>JAGFNQ010005499.1:0-178809 GCA_024364735.1 Boesenbergia rotunda
CCATCCTCTTCAGGTATCTTCGTTATTGAATGTCACTCTATTTCCTCAAATACTTGGGTACTTGATACTGGGTGTAGCTCACATATATGTAATGGCATACAGGGGCTAAGGAATAGAAGAAGACTCGTCAAAGGAGAAGCGAATTTGCGAGTTGGAAATGGAGCAAAGATTGCTGCTGTTGCCATCGGAACATATTTGCTAAAGCTCCCTACTGGACGTGTCTTAGAATTGGATAATTGTTATTTTGTTCCTTCGTTAATAAAGAACATTGTATCTATTTCATGTTTGAATGAAAAGGGCTATCATTTAACTTTTAGTAACAATTGTTGTTACATAACTTTAAATGGCGTTCTTTATGGGAATGGAACTTTGTGCAATGGTATCTACACGTTAGATTTATCCGGTGACGTTTTCAATATCGAAGTTAGCAACAAACGTGCTCGAATAGATAATCGAATAGACTCGTACACGTGGAATTGTCGTCTTAGCCATGTAAGTAAGAAACGCATGACCGAATTACACCGATGTGGAATTCTGGAATCATTTGAACCCGATTCATTTGATACATGCGAATCATGCTTAAAAGGCAAGATGACCAAATTACCCTTTTCTGGAAAGGGTAATCCAGTGGGAGAATTGCTTGGTCTAATACATACTGATGTATGTGGACCAATGTCAACTCTTGCACAAGGAGGCTATAGCTACATCATCACCTTTATCGATGATCACTCACGATTCAGGTATGTGTTCTTGATGAAACACAAATCTGAAGCTTTTGAGAAATTCAAAGAGTTCAGAAATGAAGTGGAGAAACAGCTTGGCAAAAGTATTAAGATACTTCGATTCGATCGGGGTGGTGAATACTTAAGTCAAGAGTTTCAAGATTATCTTAGGGACAATGGGATATTGTCCCAATGGACTCCGCCATATACACCACAGCATAATGGTGTATCTGAGAGGCGTAACCGAACCTTGATGGACATGGTTAGGTCTATGATGAATCATGCAACTCTTCCAAAATCCTTTTGGGGCTATGCACTAAAGACAGCTGTTTACTTGCTGAACAGAGTCCCGACCAAGGTAGTCTCTACTACTCCATATGAAACATGGAATAGTAAGAATCCTCACTTAACTCACCTTAAGATATGGGGTTGTCCTGCATATGTGAAGCGGACTATATCAGACAAATTGGATGCTAAGTCTGATAAATGTCTATTTATTGGATACCCTAAGGAAACGAAGGGTTACCAATTCTATCATCCCTTGGAACAAAAGGTGTTTGTTTCAAGGCATGCTGTATTTCTGGAAAGAGAATTTCTTTTACAAGAAAACAGTGGGAGTGACATTGAACTTGATGATGTTCAAGAAACTCCAATACACATTACAGAGACACCTAGTCTAGACCCACAACCAATAACTCATAATGATGACCTATCAGTTGAACCTAAAACAACACCACCTCTTCATAGGTCTGATAGGACACGCAATATTCAAGAGTGATACGGATTTCTCATAAGTGAATCGAACGACGTGTTACTCATAGGCGATGACGAACCTATCAGTTTTGAAGATGTTCTGAAAAATTCAGAAAGGGACAAATGGCTTGAAGCCATGAAGTCGGAAATGGATTCCATGTACGAAAATCAAGTATGGGACTTGGTTAACCCACCTGAAGGGATTAAGCCCATAGGGTGCAAGTGGGTTTTCAAGAAGAAAACCGACATGGAAGGCAATGTTATTACCTTTAAAGCTAGATTAGTGGCAAAAGGATATCGTCAAAAATAAGGAATTGATTATGAGGAAACCTATTCGCCAGTAGCTATGCTTAAATCCATTCGGATGCTCCTAGCCATAGCAGCTCATTATGATTATGAGATATGGCAAATGGATGTGAAAACAGCTTTCCTTAATGGAAACCTGCTTGAGGATGTATACATGATATAACCTGAAGGTTTCACATCGGTTGATAAAACCAAAGTATGCAAGCTTCGACGATCCATATATGGACTGAAGCAAGCATCCAGGAGCTGGAACATCCGTTTTGATGAGACAATCAAAGAGTTTGATTTCTCACAAAATCCTGACGAACCTTGTGTGTACAAGAAGGTTAGTGGGAGTGTAGTCGTATTCCTAGTATTATATGTCGACGATATATTACTTATAGGAAACGATATATCAGTCTTATAAACAGTTAAAATTTGGTTGCCCAAAACTTTCTCTATGAAAGACCTGGGAGAAGCAACCTATATCCTTGGGATTAGAATCGATAGAGATAGATCAAAACGATTGCTTGGTCTTTCGCAGTCTACATATATAGACCGAGTGCTAAAAAGATTTAGCATGTCGGAATCCAAGAAAGATTACCTTCCCATCAGGCATGGGATCAACCTTTCAATGTCTATGTGTCCGCGTACAGAAGACGAGAGGATTTGCATGAATAAGATTCCTTATGCATCCGCGATGGGAACTATCATGTATACTATGTTATGTACAAGGCCCGATGTATCGTATGCTCTGAGCGTCACAAGCAGATACCAATCGGATCTAGGAAAGGATCATTGGGCGGCTGTCAAGACAATCCTTAAGTACTTAAGAAGAACTAAGGATGTGTTCCTAATATATGGAGAAGGAGATATGGTAATACGTGGGTATACATATGCCAGTTTCCAGACAGATAAGGATGACTCCAAATCTCAGTCTGGATACGTATTTACTTTGAATGGAGGCGCAATAAGTTGGAAGAGTTCCAAACAAGACACCGTTGCGGATTCTACCACGGAAGCGGAATATATCGCAGCTTCGGAAGCAGCAAAGGAAGCAGTCTGGATCAAGAAGTTTGTCTCCGAACATGGTGTGGTTCCAACCATTGATGAAGCAGTGCCGGTTTACTGCGACAACAATGGAGCTATTGCACAAGCAAAGGAACCAAGGTCTCATCAGCGATCCAAACACGTGCTTCGCCGCTATCATCTGATCAGAGAGATTATAAGTAGGAATGATATACAAATTGAGAAAATTCCCACTGAAAGGAATTTAGCGGATCCTTTAACTAAGGTCTTGCCTCAGAGCAAGTTTAAGGGTCATGTCAGAACCTGTGGTATTGGATACCGTAGCGATTGGCATTAGGCCAAGTGGGAGTTTGTTAGTAATATGAGAGAAGTGTCCTAAGGCAATCGCCTTATGATTGTAATCATTTACTTTAATAAATGAAAATTCACTATTTGAGTATACATATTTGTGTATTTGATTGGGATCTTAAACTCATCTACTGAATGTCCGCAATACAATTCACAGCATGAGAGAATTTGTGATGAAATCACAACTAGTGATTATCTCGACATGTGCAATTGTGAAGTATTGAAAATATCCCTAGTCGATGAATTGATAAATACGAACACTATCAATTCTGTTGAGACTAGCATGGGTTATTCTATATTCAGCTGATTCTCATTGGCTGGTGACATTGGGATGTCCGGAGATAAACATGGATGCTAGTTAAGGGAACTAGTTCATTGGAGTGACTAGATGTAAAACTTCACATGGTAGTCTATACATAGACATGTCAGTGAAGTTCTTACCGCAGCTTAAGTGCGATGTTCCTTTGACTTGCGGTATTCAAGTCATCTTGGTCATGGAGACTTATACTTTAACATCTTAAGCAAGCATCTCCAAGGAGGTGTGGACCCAGGATGATTGAGTATAAGCCGAAGTGCCCGAAGATGTTTGAACAGCCTACAAAGGATTCACCACTCCTTGCGAGGAGATGTACACCCAAGGCCTATCGTCGGATTGTTACTCAAAGCCTCTGGCCAGAGCACGTCATGTTTAGAGTATGAGTCTCTTAAATACATGAGAGTAATTAGAAATCCAAAGGATGAGAGAACGTTACTTGGGCTAGGTGTGACGTAGTCAGCCTAGTGGGGACTGACACACACAGACCATGTCCTGAACCAAGTGGGTATAAGATGGTGAAGGGAATGAGGCACGACTCATTAGAGCTGCTGAAGGGTTTCAGAATTATTTCTGAGGTCAACTGTTGATCTTTCGATTAATTGGGGATCATGATGTACTACTAGGTGCCACTCATGATCGTTCTATAATTGGTTAATTATAGACGGCCAACATAAATCGAAAGCCTATTTAGTCACACGCACAATGAGTAATCCGAGGGATTTAAAACGAGTTGAAAATTTGATTTTCCAATCAAGAGAGATAAGTCGAATCTGAATTAATCAGAGGCGCAACGGAAGCTTAAAATGGCTAAGTCTTTTGAAGGCTTATTGGGTGAATTAAATGAGTTTAATTCGCGAGGAGATTGACTTGGTGTGGCCGGCCAAAGAGGGTGCCCACCCTCTTTGGTTTGGCCGGCCACATTAAAGAGGGAAACCAATTTAATTGGTTTAAATTATAAAATAAATCAAGTGTAATTTGTTTTATAAAATTATGGATAAATAAATTAATTTATATAAATAGATTTATATTAAGAAATTTATATAAAGAAAATTATAAAAATTTATTCTTTTTATGGAAATTAAAAGAAACCATGAATTGGTTTAATTTTAATTTATAAAATCAATTATGAATTGATTTTTCCATGATAAGAAAAATTTTATATAAATTTTATTCCATAATTAAAAGGAGAGATGTATTTGTTTTATTATAAAGTTAGTTATAATAAAACTTGGCATAACGGAATAATTCATAAGAAAATTTATAAGATAAATTTCATATGAAAATTTATTCCGTTAATTCCGTTAAAAGGGAGACATGGCAATGGAGAGGCTACTATATAAAGGAACCAAATGCAAGCCTTGAATTCCAATTAATCAAGAGATTAAGAAGTTCTCTCTCTCTCTCATTCTCTCCCTCTCTCTCTAGGGTCGGCGCCCACCCTTTCTCTCTCTAGGGTCGGCGCCCCTTCTCTCTCTAGGGCCGGCGCCCCTTCTCGCTCTAGGGCCGGCGCCCCTTTCTCCCTCTAGGGCCGGCGCCACCTCCCTAGCGTGAGCCACCACCAAGACGAAGCGGGTCGCGACTCCTTCCTTCCTTCACGGAATCTTGATTCCGTTACTTGGTGGTTAGTTTCCATATCTCTCTCTTGATATTCTAGTTGTGCCTTTGGAGAATCTAGTAGTTCTTGTCGACACAAAACTCGTGGCTTTGCGAAGTCATCCTGAAGAGAACTCGGCGTGGACGCGAATAGAGGCGAAGCTTCCAAGGGACGCTACGGTTGGATCTCGTCCCTTTCTTCGAGTTACGCGAGGTACAATGTAAATTAGTTTACTTTTCTGCAAAATTTTAATTTATGATCATGTCCACACATCATAAGGTCGCATGCTAGATACGTGGTAAAAAATAATTTGAGAAATTATTTATGCTAATTCTTCCGCTGCACGTAAATATTTTAAAATTTACAAACCCGTATCCTTGTCAACATGCACCCGGTCCCAACAATGAGAACCTAGTAGCTGACCACCTGAGCAGGATTGAGGGGGTGACAGATCCTACACCCATTGCAGATGTATTCCCACATGAGCATCTTCTGCAGCTGCAAGGTAGTATGCCATGGTATGCTGATATCGTCAACTATTTGGTTGCCCATGTCTTTCCTACACATTTTTCTAGAGCTCAACGTGATAAATTAGCTAGCAATTCTAAGTATTACGTGTGGGATGACCCTTACCTTTGGAAATTTTGCAGCGACTAGGTAGTTAGGAGATGTATTCCTGATTGTGAGTTCCAGTCAGTACTTTCATTTTGTCATACACTTGCATGTGGGGGCCATTTTGGTCCTCAACGTACTGCAAGGAAGGTTTTGGATGCAGGGTTCTATTGGCCTACCTTGTTTAGAGATTCTGACCACTTCCATAAGTCTTGTGAGCGCTGCCAACGAGTTGGGAACTTAGGACGTAGGAATGAAATGCCTCAACAACCCATGATATTTTGCGAGATTTTTGACGTGTGGGGTATTGATTTCATGGGTCCTTTTCCTGTTTCATATGGATTTATTTATATCTTATTGGTTGTGGATTATGTGTCTAAATGGGTGGAGGCAATCCCCACTAGAACTAACGATTCATCTGTTATTGTGGATTTTGTCATGACTCACCTATTTTGCAGGTTTGGGGTACCCAGGGCGATCATCAGTGATCAAGGGTCTCACTTTTGCAATAGGCACATGAAAGCGCTTTTGAGCAAGTATGGAGTGATCCATAAAGTGTCCACCCCATATCATCCTCAAACAAATGGACAAGCTGAAATATCAAATAGGGAGATTAAACTTATCTTGGAGAAAACTGTAAGGCTAGACCGGAAGGACTGGAGCAAGAGACTTGAAGCATTATGGGCCTACTGGACTGCCTACAAGACACCCATTGGGATGTCTCCCTACAGGATTGTTTATGGTAAGGCTTGCCATTTACCAGTGGAGGTGGAACACAAGGCTTATTGGGCAGTTAAAGCTTGCAACATGGACTTAGAAAAATCTGGGCAAGAAAGGAAGCTGCACCTACAAGAGCTCGAGGAACTAAGATTGGAAGCCTATGAGAGTTCCCGCATTTACAAAGAAAAGACCAAAGCTTTCCATGATAAGAACATTTTGAAAAAAGAGTTTCATGTGGGAGAAAAGGTACTCTTGTTTAGATCTAGACTCAAGTGATATCCATGTAAGTTGAAGTCTAGGTGGGAGGGTCCTTTTGTTGTTACTAATGTGTTTCCCTTTGGTGCTATTGAGATACAGGATATGGCGGGCACTACCTTCAAGGTGAATGGACACCAACTGAAGCATTATCACGAGGGAATGGAGGGAACAAGAATGGAGAGTATGGACTTGTACCATGCAATTTACCCGACTTAGAGGGGAGTCTGTTCTTTGTTTTTTTTCTTTTTGTACATACATTTTGAGTTTCTCGCAATTTGCTTTGTTAGTTATAAGTAGCACCTCTCTTAAGTTTTTTCTATGCATTGGAGGAATCATGAAGTGAGAAAATTATTTAGATCATTGAGTCATGGATATCAAGCCTTGGTTCGTTCTCAACTTGCATATAGTTATTGGTTGGTGAAGGATTCTAATATTAGATTGAGCTTGATTGATATTGTTCCTAGAGAGGACCACTCGTTGCCTACCATTTATCAATTTTTGTGTGATGAACATTCATGATTTGGAACTTTAGAACTTGCTCATTTCCTCTTTGGAGTCAAAGGGGCATATGATACATGGAATGGTAGAGCTATTCATCATGATCTTTGTTATTAGTCTTTTCATTTGCACCATTATCTTCCTCTATTGCTATTTCTGCTCTATTCTTTTCCTCTAAGATGGTAAAGAACTTGATGAATTAGCTTCTTGAGTGGACAAAATCTTATGTGTGGGGGAAAAGAAATTGACTTTGGATCCAATTGATATGAAGATTGCGCAAAGTTCTAGTAGATTTGATTTGGACCTAGAATGAGGAGGTTGAAGGCTTCAAAGTTAAAGACAAGGAGTCTCCAAGAACTATGTGGCATCTCTACTACTTTCGAGAAAAAAAAAGAAGAAAAAAAACCGAGGAAAGAAAAAAAAAGTCAAAATAGAACAAAGCAGAAGAAAAAAAAGGAAAAAAAAGAAAAAGAAAAAAAAAGAAAAAAAAGAGAGAAGAGATGAAATAAAAGAGAATAAGTGCAGTTCAGAT
Source organism: Boesenbergia rotunda (assembly GCA_024364735.1). Taxonomy (NCBI): domain Eukaryota; kingdom Viridiplantae; phylum Streptophyta; class Magnoliopsida; order Zingiberales; family Zingiberaceae; genus Boesenbergia; species Boesenbergia rotunda. The sequence goes on from JAGFNQ010005499.1 coordinate 7,668, forward strand.
TCTTGGAGTCAATCTTGGAGCAAAACTGAAGTGTTGAAGCTAGAAGTAAGGTAAAGTCTCCCGAATTTGAATATTATAGAGGTTACAAGCTAATTTCGAGCCAATTCCATGCCAAATCAGAGAATTAGTCATCCTTCTTTTAGATCATCAATACCCCAATCTTCTTTGAGTCTATTGAATTAGTAATGGATGAAGAAATTTGAAATTGAGGCATTCAAAGTTGAGGAAACGGAAAAGAACAGAATGCTAAAAAAAAATCTTTCAGCAACTTATGGGGCTGCTGTAGTTTGAAAAAAATATGTATTTCTGGGCTGCAAAAAGCTGAAGCTGCTGATTCTTTTACTTGAAGTGGTTGACAAAGACTTAACTACTAGCAATCCATCAGTAGTCAAAAGAGGGAAGGAGAAAATAGCAAGGAAAACTGAATTAGAAGAGAAGAATTTGCTGAAATTTCTGAATTATAAACCTTGCAAAAACTCTACATGTTTGGAATCTTCAAAGCTGCAAGAAACATTTGGAAGAGCTAGAAGTGATTAGTTATCGGAGTTGAAGTGGTGGACAAGTGGCCAATTGAATTTAAAAGCGAGTTAGTAATTGGAAGAAGCAAAAATTCTGCAGAAGATAGTTTTATACTCTGCAAATCTATTCTGATCAAACCCTGATCGGTCTCCAGACCGATCAGAGAGGGGTCTGATCGGTCTGGAGACCGATCAACAGATTGGCACAGAACAGACCATTCAGTAATCTCATCAGTCCGATCAGATACACTCAATCCAATCAGAGGCATTGGCTTTAATGGGGTGATAAGATGAGTTCACATGTCAGCTCACTAATTCATCAAGTTCTAGCAACTCATGTCTCCTTTTGCTTTGCTCCTCTAAATTCTTCACTTAGTAGCAGGAATTCTCTTTGTTTTTTCATCTTCTCTATTAATAAGCTCTATTCATTGTGTGTGACAAATGCTTTCTTTTGATGAAAATCAGGGGGTGAGCAAGCTTATGATAGCGAAGAGGCATGATGATTCTTGAGTGGAACTCCACTATTTATTGAGTTTTGAGAGTTAGGACTAGTCCTATGAGAGTTTCATGCTTGATCTATTGACTTGGATGAATTCACCACTACCAATTGGCTAGTGTGAGATTGGAATTGATGTAAACTTGATTCCAAAAGGCTTGATGATCTTGAATAATTACCACTATGAGATTTCGTTCATGCTAGGAAAACTTGCTTGAGTCAATAAACTTGGGTTTCTCTTTTTGCTTGAGACGTGCAAAGAGTAGGTGTGGGGGAGTGATAATTAGCAATTTGATCGATAAATTTTGTGCCATTAGTGGGGAAATTTGGGGCTCTGGGTGTATTTGTTTATGAAATGATGCAAAATTATTAATAGGATATATTTTCATTGGTTAATTAATTTTCCTACATTTTCACACTCATATTTCATTCTATTGGATTTGTTTGGATAGCTTGTGCATCATCAAATCAAAAGGGGCATATCCAGGGCGAAGACAGATCCATAAAGAACAACATTAGACTCCAATCTCATGCTGTTGGAGCCCTGATTGGTCACCAGACCAATCAGGGAAGGCATGATTGGTCACCAGACCAATCAGGGAAGGCATGATTGGTCACCAGACCAATCAGGGGAAGGCCTGATCGGTCCCTAGACCGATCAGGGAAGGCCTGATCGGTCGCCAGACTGATCAGGGAAGGCCTGATCGGTCCCCAGACCGATCAGGAGGAGATGGCATAGAGGAATTAAAAATTTTAGCTACTGATCATATCCTGATCGGTCCCCAGATCGATCAGGGAGGCTTCTGATCGGTCCCCAGACCGATCAGGGAGCATCCAGACCGATCCAAAGTCATTCAGTCCGATCAGTAGCTGTCAGATGCGATCGGATGCGCGGGTCATCACAACCCTCCACTTGAATCTGGCAACAACGATTGATGGAGTTTCCTTGCAAGTAATCTCAGTGACTCATCAGAGGAAATCAAGGGTGGAAAGGAGAAGTAGAAAAGGGGGTTAGGGCAGCCAAAGAAGGGGCTCTCTCTTCTCGGATTACGGCAGAAACGTAGGGGAGAGGCGATGGAGGAAGGAAGCTACTGTTCGATCGGTTTCTCAGGCGATTAACAGCTTGGACAGGCCCTCTTCTTCGACTTCACAGCCTATTCCCTCCTCTACTCCGGCTAAGAAGAAATCGACTTCATAGGAGCAGAGTTTCTTCCACCGGACACTCCAATTCAGCTTTCTTTTCATTGTTCCTTCGTGCTTACTTGCTGTAGAACACGAAATTGTATTTCCCTTTCATTTGTTTTCAAATTCCTGCTATTTTCCAGTTTAGAATTGTAGTTTCCAGTTGCGTTTCAATGTTTCCAGCTTAGTTTCCTAGTTCACAACTTATCTTGGTAGAAGTCGTTCTATGTTTTCAACCTTTAACCTCTTGAATGCGAGATGCTTGTCGAATTGTTCTAATCACACATGTGTTTGAGGATGAAATCGATTGCCTTCTAGTCAGGAGTTTTGGATGAATCCATTCTAAATTTTCCTATTTACGAGTGTTCTTTTGATGTCCTCTACATTCAATTAGCTTAGTACTTCAATTCCTAGTAGTTAGGCTATTAGGTAGAAGTTAGTAGCTAATTTCAATTGTTTTGTTATCCTCAAAAACCCATGAAAACATGTTTGGATTAGCTCGTTTTTATTTTTCTGCAATTTACTATTTTTCATAGACAGAAGAAGTGCATGCATCATATTGGGTCCTTGAGAGACGATTCGGTTCAACTCCTACTACATAATAGCTTGAAACGAGGAATTTAATTGAAACCGTAACGCGACTAAATCCGGTTATCAATGAACGTCTTGAGATCCGACAGTCTTGGAGGCGGACCAAAAGTCCAACTGGAGGATCCAGTTGGCAAAAGGTAACTTCTCCAAAGTGGAGTAGGTGAGGACGCGTTCCCCGGAAGAGGGAATAGTAGGCGTCAGTTCGACCTAGATTTCCATTTAGAAACCCAAAGAAAGAACCAAGACTGCGCAGGATGCTATCTATACTTAACATATTATTATTGCTATTCTGGAACTAACCCTGGTTGCAGGAGCATGCGGTTCAAGTATCTGCATCTCAGGCGCCTGAGAGGACTCAAGCGCCCGAGAACACAAGCGCCTATATTGATATAGGCATCCCAGATGGGTTTCTTCCTAAGGCTGTGAAGCTGAGCTGGCAGGTTGCCACGTCAGCATATGAGGCGCCCATGAGCAGTAAAGTGCCCAGACGTCCCAGGCGCCCTGGATGGAGGATAGACATTGGCCGAGTTTGCAGCTGAGGACACGCACAACTCGGTGACATGGGAAGCACCCTACAACCTCAAAGGCGCCCTGGACACCTATATAAAAGGGGTTCCCCCCTGTTTCAATACAACACTTCTTCCAACTCAAGCACTCAAACACTCCATGTAGATCTCCCGTGCTCGAGTTCCAAGTGCCAACAATGCTCAAGATTGACGACCTGCTGCTCTGTTCTTCAGATTACTTTTCGATCGTCGGTATATTTGTTCTAAGTTGTTTCAATTCTGTATTCGTGATTTAAGATTGTAACACCCTTTTTCCGAAATATAGAATTGCCCAACGAAAATGGTCAAGGACTGTGGGCCTTGGTGTAGGAGCCGTTACAGACTCCGAACCAAGTAAAAAGAAAACGAGTTAACATTGCTTTAATTTTTCCGCTGCACAATATTCTTACTTATCCTAAATTTTATCGATATTCACCCCTCCCCCCTCTATCGATTCTAAACGATCCCACAAGTGGTATCAGAGCGGGTGGCTCAAATCTGGTGCAACCACCGATTGAGGAATTTTTGGATTTCTTTTTAAAACATTTTGAAAAATAAAATTCAAACGTTCGTAAATTTTCGTTCATCGAAATTGGTGCAACTCCACTCGATTCTTATTATTTTTTTTCCTTTTTCTACCGCACTGCTAATCCAAGTCTCAGTCTTGGAACAATGTTTCTTTTTCTTTGTAATTTTTCAAATTAAAAAATTCTATGGCCATGCAAGAAGGCTACAACACCGCGGGACCACATCTCTTCCCAGGAGAAGATTTCTCCTATTGGAAGAGCAGGATCGAGGTCCACCTGAAAACTCAGGTGGACATGTGGATCATCATCCAGTCCGGACTTGAGATCCTTAAAAATGCACAAGGTGAGGTGCAAGGATACTCTGAGTGGGGCACTCCACTCAAAAAGAAAATAGAAGTAGATGCAAAAGCCGCACAAACACTGCACTGTCTTAACCAAGGAAGAGCTCAACCTCGTCGGCCCCTTCAACAGTGCAAAGGAGCTTTGCAACAAGTTGATCGAGCTGCACGAGGGTACGTCAGTTACACGGATTAGCAAACGAGATCTTCTACTCAACAAGTTGTACACCATCAAGATGCAGGATGGGGAAACAGCAGCACAGCTCCACGCAAGATCCAGGAGCTGATGAACGGACTACACACTATAGGTCATAAGGTAGAAAATCGTAACCTAATAAGGTACACCCTAAACTCGTTCCCAAGGAACTCATTGTGGGCATCTATGGTAGATGCTTACAAGGTTTCTAGGAACCTCTCAGATATAAAACTCGATAAATTATTTTCTGAATTGGAGCTATATGAACAAACTAATAATGCACTAGTCGAGAAATGTATAGCCTTTTTGTAGGTAAAACTCCAGGACAATCACAAAAGAAGAGGCTACAATCAATACCAGAGTCCGACTCCGATTCAATGTCCGACGATGACGGAATCGATCTTCCAGAACTGGTCTGGATGGCTCGCAACTACTACAAGTTGCTAAAGAATCAAAAGAACAAAAAGAAGATGACATAGAAGATGGATGATCTAGATGATCCCTCAACGAGCTAGAAGACTAAAAGTAATGTAACCTGTTATGGGTGCAACCAGATGGGTCACTTCAAATCAGAGTGTCCCAACCTGAAGGAAAACAAGAAAATCCGGAGGAAGAAGGCGCTTCAAGCCATGTGGGACGAATCATCCTCGTAGGATGAAGAAGAGGCCCCGCACTCCAACCTCCTCGTGCTGACTGCCTCGGAAGACCTCGACTCCGAAACAGAATCAGAACCGGAAGAAGACGTCGGCACCGAAAAGCTCTCGATCTCGGAGGACGAACGAATTACAGTAAGAGGCTATCCTGAATCGGAGCTTTACGACTTAATTTCTTATTTGTCTCGCATGTTGGCAAAAGCCAACGCCCGAGTTGAAACCCTCCGACAGGAAGTCAAAATCCTGAAAGAGGAAGTCAACTCGAGTTCTTTAACCGAGTCAGTTCAAGAAGGAACCTCAAGTCAAGTTCAAAATCTTGAGGAAAAGAATTCCTCCTTGAAAACTCAAGTCAAGGAACTCAGAGTCGCGTTAGAACGGTTTACTTCGGGTTCCAAGAATCATGACATGATTCTTGGAAAATAGAAGTTAGTTCTAAATCGATCCGGACTTACAGATCTTACTACTCAGTATTGAACCAAAATAGAACCCGAGTCCAAGCATGGGTCTCTAAGCTGAGTTTGAACAAACAAGCTGGACCAAACCAATATTGGAACCCCAAGGACAAGATTCACATCTTGGCTATCCCATATCGAGGCTTCAGTCCAAGGGGAGGCAATATAAAAACCATTTTTGTACTTAGATGAATTTTTTCTCTTTTCTTGAATTGTTGGTTGATGATTGTTTATTTTTTTATTATTCTTCTTAGACATAGGAATGGTTAGTTAAGGATTAGACTTAATTGATGTGAGATCGGTTAGAATCGATGGAGGGGGGGTGAATATCGATCGACAAATTTTCAAAAAACTTAGAGTAATTTGCGTAGCGGAAAAACAAATCAATGCTAACACGTTTGTTTTTACTGGGTTCGGAGTCGCAGTCGACTCCTACTTCAAGGCTCACGACCCTTGACCATTTACGATGGGTAAATCTATATTGCGTAAAATTATTAAAATTTGATGTTCGAATATAGAATTTTAAATACAACACTTTAATAAAAATGTTATACCGATGACCGGAGAAAATTGAATGTCGGAGCCGCGGGTCATCGTTGGTGCTTGAGTCTTGAGCACGGAGTGTTTGGAGTAGAGCACTTGAAAGAATTCGTAGAAAGAAGATGTGTATGATGCCAGGGGGGAACCCATTTATATACTAGTCGCTGGGGTGCCTGTTTTGAAGGGGGTGCCTGACACGTGGCCCATTCTGCGCGAAACTCAATCCACAGACTTGGCCAGCGATTATCCCTTCAACTGGGGGCACCCGAGCTGACTGGGGTGCCTGTATGAACACAGGCGTCTCATATGTTGTTCTGGAGGCTTGCTTCAATTGTGCCTAGAAACTCACTTGTCTGGGCGCCTGTATCAACACAGGCGCCTGATCGATCAAACAGGCGCCTGACCTCATTCAGGCGCCTGGGAGCAGAAACTTCCATCCCTTTGTTCCTGCAACCAGGGTTAGTTCCAAAACACAAATAACATATAAATGATATAAGTTAAGCATAGTTTAATAGCCTGAGCTGTTTTGGTTCTGACTTTGGGCATCCGAAATGGAACCCTAGGTTGAACTGACGCCTAGTGTTCCCTCCTACGGGGAACGCGTCCTCACCTACTCCTCTCAGGAGAGTTTACCTTTTTTCCAACCGGTTCCTCCAGTTGGACTTTTTCCCAATCCCCTATATCAGGTCTTCATGCCGAGTCCATGACCAGGACTTATTGCCCAACTTCACTCACCAGGTCTTCGGTGCCCAGTCCACGACCAGGACTTATTGCCCCAGCTTCACTCACCAGGTCTTCGGTGCCCAGTCCACGACCAAGACTTATTGCCCAACCTTATGTCAGGACTTAGGTGCCCAGCCTGCGACCAGGACTTATTGCCCAATTCTCAGAACCAAGACATCGTGCCTAGTGCACCTAGGACTTTTCCTGCACACTTGAGTAGCATTGTTAGATCACAATAAAACCTTAACTTCTAAACCCTTTTCCATTATCAAAACACAGGTTTGACTTTGGTGCTTCTGCCACCAACAATCTCCCCCTTTTTGATTTATGGCAACTAGGTTCAAAAAGTTAAGTTAGAGGCATTTAAGCACATGTCTAACAAGAGAAAAAAACTTACTTTTTGAAATACTATTTACTATGTTCCCCATGAAATATAAATTCTTCCCCTGAAGCTTCCAATAATATGCAATTTTAAAAAAATTTCTAAGTGTTAACTTTTGACTAAGTGTTTTTCAAAACAAACCAAAGTATTTGCCAAAAAAAATTTTACACTTAGTACAGTTTTTAGAAAAGGTTTGCAAACCCAAATTTTACTTTAGAAAAAAAGTTCACTTAAAAAAAACTTTGGAAAAAAAAATTCCTCTTAACCAAATTTTTTGTGCAAACTTTTAACTTAAAAAAAATTTCATTTAAGCCAATTTTTACACAAAATTTTACTTAGAAAATTTTCGGTTAAGCCAATTTTTGCAAACCAAAAAAAAATTCACTTGAAAAAAAATTTTTCTTAATAAAATTTTACTAAGAAAAATTCACTTAGCCAATTTTCTCTTAAAACATTAAACCAAATTTTGCACAACAAATTTTTCACACTTAGAAAAATTTGCTTAGAGAACATTTTGTGCATTTAGAAAAAATTTGCTTAAGAACAGTTTGTGTATTTGAAAAAAAATTGGCTTAGAAAATGCTTAAGAAATTGTTTGCTTAGAGAAAAATTTGCTCAGGAAAATGATCTTAGAAATTTTGCTTAAAAAAAATTTGTGCACAAACAAAATCACTTATCAAAAAAATTTGGAAAATGATTTTAGATAGAAAAAAAATTGTGCACTTGAAAAACTATTTGCTCAAAAAAAATTGTGCACTTAAGAAAAACATTTTTGAAAGAATCAAAGCTTTAAATTTAAATTTAATTTGAAAATTTAATGCACTAAGCTTTAACTATTTGAAAAAATGAAAATTTGAAAAAAAAATTTACTCTCTTTTCTTCTCTGTCTCCCCCTTTGCCATATATCAAAAAATGATAGAATCTAATTGCAGATCATATCAATTTTGAATCAGAGAAAAAAAATTAAGTACGTATTGAACCAACTCTAGTGAATTCATGCAGTAAAAGGACCAAACCAACATAACTAGACTTGTTCGGGTCCTGTCTGACCCAGTAAGCTACTTACTAACTGTTATATAACAGTAGCTTTCACTAGGGTTAGTCAAGTTAAGTGATCTGATCAAGTTAGATTTGCTAAGTTTGAACACTTAACTTGATTGTTGTTCAAGTGTATTTATCACCACAATTACTGTAGATGCAATGTCTTAAAGCATCTTGAATCAAGGCATAGACCTAAGCATCTCAACCAAATCTAGGTTATCAATCAAAAGTACCCTAAGGTGCTTGTGAGATGTTGGCTTCTAGATCTATAGGTGCATGCAATTCTAGAGTTACAGCCTAGGCTAAGTCCATTTGCGTAAAAACTCTAATTTTGAAAGAGGTAAGTTTTTTGAAAACTCTAAGTCAGATAAAAGTTTCAAATTTCAAGACAAAAGTAAAAGAAATGATTTTCAAAAAATTAAATGCTAATTTTTGAAAAAAAAATTATTAAAATATAAAAGATTTTTGAATATAAAATAAATCAATTCTATTCTACTAAGCACAATCCCAACTGCCTTCTTAGTAAGCTAAACTCAGATTTAGGTAAGGGTTTAGTAAAGATGTCAGCTATATTAGATTTTGAGTCCACATGCATAAGTACAATTTCGCCCCTGTCTACATGATCTTTTACAAAATGATGTTTGACTTCAATATGTTTGGTTCGGGTGTGATGAATTAGATTTTTAGTGAGATTTATTGAACTAATGTTGTTAATAAATACTTTGGTTTGGGTATAGTCAAGATGGGAATCCTTAAGAGTGTGCATCATCAATAAAAGTTGTGCTACACACTCTCATAGGGCAACATATTCTGCTTCAGTTGTGGACAAAGCTACGTAGTGTTGCTTTCTACTACACCAGCTGACTAGACTATTTCCTAACAATTGACAACTTCCACTTGTACTCATTCTATCTAATTTACTACCGGCATAATCAGAGTCAAAGCATCCTAATAATTCAAAAGTGGAAATCTTAGGATACCAAATACCTACATTTAGGGTACCCTTAATGTACCTTAGAATTCTTTTTAGTGACGCTAAGTGGGGCTCCTTAGTACATGTTTGGTATCTAGTGCACATTCCTACAGAGAACAAAATATCAGGTCTACTAGCAGTTAAGTACAATAATCTACCAATCATAATTCGGTATAATTTTAGGTCAACTGGTTTACCCTCAGGGTCATTATCTATTTTGACATTCGTAGCCATAGGAGTACTTAAGCTTTTAGAGTTGTCCATTTTGAATTTCTTTATTAGTTCCTTTGCATACTTGGATTGATGAACGTAATTACCATCCCTGGTTTGTTTGATTTGTAGACCTAAGAAAAAGTAGAGCTCACCTACCAAGCTCATTTTAAATTCGCTTTCCATAATTTTGACAAAGTCTTTTAAAAAGTTGAAATTTGTAGATCCAAATATTATATCATCAACGTATATTTGTGCAATGAATATATCTTTTTCTAAAAAGTTTTAACAAATAATGTGGAGTCAATTTGACCTTGGTTAAATTCCTTAGAAATTAAATAGGTTGATAATATTTTATATCATGCCCTAGGTGCTTGTTTCAACCCATAAAGTGTAGGGATCTATAGGTAAAAATATTTAAAATCACAATGGAAATAAGATCCCTCGAGTGATCCATGCGAAAGAAAAACTCATACAATGTGATCTACAATTCCTATCTTATAGGAATACCTTTGTCGCGCGCCCTTCGCTTATCCCGCTAGTCCTTTGGTTCGCCGGATCTCTTGCTCGTTCATGTGCCCGTGCCTCTATGCGTATCCACACGAACACAATCTATGCCTCGGAGAAGAACCACCTTAGTTGTGCTAGCAACTTGAGATGGTTCACAAAGCACAAGAACCTCCACTAGAGAGTTATGGACAAGGAGGAAGAGAGATGCACCCTCTAGCCTTTGACAAGGGGGGGGGGGGGGTATTTATACTCATCTAATGAATACCAAGGGTCTATGTCCCTTGAGCTCCTCTCATCTTAATGCTAATAAAACCCAATGAATACCAAGCCTCTTGGTATTCCTTGAGACTCTTAATATTCTATTCATCTAATGAATAGAATGTCTCTTAGCCTTCCTCTTAAATAATATTTATTAAACCCATTAATGAATATTATCCATAATTAAGTGGTTGAGTCTAATCTAGATGAGTCTAACTCAAATTAGACTCAATCCCATAATCTAATTGGATTCACTTGAGTCTAACTCAATTAATCCAATTTGAATGAAATCTTAGTCAAACCAAGATCAATTAATCTCCGAAGCATCGTGTCCTTAGTGTATGACCCAATAGGTTCTCGTAACATTGGCAATGTATCTAAACCACTTTAGACACATAAGCAATGAGCGACATCTAGCAATGCATCATTGCTACCCAAGTAACAAGAAAAGTCGTGATCCGACTAAACCTCCGTGACTATGATAATGTATGACCTTGTCCTTCTATCCTTGATATCTAGATTGACCAATGAGGCATAGACTGTGTCATCCTCAATCAATCTTGTGTTTCTTGATCCCCGAGTAGACTCACACAAACAAATGAGCTCAATATCTCATATTGACTCATTTGAGTATGGCCATACGTTTTAGTAGTCCTACTCAATCAAGGGGTCCACAGATATCACTCCTGTCATATGGGAGGGATAGATCCCATCTACATCACTCACATCCCTCCTCATAATTTATTACATATCCAGTGATCGCCTTTATAGTCCACCCTGTTACGGGTGACGTTTGACGATACCAAAGTACATAACTCCTTATGTATGGAACCATAGTGACTTTCGGTCTAAGGACTATTCATACCAATAGTCACATGAGAAAGTTTATGACACTCATATGACAATCTATGAAACTTTCTCATGGCGGGTCATTCAGTACACATTCTCCAATGTATACCCATGTGTCAACTTGATATCACATATCCATGATTTATGAGCTCAAGTCATCAGTTGACCTACATGCTAGTTTCCATGCATTAATATTGTCCTTAAATATTAATACTTGACTAGCAATGGTTTATAGTAGTATTCTCTACATTCTCTCACTATCGATTCAACCAATCGATATAATGTAGATAAGAACCTACTACCCAAGGACATTATTATACTTAGTTATTTGGCACAAATACAAAGTAAGTATAATAACCAAACATGCATTTATTAATAATAGAATATGATACAAAATGTCCCTAGTCAATCATCACATAATTGGCTCTAGGGCTCCTACTAACATAAATAGCTTTCCTAAGTTTGAATACATATTCGGGTTTGTCTAGGTCCTCAAATCCTAGGGGATGCCCTACATATACTTCTTCTTTTATGAACCCATTAAGAAAGGTAGACTTGACATCCATTTGGTATAGTTCAAACCCTCTATGGGTTGCAAAAGCTAATAACATTCTAATTGATTCAAGTCTGGCTACTGGGGCATAGGTTTCATCATAATCTAACCATTCGACTTGACTAAACCCTTTAGCTACTAAGAGGGCTTTATTTCTCACAATTTCCCCTTGATCATTTAGTTTGTTTCTAAAAACCCATTTAGTGTCTATAATTGATTTACCCATAGGTTTAGGTACTAATTCCCAGACATAGTTTCTCTCAAATTGGACTAGTTCTTCTTGCATTGCTATGATCCAATCTGGGTCAGGTAGGGCTTCTTTTATAGTCTTAGGTTCAATTTTTGAAATAAGTACGATTTGACTATGATTTCTATAAGAAGACCTAGTTCTAACTCCTAAGGTTGGATCACCCATGATTTGATCAGATGGATGATTGAGTCTAGGTTTCTTTGTTCTTCTGGAACTAGGTTCAGCCTCAGGTCCGGTTGGAAGGTTTGGTTCAACTACTTGGGTAGGTTCAATTATTGGTTTAGTTGATACCTCAGTAGTTGGTTCATGTAACGACCCGAGCCATTTGGCGGCCCATTTGGTGACCCCTTATTTTTCTGTGGGTCATCGACCGTCGACCGTGTCGTTACCTTACTTAGGTCTTTCCACCCCTGGCCAGTGGATTTTTGCCTTCCCCAGGATTCAAACTCTAGACCTCCAGGCTAATATACTAGAGTTTATGAATTTGGTATCCAACTGAGCCTAGCTCAGTTGGTTACCAGATTCATAAACTCTAGTACTTTAGCCTGGAGGTCTAGAGTTTGAATCCTGGGGAAGGAAAAAATCCACTGGCCAGGGGTTGGAAGACCTAAGTAAGGTAACGACACGGTCGACGGTCGACGACCCATAGAAAAATAAGGGTTCGCCAAATGGGCCGGGTTGTTACAGTTCAATTGATAGTTCATTTAATGGTTCAATTGATAGTTCACTATCTTCTTGATCAGGATTTGACTTGTTTAGATTTTGGTTCAACTTCTTAGTCAAAGATTATGTTGGTAGTTTCCTCAATTTTATGTGTTTGTCTGTTGTAAACCCTATAGGCTCTACTAGTTGTTGAATACCCTAAGAAAGTCCCTAGGGTTGATTTTGATTGGAACTTACCTAGGTAGTCCTTAGTGTTCAATATATGGACTTTGCACCCAAAAACTCTTAAATAAAGTAAATTAGGTATTCTATGATAATAAAGTTCATAGGGTGTCTTTTTGTGTCTTCTATTAATTAAGACCCTATTTTGAATGTAACGCACTGTATTTACCGCTTTTGCCCAGAATTGATTAGTTAGGTTATATTTATTGAGCATGGTCCTAGCGGCTTCCCGAAGGGTTCTATTCTTTCTCTCAACAATCTCATTTTGTTGGGGAGTTCTAGGAAATGAAAACTCATGGATATACCCATTAATTTTATAGAATTCCTCAAATTTTTTATTTTCAAACTCTCCCCCATGATTACTTCTAAGTCTTTTAATTTTTGTGTCATTTTGATTTTCAATCATTTTGCACAAATTATTAAATGAGTTAAAAGTTTCATCTTAATCTTTAGGAACCTAACCCAGGTAAATCTAGAGTAATCGTCAATGATTACTAAGCAGTACCGATTCCCGCTTAGTGACTTGGCTCCTTGTGAATCAAATAAGTTAACATGTAGGAGCTCAAGTGTGGTTTGGGTTAAGTCTGATTGGGTTGGTTTATGAGTTGACTTGGTTTGCTTTCCTTGTTTACATGAATTACAGATTGTATTGTCAATGTTCTTAATTTTAGGTACACCTTTAATTAATCCAAATTGAGTTATTTTTGAAATTAGTTTGGTATGAGTGTAGCCTAGTCTCCTATGCCAAAGGTTAGTTTCTTCTAATTGAGTCAGAAAACATTTGGGTACTATGGGTAGATTAATTGTTTAAATGTTATTTTTCCTACTACCTTTAAGTGTTATCTCTGAGTCTTGTAGATTTCTAATAAGACAGTCAGAGTTGGTGAAGGTAACAACATAACCAGTATCACAGAGTTGGCTAATGCTAAGCATATAGAATTTGAAATTTTCAACCAATAATACCTTCTTAATGATGACATCTGAGTTAAGTTCAATGTTACCTGACCCAATTACTTTAAGTGTAGCATTGTTGCCAAATGCTACTGAGCCTAGGTTTTTGAACTTGATTTTGGTGATCTTCAATTTATCCCCAGTCATGTGTCTGGAGCATCCACTATCCAACATCCACTGGTCCAAATCTTTATGTTCCTACACATAAAGTATGTTTGATTTGGATCCAATTATGTAGAGGTAAGGATAGATTAAATTGAATTTCACTACCTATTTTGTCTCACCCATATCTAATGTTATCAAATATGTCGACCTTATGGGTTTTTGTGAGATAGGTTTTCAATATAAGAAAAAAATGTTTAATTTTTGAAAGAAAATTAATTTTTAAAATGTTGAATTAATTTTGAAAAAATTGTAGAGTTAAGATTATTAATTTTGAAAAGATGTTGAATCTAGGATTTAATTAAAATTTGTGTTTGATTCAAATTTATCAAATAGTAAATTTAATTTGAGTTTCGATAATTGACTTCCAGGGTCTTGGCGAGGCACAGAGGCCTGTTGGTGCAGAAGGCACCCAAGTCAAACCTGTGTTTTGATAATGGCAATAGGGTTCAATAGTTAAGTCTTACTTGTTATCTAATATGTCACTCTAGTGTGCAGGGTAAAAAGCCCTAGCGAAGGACTACTAGGCACTGGCGAAGGAATACCAGGGTAAAAAGCCCTAGCGAAGGACTGCTAGGCACTGGCGAAGGAATGCCAGCGTTAGAAGCCCTAGCGAAGGACTGCTAGGCGCCTGGCGAAGGATAGCCTGTGACTGAAGCCCTAGCGAAGGAATGCTAGGCACCGGGCGAAGGACAGCTCGGTATCTAAGACCTGGCATAGAACCGTCAGGCAAAAGTCCAACCAGAGGAGCGGTTGGCATCAGGTACATTCTCCCGAGAGGAGTAGGTGAGGACGCGTTCCCCGTCTAGGGAACAGTAGGCGTCGGTTCGACCTAGGGTTCCATTTTGGAGACCCAAAGTCAGAACCAAGACAGCTAAGGCTGTATAAACTAACACATTATTATTTTATGTTGTTTTGGACTAACCCTGGATGCAGAACCAAAGGAACGAGTGTCTGCAGCTCAGAGAGCCTCAAAGGAGTGAGGCAGTGGCTGAGTAGGGTGCCCGGGACACTCCGGGCGCCCCCAAGGTGCATACAAAACAATGTAAGTAAGGAAGGCTTCGAACAGCTGCTGGGCGGGGTGCCCCCGTGCTCCCGTGCGCCCCCGCTAATCCCGGGCGCCCCCAGCGTCCCGGGCACCCCCAAGTGCAAGCCTACGAACCAGAAGCCAGCGAAGCCAAGGGATAAGCTTTGACCCGGTCAATGCGGGCGCCCCGAGCGCTCCGGGCACCCCGATTAAAGCTGATCCCGAATATAAAGGGATCAGAAGCTGACAGAGACCGAGGCATATCGGATGACACGTGGGGGGGGGGGGGCGGGGCGCCCTCGACGTCCCGGGTGCCCCCAGGCCCTATAAAAGGACCCTCGAACCAAGGCTTCAGAACAACAATTCATTTAACGCTTCGACGCTCTTCTTCTCCCGCGCTCTGCTCCGGAAACCTCCCAACTCGAGCCGACGACGTCCCTCCGCTCCGAAAAGTCAATCTACCTCGGACGTCGGTAACAAAAGAGCGATCTTTTAATTTTGTGTTTACGATATTACAATTGTAATATTGATTTGTAAACCATTTTGCGAACTTATAGAATTGCCCGTAGAAAAAGGTCAACGACCGTGGGCCTTGGAGTAGGAGTCGACCTAGGCTCCGAACCAAGTAAAAATCACTGTGTTTGCATGTTTTGTTTTTATCTTCCGCTGTGCAAATTCTCTATCTTAAATCCGAACGCTTTCCGATATTCACCCCCCCTCTATGAGTGCAAGAAGAAGGGCCACTACAAGACGGAGTGTCCAAACCTAAAGGAGACCAAAAAGTCAAGAAGAAAGAAAGCACTCAAAGCAACCTGGGACGAATCTTCCTCAGAAGAAGAAGAAGAAGCACCCCAGTCAAACCTACTAGCCCTGACCGCCTCAGAAGAAGTCGAGACCAAGTCAGAATCTGAACAGGACGACGGTAGACTAATCTTTTCTAAAGACGGCGAATTCAAGGTAAGTCGTTTCAATAGAAGTCTATTAAATGAACTTATATCTTATCTTTCTCGAGATTTGGCGAAAGCCAAACTCCATGTCGAATCTCTCCGACAGGAAGTAAAACTCCTGAAAGAGGGAGCTGATTCTAAACCCTTAACCGAGAAGGATCAAGAAGGAACTCCTACTCAAGTTGAAAAACTTGAGAAGGAGAACTCCTCCCTGAAAACTCTGGTTAAGGATCATAGATCAGCTTTAGAACGATTCACATCTGGTTCCAAGGGTCTTGACATGATTCTTGGAAAGCAGAAATCAGTTCTAAATCGATCCGGACTTGGCTATAGAACCAAATCCCGACAAAGATCTTACTTTGCTGTACTGAATCAGTCCAGAAGTAAAGTTCAGGCATGGGTACCCAAACTGTGCCTGAACAGATCAAATCAGTATTGGATCCCCAAGGACAAGATTCACATCTTGCCTAACCATCATCGTGGCTTTAGTCCAGGGGGAGCTAAACTGAAAACTATATTTATTGTTAGATAAAATTTAATTCTTGATTGCAAATTACATGTTTGATTGTTTATTTAAATTTCTGCAATTTACCATGCTAAGAAATAGTTAGTATAAGAACTGAACAAACTTAACTGAAACTTGAAAACATAGTATTGGGTAGAGGTGAGATGATAGTACGTTAGGGAAACCAATTCTAATAAGATCAAGTATACTTGGTCTCTTTAGACTGGTGAAACTAGACGAAACTACCGATCCAAAACTCAAACTAGTTAGACCAGAATTTTTCAAAGATTAATTTTGAAAATGAAACTTCATTAAACGACTTTGTCAAGGAAAGGGTTGATGATCCAATAAGGCTACGGCCAAAGAAGGCCTTTGCCTCGCCAAGACCTGGAAGCCAATTTTTGAATTTCAAATTCAAATTACTTTTTGTCAAATTCAAATCTAACACAAATTTTCAGTTAAGTATAGATTCAAACATTCTCTTTCAAAATAAACTTAACTGTTTTCAAAAATTAATTCAAGGTTTTTAAAGTAAATAATAATTTTTCAAAATAAGTTTTACTTATCAAAACCTGTCTCACAAAACCAATAAGGCTAACGTGATTGAAAATCCTAGATTTGGGTGAGACCGACTAGGCAGTGAAACTCAATTTAAGCTATTCCTGACTCTAATTGGATCCAAATCAATAAAACTCTTTATGTGTAGGAACATAAAGATTTGGACCAATGGATGTTGGATAGCGGTTGCTCCAGACACATGACTGGAGATAAATTGAAGTTCACCAAACTCAAGTTCAAGAACCTAGGCTCAGTGGCATTTGGCAACAATGCTACACTCAAGGTAATTGGGTCGGGTAATATTGAACTCAAATCTGACTTTGTTATTAAGAAAGTTCTTTTGGTTGAAAACTTCAATTTTAACATACTTAGCATAAGTCAGTTAAGTGATTCTGGTTATATAGTCACCTTCAACAATTCTAACTGCCTGATTAGAAATGTACAAGACTCAGAAATCATGCTTAAGGGCACTAGGAAAAATAATGTATATACTATAAACCTACCCCTAGTACCCAAATGTATGTTAACTCAGTTAGAACAATCAAACCTCTGGCATAGGAGATTAGGTCATACCAATCTGAGAACTATCTCAAAAATCACCCAACTCGGATTAATCAAAGGTATCCCCAAAATTAAAAATAATGAAAACCTAATATGTGAATCATGCAATCAAGGCAAACAAACCAAATCCAATCACAAATTAATCCAATCTGATTTAACTCAAACCACACTTGAGCTCCTGCATCTTGACCTATTTGATTCACATGGAGCCAAGTCACTAAGCGGGAACCGATACTGCTTAGTAATAGTTGATGATTACTCTAGATTCACCTGGGTTAGGTTTCTAAAAACCAAAGATGAAACCCTAAACTTATTTAATGAATTCTGTAAACAAATTGAAAATCAAAACGATACTAAAATTAAAAGACTTAGGAGTGACCACGGGGGAGAATTTGAAAATCAACGGTTCGATGAATTCTGTAAGGTAAATGGGTATTTACATGAATTTTCATGTCCTAGAACTCCCCAACAAAATGGAATAGTCGAAAGAAGGAATAGAACATTACAGGAAGCCGCTAGGGCTATGCTCAACGAATTTAGCCTAGCAAACCAATATTGGGTAGAAGCAATTAGTACAGCTTGTTACATCCAAAATAGAGTTCTAATTAACAAGTGACACAATAAAACACCCTACGAACTGTACTACCATAGACTCCCAAATCTACACTACCTAAGGGTTTTTGGATGCAAAATCCATATCCTAAACACCAAAGACTATTTAGGAAAATTTCAGTCCAAGTCAAACCCAGGTATCTTCCTAGGATACTCAACCACAAGTAGAGCCTATAGAGTTTACAACAAACAAACTAAGAAAATTGAAGAAACAACAAACTTAATATTTGATGAAGAAATCAACTCAACATCTAATAATCCAGACCTAACTTCATCAAATTCTGATTAAGAAAATAATGAACAAACAAGTGAATCTTTTATTGAACCCTTAAACGAACTAACTATTGAACCAACTAATGAGTCAACTGAACCAATAATCGAACCAACAAATCAACTAGCCCAAAGAGTCGAATCCAATAGTGAACCAAACCGACCAGCCAGACCTGAGGCTGAACCAAGTTCTAGAAGAACCAAGAAACCCAGACTTTGTCACCCAACCGATCAAATTGTGGGTGATCCAACTCTAGGAGTCAGGACTAGATCCTCCTACAGAAACCTTAGTCAAGTAGCTATGATATCAAAAATTGAACCTAAAACTATAGATGAAGCCCTACCTGACCCTGATTGGATCATAGCTATGCAAGAAGAATTAGCCCAATTTGAGAGGAACCAAGTCTGGGAACTAGTGCCTAAACCTGAAGGCAAATCCATCATTGACACTAAGTGGGTCTTTAGGAATAAGCTAAATGATCAAGGAGAACTAGTTAGAAATAAAGCCCGCTTAGTAGCTAAGGGATTCAGCCAAGTAGAGGGATTAGATTACGATGAAACATATACCCAGTAGCTAGACTTGAGTCCATTAGAATATTGCTAGCCTTTGCATCCCATAAAGGATTTAAGCTATACCAAATGGATGTAAAGTCAGCTTTCCTAAATGGATTCATTAAAGAAGAAGTTTATGTAGGACAACCCCCTGGGTTTGAGGACTTAGACAGACCTGACCACGTTTACGAATTAACTAAAGCACTATATGGGTTAAAACAAGCACCTAGGGCTTGGTACGAATGTTTATCAACTTACTTAACTTCTAAAGAATTTAAACAAGGACAAATTGACTCAACCTTATTTATTAAAACCCTAGGAAAAGATATATTTATTGCCCAAATTTACGTAGATGACATAATCTTTGGATCCACCAACACAAACTTCCTAAAAGAGTTTGTCAAGATAATGGAAAATTAATTTGAAATGAGCTTAGTTGGTGAGCTTACCTTTTTCCTAGGACTACAAATCAAACAAACTAGAGATGGAAACTACGTCCATCAATTCAAATATGCTAAAGAGCTAATAAAGAAATTTAAAATGGATGACTCTAAAAGCATAAGTACCCCCATGGCCACTAATGTAAAAATAGATAGTGACCCTGATGGTAAGGCAGTAGTCCTCAAACTATATAGACGTATGATAAGTAGTCTACTGTACCTTACAGCCAGCAGACCAGACATTCTTTTTGCTGTAGGGATATGTGCTAGATACCAAACCTGTGCTAAGGAAACGCACTTAGCAGCCCTAAAAAGAATACTAAGATATGTAAAGGGCACCCTAAATGTAGGAATTTGGTATCCTAGAACCTCAACCTTCAATTTGTCAGGATACTCAGATTCTGACTATGCTGGTTGTAAATTAAATAGAAAGAGCACATGTGGAAGCTGCCAACTGTTAGGAAATAGTCTAGTAAGTTGGTGCAGCAGAAAACAACACTGTGTAACTCTGTCCACAACTGAAGCTGAGTATGTAGCCTTAGGAGAGTGTGTAGCACAACTTTAATGGATGATGCACACTCTTAAGGACTTCCAGCTCAACTACACCCAAACTCAAGTATTTATTGACAATATAAGTTCAATTAATATAACTAAGAACCCAATCCAACATTCCAGAACAAAACACATAGAAGTTAAACATCACATAGTAAGAGACCATGTAGCCAGGGGTGAGATAGTACTTAAGCATATAGACTCAAAATCCAACTTAGCTGATATATTCACAAAACCCTTACCTGAGTCTGAGTCCAGCTCACTAAGAAGGCAGTTAGGATTGTGCTCTGTAGAATAGATTAACTCTACTTTTTGCTTTATTTAATTTAAAAATCAGTTTCTAAAAGAATTTTGAAAAAAAAACTATTGTTTTTAAAATCAGTTTTTTTTAAATCTTTTCCAACTTAGTTTTATTTCAAAACTACTCCCTTTCAAAACTAGGGCTTTTTCAAAAATGAACTTAGCCTAGGCCCTAACTCTAGAACTGCATGCACCTATAGATTTAGAAGCCAGCATCTCACAAGCACCTTAGGGTACTTTTGATTGATAATCTAGAAAGGGTTGAGATGCTTAGGTCTTTGCCTTAATTGAAGATGCTTTAAGTTAGTGCATCTGCAGTAATTGGGGCACTAAATACAACTTACACAGCAATCAAGTTAAGTGTCAAGTTTAGAAAATCTAACTTGAACAGAAACACTTAACTTGACTAACCCTAGAAAAAACTACTGCTTATAACAGTTAGTGAGTAGCTAATTGGATTAGACATGTCCCTACAAGAGAAAATCAACTGATTTGGTTTAAGTCTTATCATGAATTGGTTCAGTACAGCAAAATCATGCAAATATTTTTTCTTTATGAAAATTATTCCCCTTATGCAATTTTAATTCCTGCTATATTTATCTGTTTTTGATATATGGCAAAGGGGGAGAGATAAGAAAGGAGAGAATTTAAAATTTTCTACTTAAAAATTTTTTGTGTCTTAAATTTTTTCTCTCAAAATTTCAAAATCTATCCTTTATTCAAAAACTACTTAACTAAGCTTTTCAAATGTTTTAAGTACTTAAGCTTTTCAAAATATTCTAAGTACTTAAGCTTTTCAAAATATTCGAAGTACTTAAGCTTTTCAAAATTTTCTAAGTACTTAAGCTTTTCAAAATTTTCTAAGCACTTAAGCTTTTCAAAAATTCTGTAAGTACTTAAGCTTTTCAAAATTTCCTAAGTACTTAAGCTTTTAAGTACTTGAGCCTTTCAAAATTTTCTAAGTACTTAAGCTTCTCAAAAACTTACTAAAATTTTTTTCAAATCTTACTAAGTACTTAAGTTATTAATCTTACTAAGTACCAAGTACTTAAGTTTTTAATCTTAGTAAGTACTTAGGTTTTTAATCTTGCTAAGTACCAAGTACTTAAGTTTTTAATCTTACTAAGTACCAAGTACTTAAGTTTTTAAATCTTACTAAGTACTTAAGTTAAAGCTTTCAAAAACTTTTGAGTACTTTAAAACATTAAGGCTTCAAAATTTTTCTAAGTACTCTAAACTCATGCTTCCAAAAATGTTCTATGTACTTTTAAAAATTAAGTTGTCAAAAGATTTTCAAGTACCTAAGCTTAAGTTTTCAAAAGTGTAAAAATCATTCTGTTGAAAAATTCATAGTAAATTTTTTACTTAGAATCCCATGAATTTTTGAAAAATCTAGGGGGAGAGTCCTTCCAGGGGGAGGGAATAAAATGTTTTTACATGCTTTGATTAAACATAACTTTTTGAACTAGGGTTGCCAATAAATCAAAAAGGGGGAGATTGATGGTGTAGAAGGCACCCAAGTCAAACCTGTGTTTTGATAATGGAAACAGGGTTCAAAAGTTAAGTCTTACTTGTTATCTAATATGTTACTCTAGTGTCCAGGGTAAAAAGCCCTAGCGAAGGACTGCTAGGCACTGGCGAAGGAATGCCAGGGTAAAAAGCCCTAGCGAAGGGCTGCTAGGCACTGGCGAAGGAATGGCAGCGTAAGAAGCCCTAGCGAAGGACTGCTAGGCGCTAGGTGAAGGACAACCTGGGACTGAAGCCCTAGCGAAGGAATGCTAGGCACCGGGCGAAGGACAACTCGGTATCTAAGACCTGGCAAAGGTCCGTCAGGCAAAAGTCCAACCAGAGGAGTGGTTGGCATCACGTACATTCTCCCGAGAGGAGTAGGTGAGGACGCGTTCCCCGTCGAGGGAACAGTAGGCGTCGGTTCGACCTAGGGTTCCATTTTGGAGACCCAAAGTCAGAACCAAGACAGCTAATGCTGTATAAACTAACACATTATTATTTTATGTTGTTTTGGACTAACCCTGGATGCAGAACCAAAGAAACGAGTGTCTGCGACTCAGAGAGCCTCAAAGGAGTGAGGTAGTGGATGAGTAGGGTGCCCGGAGTCTCCCAGGCGTCCCCAAGGTGCATACAAAACAATGTAAGTAAGGAAGGCTTCGAACAACTACTGGGCGGGGCGTCCCCGTGCTCCTGGGCGCCCCCGCAGCTCCCGGGCGCCCCCAGCGTCCCGGGCACCCCCAAGTGCAAGCCTACGAACCAGAAGCCAGCGAAGCCAAGGGATAAGCTTTGACCCGGTCAATGCGGGCACCCTAAGCGCTCCGGGCGCCCCGGTCAAAGCTGATCACAAATATAAAGGGATCAGAAGCTGACCGAGACCGAGGCGGATCGGATGACACATGGGGGGGGGGGCGCCCCCGACGTCCCGGGCGCCCCCAGGCCCTATAAAAGGAGCCTCGAACCAAGGCTTCAGAACAACAATTCATTCAATGCTTCGACGCTCTTTTGCTCCCACGCTCTGCTCCGGAAACCTCCCAACTCGAGCCGACGACGTCCCTCCGCTCCGAAAAGTCAATCAACCTCAGACGTCAGTAACAAAAGAGCGGTCTTTTAATTTTGTGTTTACGATACTGCAATTGTAATATTGATTTGTAAACCATTTTGCGAACTTATAGAATTGCCCGCAGAAAACGGTCAACGACCGTGGGCCTTGGAGTAGGAGTCGACCTAGGCTCCGAACCAAGTAAAAATCACCGTGTTTGCATGTTTTGTTTTTATCTTCCGATGTGCAAATTCTCTATCTTAAATCCGAACGTTTTTCGATATTCACCCCCCTCTATCGGTTCTCTCGATCCAACAAGGCCTTCTTTGGCCGTAGCCTTATTGGAGCAACAACCCTTTCCTTGACAAAGCATTTTACAGAAAGATAACCTTCAAATTACTTCTTGAAAAATTTTGGTCTAACTAGCTTAGGTTTTGGATCGGTAGCTTCGACTAGTTCCACCAAACTAAACAGACCAAGTAGGGTACGCCTCACTTGTTGGGACCGGGTGCATGTTGACATGGATACGGGTTCGTAATTTTAAAAAATAATTACGTGCAGCGGAAGAATTAGCATAAATAATTTCTCAAATTATTTTAACCACGTATCTAGCATGCAACCTTATGATGTGTGGACATGATCATAAATTAAAATTTTTGCAGAAAGTAAACTAATTTACTCAATACCTCACGTAACTCGAAGTAAGGGACGAGATCCAACCGTAGCGTCCCTTGGAAGCTCCGCCTCTATTCGCGTCCATGCCGAGTTCTCTTCGGGATGACTTCACAAAGCCACGAGTTTCGTGCCGACAAGAACTACTAGATTCTCCAAAGGAAAAACTAGAATATCAAGAGAGAGTGATGGAAACTAACCACGAAGTAACGGAATCAAGATTCCGGGGAAAGGAAGGAGGGAGTCGCGACCCGCTTCTTCTTCTTCATCGGCGCCTTCTTGGTGGAGTTGGCTCGCGGCAACCCTTGAGGAGCTCTCTAGGGCCGGCACCCACTTGTAACGACCCGCCTTCTGGTACTAAGCTTTAAGGCGAATCGCTACTACTACTAACTGACTAACTGACTAATTAATGATTTCTTATAATGCTAAATCAACTGGGAGAATAAAAAAAAATTCTTATTTCACTATTTGTTGAACTAATAATTTATAATCATGTCGAAAGTACTAACTAGCCTAAAATAAAGCAAAACATGTATTTTATTATCTTGGCAGGACTTGATCCCCCAACCTCTACATTGCATGGCTAAAGCACTAACCATCTGCTCTACACCAGTTTTATTTTACACAGTACCAGTCGACTGCTATATGCCAGTCGACTGGTCGGGCCACAGAATGTTTCTGTGCTCGATACCAGTCGACTGGTATTTTCCCAGTCGACTGGTAGTTCTGAAAACCCAGATTTCAGAGTTTCAGAATGTGCCAAAGTCGAACTATTCTGTACCAAATGCTCCATAAATTCATATCTAAGCTTCCTAACAGGTCTACAATGATTCTAGGGCATTTGATACATGTTTTTAGGGGGTTTCTAGCATGTATAGCAACTTAGAAATCATAAAAGCGACATGTAGAAGCATAAACATGAAAGTGCCAAGTTTGTATCAACTTCTTATTGAAACCATTCGTTATTCATATCCGAGGGCATTCATAGCTACTACATGTCATTCTATATGGTGCATATATCTTAGAACAAGCATATCCTATCTATTTAGCATGTAAACAAATGTATCAAGTTCTTATCTCTAAAGCTTAAGCATGGATCTAAATTACCATATTACAAGTAGATGACTCATTACATTCAAGCATTCACAAATCAATATTAAGTCAGGTAAGTAAACTACTTTAAGCATACTAGGCACCACGAATACAAGTCTAATTAAATTCATACATGGTTCACATAATTTATTGCGGAATAACTAAAGGAGCATAATAAAGATTTTCTATGCTTTGCAAGTTCCGAAGACTTTTATTCCAACTCCACCACCACACACACTTTGCATCAAGCCCGCCGCCTCCGCTACTAGTGCTTTCCTTTACCTGTATATGCAGTATAAGGAAATGCAAACTAATAAGCATAAAGCTTAGTAAGTACCATCTAACCTCACAAAACTATAAAAACTCGTATTATGCTTTTGTAAAACATGCTATGCACATACATGCTCATATCCATAAGTAATCATGCTAGGCTCATGCTAACTTACATATCATAGAATGTCATGGCATATAACTGAGACATGGCACATACTGAACTAAAACTGAAAAGTAAGCTATAGCATGGAATACATATCTGAACTGGAACTGAAATTAACTAACATAAAGCTAACTATTAAATTCACCACAGGCTAATATGAATTTCTGAAAACTAAATACATATAGTAGGTGAAAGTAATAATCAACTGCCGTGGGCCCGACAATGTACCAACTGTGCGTGCATCCCTAATAAACCCGAGGTAGCAAATCCCGAATCCATTAGGGTTCTACTAGGTTATCTAAACCCGGGGTAACTAGGAGCCCATCCCATACTAGGTTATCTAAACCTAGAGGCAACTTGGAGCCTATCCCTGGACCAAAGTCCGGTGCAATGCCAACTGAAAATAAAATAGTCTTTTATACTTTTCTTTCCTTTTCTGATTCTTGCTTTTACTAGGTTATCTAAACCTAGGGGTAACTAGGAGCCCATCCCACTGGACCTTGGTCCCAATCATAACTGAGCAAAAATTTCTATTCTTTAATGCTTTCTATAGCATTAACTGACTAACAATTTAACAAACACCTTGCGGCTTAACCCTTTCTTTCCTTTTAAAGTCGCTCCCTGGGCACTCGAACGTGCTCCTTAACCCGAAACTGAAGGGTAAGTGCACTCAAGCCCATCCAGGGATACCTTCAGACTCTAAAACTAATCCGAAGGGTTAATACAACATGCTTGTTCATAATCCACGATTTCTAATCATAGGACATACATATAAGGAAATAAAATATACGAAACGTCAATCGAAACTACTTATACTGCAGGTGAGGGATACTTACATCCTGCGCTAGGTTTTTCTTACGAATAAAATCTGAAATTCCCGAGGGAACGTCGAATTTCGACGTTCTTCTTGCTCCTTAGCGTTCTCCTCACGTCTACGAGATTTCTCGTAGAGAGTAGGGCCTCTTGAGACCTTCCCTTGGCTTTTCCTTTGTCTTGGGCAGCAAGAGAAGAGGAGAAGAAGAAGAAAACACAAGAGAGGAAGAGGAGAGGAGGAGGGGGCGTCGGCGCACCCTTGGCTCACGAAAACCTCAAAATCTCCTCCTTTAATTCTTTAATTCGTTATTTATATTAAGTTGTAAAATAACCCTAAGTTAAGTACATATCTAGAATACTCGATTATTTCCTTCAAGGAAACTCGCATTGGCCTGGTGGTTTGTGGAGCCATGTCATGGTTTTAATCTAGGATAGGCTGCGGGTTCGAAACTCACCTAATGCCACCAACTCATCTTCTTTATTTTTGGCACTTCTTTTTATGGAAAAATTCTATAAAAATATCTAAAAATTCCAGAAAAATCCTAGGATATTTCTAAAATTATTTTTGAGAATTTTCGGGCGTTACAATCCCCCATACCTTATAAAAAGTTCATCCTCGAACTTAAAACAACTCTGGGTATTTCTGTCTCATGCTGTCCTCTGGTTCCTATGTTGCCTCTTCTACTTTGTGATTTTGCCATATGACTTTCACTAATGGTACCTCCTTGTTTCGTAATTTCTTAACTGCTCGGTCTATTATCTGAATAGGCCGACTATCATAACTGAGATCTTCGCGAATTTGTACCATCTGTGGCTCTATCACCTGGGTGGCATCTGGGATATGCTTCTTCAGCATGGAAACATGAAATACATTGTGGATAGCTGACATCTCCTGAGGTAGCTCTAACTCATAAGCTACTTTGCCAACTCTTCTAGTGATGGGGTATGGTCCTACATATCTGGGACTTAGCTTGCCCTTCTTCCCAAAACGCATTACTCCCTTCATGGGAGCCACTCTGAGGAACACTGAATCCCCAACTTCAAACTCTAATGGTCTGCACCGTGTATCAGCATAGCTCTTCTGGCGGCTTTGAGCTGTTTCTATTTTCTGACGGATCTGTTGTATGACTACGGTGGTATCATCTATAAGATCTGTCTGTAGGCCTAGCTCTTGCCTCTCACCACCCTCATACCAGCAGATTGGAGATCTACACCTCCGCCCATATAAAGTCTCATAGGGTGCCATGCCGATAGTGGCCTGATAACTATTGTTGTAAGCGAATTCCGCTAAGCACAAGTATCTGCACCAACTGCCCTTGAAATCTAAGGCACAAGCTCTGAGCATATCTTCTAGTACTTGATTAACTCTCTCTGTCTGACCATCTGTCTGAGGATGGAAAGCTGTGCTAAACTTCAGTTTGGTGCCTAGAGCTGTCTGTACGCACTCCCAGAAGTGCGAAGTGAACCTACTGTCCCTATCTGAAATGATAGTCTTAGGGACTCCATTTAATCTGACGATCTCCTTGAGGTATAACTGAGCTAGTTGTTCCATGGAATAAGAGATCCTGATGGCTAGGAAGTGGGCAGACTTAGTCAATCTGTCTACTATTACCCAGATTGCATCATATCCATTCGTTGTTCTGGGTAGTCCCACTATGAAATCCATGAAAATATCTTCCCATTTCCATTCTGGAATCTGAATAGGCTGCAGAACTCCACCTGGTCTCTGATGTTCTGCCTTGACTCTTTGGCATGTCAGACAGGTACTGACATATCTGGCGATGTCTCTCTTCATCCCAGGCCACCAAAAACGTCCCCTGAGGTCTTGGTACATTTTGGTGGAACCAGGATGCATCGCATAAGGAGATCTATGTGCGTCCTCTACGATCTTCCTTCGGAGCTCTTCTTGGTTCGGAACACATAAGCGGTCACCGTCCCATTATCTGATAGGCGAAATTCTCAATTTTCGGCTTCTGTCATCCCCTGCTTGATTTTCTGAAGGTTAGGATCTTGATCCTGTGCTGTCTGGATGTCTTCAATTAGGGTAGACACTAATGTCAAAGTGGAGAGCTTCCCAACTAAAATTTCCAGTCCGAACTCTGATAACTCTTTCCGAAGGGGCTGTGACATCGTGGACAAAGCTAGTAGGGTGGCACTAGATCTTCTGCTAAGTGCATCTGCCACCTTATTAGCTTTACCTGGATAGTAGAGGATGTCAATGTCATAATCCTTGACTAGCTCAAGCCACCTGCGTTGTCTCATGTTCAGATCCTTCTGAGTAAAGAAATACTTTAGACTCTGATGATCTGTGAAAATCCTACACTGGGCTCCGTATAAGTAATGCCTCCAAATCTTGAGAGCGAACACTACTGCAGCTAGCTCAAGGTCATGTGTAGGGTAATTCTTCTTATAATCCTTGAGTTGTCAAGAGGCATAGGCAATAACCTTGCCATTCTGCATCAGCACTGCTCCAAGTCCTAATTTAGACGCATCGCTATATATGTCAAAGCTGTCAGTGGTCTCGGGAAGAGTCAGGATGGGAGCACTAGTCAATCTTCTCTTTAATTCTGTAAAACTGTTCTCGCAGTCCTCTGTCCACTGAAACTTTCTGTTCTTTCTGGTAAGAGCTGTCAGTGGGGAGGCTATTCTTGAGAAATCCTCTACGAACTTCCTGTAGTAACCGGCTAGACCCAGAAAACTTCTGATCTCATTGGCATTCTTCGGTCTAACCCAGTTACTTACTGCTTCTATTTTGCTGGGGTCTACCATCACACCATCCTTAGAGATGATGTGACCCGGAAAAGACACCTGATCGAGCCAAAACTCACATTTTGAGAATTTTGCATACAGTTGGCTCTGCTGAAGAATCTGCAATACTGTCCTGAGATGTTCAGCATGTTCCTCCTGAGTTCCTGAGTAGATAAGAATGTCATCAATGAAGACGATGATAAACTTATCTAAGTATTCCCGGAATACTCTGTTCATGAGGTCCATGAATGTCGCTGGAGCATTTGTGACCCCAAAAGGCATGACTACAAACTCGTAGTGCCCATATCTAGTTCTGAAAGCTGTCTTGGGGATATCACCTTCTCTGACTTTAACCTGGTGATAGCCGGATCTCAAATCTATCTTTGAGAAGACTGTGGATGCCTTTAGCTGATCGAACAAATCGTCGATCCTGGGTAGAGGGTACCGGTTCTTAATGGTGACTTGATTCAAAGCTCGGTAATCTATACACAGGCGCATGGACCCGTCTTTCTTCTTCACGAACAATACGGGAGCTCCCCAAGGTGAATGACTAGGGCGTATGAAGCCCTTGTCGAGCAACTCCTGTAGTTGCTCCTGAAGTTCTCTTAATTGTGCTGGAGCCATATGGTATGGTGCTTTTGAAATGGGATTGGTACCTGGAATGAGATCTATCTCAAACTCTATCTCCCTGTCTGGCGCTAAGCCTGGTAACTCGTCGGGGAAGACTGCTGGGTAGTCACATACCACTGGGACCTCTTCTAGCTTTTGGTCATTCTCTTGTTCGGTATTGACTACATGTGCTAGAAATCCGGTACATCCTGAATCCAGCAGTTTCTGTGCTTTTAAAGCTAAGAGAAATTTCTTGGCTTTTCACTTGGGTTCTCTGATGTATTCAAACTGCACTCCTTCTTCAGGTTGGAATATGACTTTCCTTTTACGACATTCTATGGAGGCACCGTACTTGATTAGGATGTCTATTCCAAAAATGACATCATAATCTGTCATATCTAGTACTATCAGATCACCATAAAGTTCTCTGCTTTCTATTCTGACTGGCACTGCACGGAGCCAGTGCGTGGATGCCATGGTCTCTCCTGAAGGTAGGGCGGTTAAGAATTGGCCACTGAGTGGAGGTATAGCTAACTTCTCTGCGAACGCCCTGGGGTTTCTGAGTTCCTGAACTGCCTTGGCCTTCACTTTCTATCATGACTGACTTCTGCTGTTGCATGCGGTTCAGGTAGTGCTCGATGATCAGAGCACTACTAACTAGTTCTTCTGAGATTTGTGGCCTATGGACGCCGCTGGCCACATTCAATGCTATTTTTGGCCTTAGCATCTTGAGCATTAGCCTGACTCGCTCTCGTTCAGTGCTGACCAGTTCAGGGCACAGGTGAGCCAGTCTGTTGAATCTCTTCACGGCTTCCTCTACTGATAGGTTACCTTGACGAAATTCAGTGAATTCATCATAATGCCGGTTGGTAACCCGCATATGAAAGAATTCTTCAAAGAACTCTGCATCGAAGTTGGCCCACGTCATCTGGTTTATGTCTTGCTTGGCCTTCACCCTTTCCCACCACATTCTAGCATCTCCTGCTAGGCAGAAGGAGGCGCACTTTACTTTCTCATGTACTGGCCAGTCTAGAAGCTCCATGGTACTCTCCAGGGTTTTGAACCAGGCTTGCGCATCCCACGGTTCACTAGTGCCTGAAAAGGTCTCTGGTTTGAGTTTCTGCCACTGAACCAGATACGCTTCTATTCTAGCCCCTACTGATGGGGCTTCTGGTGCTACTGGTGGGGTTGGTACTCTAGGTGGAACCTCTGTCACTATTGGGGTTTCTACATTTGGTCCTGGCGTAGCAGTAGGTGTGATCTGCTGATTAGCCCTTAAAGTAGCTATCTCTTGCTGCTTCTCAGCTATCTGTCTCTAGAGCTGAGCCACTATCTCCACGAGATTAGGTGGAGTCACTATGTCAGTTGCCTCCTATTGAGGCTCAGTAGTTGGTGTCCTTCTAGTTGGGCGTTCTCTAGCCATTATCTAAATAACAGAGGACATACAGTTCATATTCTAATTCTAAAAACATGTTAACAGATATAAACTAAAGTATTAAATATGCTTCCATTAAATGTAAACAAGAACTGACTAGAAAACAGATAGCATGAATAACATGTAAATACTATAATTCTGAAAACAAGAAAATATGGTAATGTGAGAGATACTCTTACTTGGAAGCTACAGGTCTGATGCTGATGTGTGTGAGGAGGAAAGATGGAACTTGCTCTGATACCACTCTGTAATGACCCGCCTTCTGGTACTAAGCTTTAAGGCGGATCGCTACTACTACTAACTGACTAACTAACTAATTAATGATTTCTTATAATGCTAAACCAACTGGGAGAATAAAAAAAATTCTTATTTCACTATTTGCTGAACTAACAATTTATAATCATGTCGAAAGTACTAACTAGCCTAAAATAAAGCAAAACTTGTATTTTATTATCTTGGCAGGACTTAATCCCCCAACCTCTACATTGCATGGCTAAAGCACTAACCAGCTGCTCTACACCAGTTTTGTTTTACATAGTACCAATCGACTGCTATATGCCAGTCGACTGGTCGGGCCACAGAATGTTTCTGTGCTCGATACCAGTCGACTGGTATTTTCCCAGTCGACTGGTAGTTCTGAAAACCCAGATTTCAGACTTTCAGAATGTGCCAAAGTCGAACTATTCCGTACCAAATGCTCTATAAATTTATATCTAAGCTTCCTAACAGGTCTACAATGATTCTAGGGCATTTGATACATGTTTTTAGGGGGTTTCTAGCATGTATAGCAACTTAGAAATCATAAAAGCGACATGTAGAAGCATAAACATGAATGTGCCAAGTTTGTATCAACTTCTTATTGAAACCATTCGTTATTCATATCCGAGGGCATTCATAGCTACTACATGTCATTCTATATGGTGCATATATCTTAGAACAAGCATATCCTATCTATTTAGCATGTAAATCAAAAGTATCAAGTTCTTATCTCTAAAGCTTAAGCATGGATCTAAATTACCATATTACAAGTAGATGACTCATGACATTCAAGCATTCACAAATCAATATTAAGTCAGGTAAGTAAACTACTTAAAGCATACTAGGCACCACGAATACAAGTCTAATTAAATTCATACATGGTTCACATAATTTATTGTGGAATAACTAAAGGAGCATAATAAAGATTTTCTATGCTTTACAAGTTCCGAAGACTTTTATTCCAACTCCACCACCACACACACTTTGCATCAAGCCCTCCGCCTCCGCTACTAGTGCTTTCCTTTACCTGTATCAGCAGTATAAGGAAATGCAAACTAATAACCATAAAGCTTAGTAAGTACCATCTAACCTCACAAAACTATAAAAACTCGAATTATGCTTTTGTAAAACATGCTATGCACATACATGCTCATATCCATAAGTAATCATGCTAGGCTCATG
This sequence comes from Boesenbergia rotunda, assembly GCA_024364735.1. Lineage (NCBI taxonomy): Eukaryota > Viridiplantae > Streptophyta > Magnoliopsida > Zingiberales > Zingiberaceae > Boesenbergia > Boesenbergia rotunda. The sequence continues at coordinate 39,570 of JAGFNQ010005499.1, forward strand.
CTAACTTACATATCATAGAATGTCATGGCATATAACTGAGACATGACACATACTGAACTAAAATTAAAAAGTAAGCTATAACATGGAATACATATCGGAACTGGAACTGAAATTAACTAACATAAAACTAACTATTAAATTCACCACAGGCTAATATGAATTTCTGAAAACTAAATACATATAGTAGGTGAAAGTAATAATCAACTGCTGTGGGCCCGGCAATGTACCAACTCTGCGCGCATCCCTAATAAACCCGAGGTAGCAAATCCCGAATCCATTAGGGTTCTACTAGGTTATCTAAACCTAGGGGCAACTAGGAGCCCATCCCATACTAGGTTATCTAAACCTAGAGGCAACTTGGAGCCTATCCCTGGACCGAAGTTCGGTACAATGCCAACTGAAAATAAAATAGTCTTTTATACTTTTCTTTCCTTTTCTGATTCTTGCTTTTACTAGGTTATCTAAACCTAGGGGCAACTAGGAGCCCATCCCACTGGACCTTGGTCCCAATCATAACTGAGCAAAAATTTCTATTCTTTAATGCTTTCTATAGCATTAACTGACTAACAATTTAACAAACACCTTGCGGCTTAACCCTTTCTTTCCTTTTAAAGTCACTCCCTGGGCACTCGAACGTGCTCCTTAACCCGAAACTGAAGGGTATGTGCACTCAAGCCCATCCAGGGATACCTTCAGACTCTAAAACTAATCCGAAGGGTTAATACAACGTGCTTGTTCATAATCCACGATTTCTAATCGTAGGACATACATATAAGGAAATAAAACATACGAAACGTCAATCGAAACTACTTATACTGCAGGTGAGGGATACTTACATCCTGCGCTAGGTTTTTCTTACGAATAAAATCTGAAATTCCCGAGGGAACGTCGAATTTCGACGTTCTTCTTGCTCCTTGGCGTTCTCCTCTCGTCTACGAGAATTCTCGTAGAGAGAAGGGCCTCTTGAGACCTTCCCTTGGCTTTTCCTTTGTCTTGGGCAGCAAGAGAAGAGGAGGAGAAGAAGAAAACGCAAGAGAGGAAGAGGAGAGGAGGAGGGGGCGTCGGCGCACCCTTGGCTCACGAAAACCTCAAATCTCCTCCTTTAATTCTTTAATTCGTTATTTATATTAAGTTGTAAAATAACCCTAAGTTAAGTACATATCTAGAATACTCGATTATTTCCTTCAAGGAAACTCGCATTGGCCTGGTGGTGTGTGGAGCCATGTCATGGTTTTAATCTAGGATAGGCTGCGGGTTCGAAACTCACCTAATGCCACCAACTCATCTTCTTTATTTTTGGCACTTCTTTTTATGGAAAACTTATATAAAAATATCTAAAAATTCCAGAAAAATCCTAGGATATTTCTAAAACTATTTTTAAGAATTTTCGGGTGTTACACCACTTGGGAGGGAGAGGGAGAGAAGGAGAAGAAAAGAGGCTAGGCAAGAATCCATGATCTCATGAATTAATTTCCAAGCCTTGCCTTGGTACCTTTATATAATAGCCTCTTAATCGCCAAGTCTCCTGTTAACGGAATTTTTCATAAGAAATTTATCTTTATATATTTTTCTATGAATTATTCCGTTATACCAAGTTTTTATTATAACTCAATTTATAATAAAAACAACCATGTCTCCCCTTTTATTATGGAATAAAATTTTACAAGAAATTTATTATAAATTTTTCTTATCATGGAAAAATCAATTCATAATCGATTTTCTAAAATAAAATAAACCAATCCATGGTTCATTTTAATTTCCATAAAAAGAATAAATTTATTATATAAATTTTTCTTATCATGGAAAAATCAATTCATAATTGATTTTATAAAATAAAATAAACCAATTCATGGTTCATTTTAATTTCCATAAAAAGAATAAATTTATTATATAAATTTTTCTTATCATGGAAAAATCAATTCATAATTGATTTTATAAAATAAAATAAACCAATCCAAGGTTTATTTTAATTTCCATGAAAATAAATCTCTTTATATAAATTTCTTTATATAAATTTCTTTATATAAATTTATTTATCCATAATTTTATAAAACAAATCGCGCTTGATTTATTTTATAATTTAAACTAAATAAATTGGTTTCCCTCCTTTATTGTGGTCGGCCAAACCAAAGAGGGTGGGCACCCTCTTTGGTCGGCCACACCAAGCCAAAACCATTACGAATTAAACTCATTTAGTTCGTCCAATAAGCCTTCAAAAGACTTATCCATTTTAAGCTTCCGATGCGCCTCTGATAAATTCAGATTTGACTTATTTCTCTTGATTGGAAAATCCAATTTTCAACTCGTTTTAAATCCCTCGGATTACTTGTAGTGCGTGTGACTAAATAGGCTTTCGATTTATGTTGGCCGTCTATAATCAACCAATTATAGAACGATCATGAGTGACACCTAGTAGTACATCATGACCCCCAATTAATCGAAAGATCAACGGTTGACCTCAGAAATAATTCTGAAACCCTTCAGCAGCTCTAATGAATCGTGCCTCATTCCCTTCACCATCTTATACCAACTTGGTTCAGGACATGGTCTATATGTGTCAGTCCCCACTAGGCTGACTACGTCACACCTAGCCCAAGTAATGTCTTTCTCGTCCAATGGATTCTAATTACTCTCATGTATTTCAGAGACTCATACTCTGAACATGTCATGCTCTGGCCAGAGGCTTTGAGTAACAATCCGACGATAGGCCTTGGGTATACATCCCCTCTCAAGGAGTGGTGAATCCTTTGTAGATTGTTCAAACATCCTGGGGCACTTCGGCTTATACCCAACCAATCCTGGGTCCACACCTCCTTGGAGATGCTTGCTTAAGATGTTAAAGTATAAGTCTCCATGACCAAGATGACTTGAACACCGCAAGTTAAAGGAACATCGCACTTAAGCTGCAGTAATAACTTCACTGACATGTCTATATGTAGATTACCATGTGAAGTTTTACAGCCAGTCACTCCAATAAACTAGTTCCCTTAACTAGCATTCATGTTTATCTCCGAACATCCCAATGTCACCAGCCAGTGAGAATCAGCTGATTAGAGAATAACCCATGCTTGTCTCAACAGAATTGATAGTGTCCTTATTTATCAATTCATCGACTAGGGACAATTTCAATACTTCACAATTGCACATATAGAGATAATCACTAGTTGTGAATTCATCACAAATTCTCTCATGTTGTGAATTGTATTGCAGACATTCAATAAATGAGTTTAAGATCTCAATCAAATACATTAACATGTATACTCAAATAGTGAATATTCATTTATTAAAGTAAATGATTACAATCATAAGGCGATTGCCTTAGGACACTTCTCTCATATTACTAATAAACTCCCACATGGCCTAATGCCAATCGCTACGGTATCCAATACCACAGGCTCTAACATGACCCTCAAACTTGCTTTGAGGCAAGGACTTAGTTAAAGGATCCGCTAAATTCCTTTCAGTGGGAATTTTCTCAATTTGTATATCATTCCTACTTATAATCTCTCTGATTAGATGATAGCCGCGAAGCACATTTTGGATCATTGATGAGACCTTGGTTCCTTCGCTTGTGCAATAGCTCCATTGTTGTCGCAATAAATCGGTATTGCTTCATCAATGGTTGGAACCACACGAACTTCTTGATCCAGACTGCTTCCGTGGTAGAATCCGCTATGGTATCTTGTTTGGAACTCTTCCAACTTATTGCGCCTCCATTCAAAGTAAATACGTATCCAGACTGAGATTTGGAGTCATCCTTATTTGTCTGGAAACTGGCATCTGTATACCCACGTATTACCATATCTCCTTCTCCATATATTAGGAACACATCCTTAGTTCTTCTTAAGTACTTAAGGATTGTCTTGACAGCCGCCCAATGATCCATTCCTGGATCAGACTGGTATCTGCTCGTGACGCTCAGAGCATACGATACATCGGGCCTAGTACATAACATAGCATACATGATAGATCCTATCGCGGATGCATAAGGAATCTTATTCATGCAAATCCTCTCGTCTTCTGTGCGCGGACACATAGACTTTGAAAGGTTGATCCCATGCCTGATGGGACGGTAACCTTTCTTGGATTCCGACATGCTAAACTTTTTTAGCACTCGGTCTATATATGTAGACTGCGAAAGACCAAGCAACCGTTTTGATTTATCTCTATAGATTCTAATCCCAAGGATATAGGTTGCTTCTCCCAGGTCTTTCATGGAGAAAGTTTTTGGACAACCAAATTTTAACTGTCTGTAAGACTGATATATCGTTTCCTATAAGTAATATGTCATTGACATATAATACTAGGAATACGACTGCACTCCCACTAACCTTCTTGTACACACAAGGTTCGTCAGGATTTTGTGAGAAATCAACTCTTTGATTGTCTCATTAAAACGGATGTTCCAGCTCCTGGATGCTTGCTTTAGTCCATATATGGATCGTCGAAGCTTGCATACTTTGGTTTTATCAACCGATGTGAAACCTTCAGGTTGTATCATGTATACATCCTCAAGCAGGTTTCCATTAAGGAAGACTATTTTCACATCCATTTGCCATATCTCATAATCATAATGAGCTGCTATGGCTAGGAGCATCCGAATGGATTTAAGCATAGCTACTGGCGAATAGGTTTCGTCATAATCAATTCCTTGTTTCTGACGATATCCTTTTGCCACTAATCTAGCCTTAAAGGTAACAACATTACCTTCCATGTCGATTTTCTTCTTGAAAACCCACTTGCACCCTATGGGCTTAATCCCTTCAGGTGGGTTAACCAAGTCCCATACTTGGTTTTCGTACATGGAATCCATTTCTGACTTCATGGCTTCAAGCCATTTGTCCCTTTCTGAACTCTTCAGAACATCTTCATAACTGATAGGTTCGTCGTCGTTCGATTCACTTATGAGAAATCCATATCTCTCTGGAATATTGCGTGTCCTATCAGACCTACGAAGAGGTGGTGTTGTTTTAGGTTCAACTGATAGCTCATCATTATGAGTTATTGGTTGTGGGTCCAGACTAGGTGTCTCTGTAATGTCTATTGGAGTTTTTTGAACTTCATCAAGTTCAATGCCACTCCCACTATTTTCTTGTAAAAAAAAAATTCTTTTTCCAGAAATACAGCGTGCCTTGAAGCAAACACCTTTTGTTTCAAGGGATGATAGAATTGGTAACCCTTCGTTTCCTTAGGGTATCCAATAAATAGACATTTATCAGACTTAGCATCCAATTTGTCTCATACAGTCCGCTTCACATAAGCAGGACAACCCCATATCTTAAGGTGAGTTAAGTGAGGTTTCTTACTATTCCATGTCTCATATGGAGTAGTAGAGACTACCTTGGTCGGGACTCTGTTTAGCAAGTAAACAGCTGTCTTAAGTGCATAGCCCCAAAAGAATTTTGGAAGAGTTGCATGATTCATCATAGACCTAACCATGTCCATCAAGGTTCGGTTGTCCCTCTCAGATACACCATTATGCTGTGGTGTATATGGCGGAGTCCATTGGGACAATATCCCATTGTCCCTCAGATAATCTTGAAACTCTTGACTTAAGTATTCACCACCCCGATCGGATCGAAGTATCTTAATACTTTTGCCAAGTTGTTTCTCTAGTTCATTTCTGAACTCTTTGAATTTTTCAAAAGCTTCATATTTGTGTTTCATCAAGAACACATACCCGAATCGTGAGTGATCATCGATAAAGGTAATAAAGTAGCTATAGCCTCCTTGTGCAAGAGTTGACATTGGTCCACATACATCAGTATGTATTAGACCAAGCAATTCTCCCACTAGATTACCTTTTCCGGAAAAGAATAATTTGGCCATCTTCCTTTTAAGCATGATTCGCATGTATCAAATGAACCAGGTTCAAATGATTCCAGAATTCTACATCGGTGTAATTTGGTTATGCGTTTCTTACTTACATGGCCAAGACGACAATGCCACGTATAGGAGTCTATTCGATTATCTATTCAAGCACATTTGTTGCTAACTTCGATATTGAAAACGTCACCGGATAAATCTAACGTGTAGATACCATTGCACAAAGTTTCAGTCCCATAAAGAACGCCATTTAAAGTTATGTAACAACAATTGTTACTAAAAGTTAAATGATAACCCTTTTCATTCAAACATGAAATAGATACAATGTTCTTTATTAATGAAGGAACAAAATAACAATTATCCAATTCTAAGACATGTCCAGTAGGGATCTTTAGCAAATATGTTCCGATGACAACAACAGCAATCTTTGCTCCATTTCCAACTTGCAAATTCGCTTCTCCCTTGACGAGTCTTCTTCTATTCCTTTTCCCTTGTATGTCATTACATATATGTGAGCTACACCCAGTATCAAGTACCTAGGTGTACGAGGAAATAGAGTGACATTCAATAACGAAGATGCCTGAAGAGGATGGGGCATCGGATGCCTTCTTCTTCAGGGACTCAAGATAAACCTTGCAGTTTCTTTGCCAGTGACCCTCTTTGCCACTGTGATGGCAAGTGCCTTTTGGGGTCTTTTCAATTTTTTTGGCCTTTTTCTTCTTTCCCTTATTCTGTTCTTGGGTCTTCCTCTTAGAACCTTTCTTCGAGGAACCAACTAACTGTACCGTCTTCTGATCCTGCTTTACAGAAGGCTCTACAGTCTTCAGCAGGTTGAGCAACTCAGGAAACTGGTCTGGAGTTGCATCTTCAGGAGGACGGTTGGGAAGTTGTTCTTCAAGGACATAAGCAAGCTTTTCTGCCTTGAGGACTATCCTCAAGTTTCTAAGCCAGTCCATGAAGTTTGGCCCAGTCAGTTTATTGGTGTCCAAAATGGAACGCAAATTCAGAGAAGACATGATCGAGTGATTATCCTAGAAATACAAATTGAGCTTATGTGAGAAGAATGATAAAGAATGCATCAACATACATTAATTAAATCCTATTTATTTTTCGAATTGAATAACCCTTTTTATCAATTCGGGAGATTGTAGGAACACCTCCAAATAGGTTGATATCCAACCATAGATAAGAACAACCATGGTTGTGGCCATCAAGTTATTCTTAGCTATGAAGGTAGGTAATTATACCGATTACATATCACATATATGTAACTATCACTTTATGCTATCAACTAATTGAATGTTTGCATAAATCATTGGGTTGTTAACTCATTAACAAGTATGCAACAATATACATAGCACCCAACTGCACCTCTCTTTACATCAACCTTGGCTGTGGCACAACAAATCGATGCTCCAAGCTTAAGGCTGACCCATTAATCAAGAAATAGTTTTAATATGGTTGGAGCTCATTCAACCGTTTAGTCAGGCTTGGATGTGTCCAACAACGAAAACTAAGGATTGACCTCTGACTCCAACTATATTATTCATAAACTAATTCCATGGTTTGAACATGTTGAGGTTCAAGCGGGGCATAGATGTGTCCATCAACCCATACGAGAAACAAAACTCCGGTTCTAACCATATTAATGGAAGGTGTTAGCCTTAATATTTTGTAAGGGGTTTTGGGTCTCATCCTTTCTTTTCAAAGCACATTCATGACATATAATTATGTCATGACTAACGATTTCCTTAATAAAGTATGTATGTGACTTAATTTATCAAGTCTTATTAATTGGATTAGGAACCAGATTTCCTAATCTCGATTTCATACTTTATTCAAGGAATTGTTTTGGGAAATAATTTCCTAAATTGTCATAATCAATTTCGGAAATAATATGTTTAAGACTTTGATTTCTCTAAATCAAATCTTATTAAATTAAGAGACAAATTCCCTTAATTCAACTACATATTATTTTCATGAAAATCTCTTTTAAAAAAACTCTATAGGAAACTATTTTCCTAATTAATTTTGGAGACAACAATATGTAAGAGCATCACCTCTTAAATCAAATAAGGAAATTATCGTTTGAGAATCACCTCAAAATTTCCAAAATTTGATCACATATTTTATTTATGGATTAAAATAATTACAACAAATTGTTTTCTAAGGGTGGCTCCCCGAGGCTCAGATTCTCAAAGAAAAGAAATTTGTCGTAAATCCAATTTGGTCCGCTCCCCGAGGCGTAACCAAATTAAACATGACAATTTTATTCAAAATGGGAAATTAAATTACAACAACTAACATTAGATTGGACGGCTCCCCGAGGCTCAATCCAAAATAGAGAATTTTGTTAATAATTTAAAACCAATTCGAATTTAATTGTCAATTAATAATCCATAAATTTGTCAAGACTTTCTTGAAAGAAAGTGCCCAAAATTGCGAGATTTCATAATAGGTTTTCAGAATAATTGTAAGTTTCTGGTACAAAGAAAACGTACATATTTCCAAAATTGGAAAATTTCCAAAATAGAAATTTCCAAAATTGGAAAGTTTCCAAAGATGGGAAGTTTTCACAATTATCATAAAATTTCAGAAACTAGGATATTTCAAAAGTTTACGAAATTTCATGAGGATTTCCAAACTTTGAAATTCCTAAATAAAAAATTTATCATAATTGGAAAGTTTCCATAATTGGAAAATTTTCCAAAATTGAGATCATGACAAGGTTTTCCGCAAAATAATTATATGATTATGTCGAACACTAACAGCTCTGATACCACTGTTGGGACCGGGTGCATGTTGACATGGATACGGGTTCGTAATTTTAAAAAATAATTACGTGCAGCGGAAGAATTAGCATAAATAATTTCTCAAATTATTTTAACCACGTATCTAGCATGCAACCTTATGATGTGTGGACATGATCATAAATTAAAATTTTTGCAGAAAGTAAACTAATTTACTCAATACCTCGCGTAACTCGAAGTAAGGGACGAGATCCAATCGTAGCGTCCCTTGGAAGCTCCGCCTCTATTCGCGTCCACGCCGAGTTCTCTTCGGGATGACTTCGCAAAGCCACGAGTTTCGTGCTGACAAGAACTACTAGATTCTCCAAAGGCACAAATAGAATATCAAGAGAGAGAGATGGAAACTAACCACCAAGTAACGGAATCAAGATTCCGGGGAAAGGAAGGAGGGAGTCGCGACCCGCTTCTTCTTCTTCTTCGGCGCCATCTTGGTGGAGTTGGCTCGCGGCAACCCTTGAGGAGCTCTCTAGGGCCGGCGCCCACTTGGGAGGGAGAGGGAGAGAAGGACAAGAAAAGAGGCTAGGCAAGAATCCTTGATCTCATGAATTAATTTCCAAGCTTGGCCTTGGTACCTTTATATAGTAGCCTCTTAATCGCCAAGACTCCTCCTAACGGAATTTTTCATAAGAAATTTATCTTTATAAATTTTTCTATGAATTATTCCGTTATACCATGTTTTTATTATAACTCAATTTATAATAAAAACAACCATGTCTCCCCTTTTATTATGGAATAAAATTTTACAAGAAATTTATTATAAATTTTTCTTATCATGGAAAAATCAATTCATAATTGATTTTATAAAATAAAATAAACCAATCCATGGTTCATTTTAATTTCCATAAAAAGAATAAATTTATTATATAAATTTTTCTTATCATGGAAAAATCAATTCATAATTGATTTATAAAATAAAATAACCAATCTATGGTTCATTTAATTTCCATAAAAAAGAATAAATTTATTATATAAATTTTTCTTATCATGGAAAAATCAATTCATAATTGATTTTATAAAATAAAATAAACCAATCCAAGGTTTATTTTAATTTCCATGAAAATAAATCTCTTTATATAAATTTCTTTATATAAATTTATTTATCCATAATTTTATAAAACAAATCGCGCTTGATTTATTTTATAATTTAAACCAAATAAATTGGTTTCCTCCTTTATTGTGGTCGGCCAAACCAAAGAGGGTGGGCACCCTCTTTTGTCGGCCACACCAAGCCAAAACCATTACGAATTAAACTCATTTAATTCGTCCAATAAGCCTTCAAAGACTTATCCATTTTAAGCTTCCGATGCGCCTCTGATAAATTCAGATTCGACATATTTCTCTTGATTGGAAAATCTAATTTTCAACTCATTTTAAATCCCTCGGATTACTCGTAGTGCGTGTGACTAAATAGGCTTTTGATTTTGTTGGCCGTCTATAATCAACCAATTATAGAACGATCATGAGTGGCACCTAGTAGTACATCATGACCCCCAATTAATCGAAAGATCAACGGTTGACCTCAGAAATNAAATTTTTCTATGAAATTATTCCGTTATACCATGTTTTTATTATAACTCAATTTATAATAAAAACAACCATGTCTCCCCTTTTATTATGGAATAAAATTTTACAAGAAATTTATTATAAATTTTTCTTATCATGGAAAAATCAATTCATAATTGATTTTATAAAATAAAATAAACCAATCCATGGTTCATTTTAATTTCCATAAAAAGAATAAATTTATTATATAAATTTTTCTTATCATGGAAAAATCAATTCATAATTGATTTTATAAAATAAAATAAACCAATCTATGGTTCATTTTAATTTCCATAAAAAGAATAAATTTATTATATAAATTTTTCTTATCATGGAAAAATCAATTCATAATTGATTTTATAAAATAAAATAAACCAATCCAAGGTTTATTTTAATTTCCATGAAAATAAATCTCTTTATATAAATTTCTTTATATAAATTTATTTATCCATAATTTTATAAAACAAATCGCGCTTGATTTATTTTATAATTTAAACCAAATAAATTGGTTTCCCTCCTTTATTGTGGTCGGCCAAACCAAAGAGGGTGGGCACCCTCTTTTGTCGGCCACACCAAGCCAAAACCATTACGAATTAAACTCATTTAATTCGTCCAATAAGCCTTCAAAAGACTTATCCATTTTAAGCTTCCGATGCGCCTCTGATAAATTCAGATTCGACATATTTCTCTTGATTGGAAAATCTAATTTTCAACTCATTTTAAATCCCTCGGATTACTCGTAGTGCGTGTGACTAAATAGGCTTTTGATTTATGTTGGCCGTCTATAATCAACCAATTATAGAACGATCATGAGTGGCACCTAGTAGTACATCATGACCCCCAATTAATCGAAAGATCAACGGTTGACCTCAGAAATAATTCTGAAACCCTTCAGCAGCTCTAATGAATCGTGCCTCATTCCCTTCACCATCTTATACCCACTTGGTTCAGGACATGGTCTATATGTGTCAGTCCCCACTAGGCTGACTACGTCACACCTAGCCCAAGTAATGTCTTTCTCGTCCAATGGATTCTAATTACTCTCATGTATTTCAGAGACTCATACTCTGAACATGTCATGCTCTGGCTAGAGGCTTTGAGTAACAATCCGACGATAGGCCTTGGGTATACATCCCCTCGCAAGGAGTGGTGAATCCTTTGTAGGTTGTTCAAACATCTCCGGGCACTTCGGCTTATACCCAACCATCCTGGGTCCACACCTCCTTGGAGATGCTTGTATAAGATGTTAAAGAATAAGTCTCCATGACCAAGATGACTTGAACACCGTAAGTCAAAGGAACATCGCACTTAAGCTGCAGTAATAACATCACTGACATATCTATATGTAGACTATCATGTGAAGTTTTACAGCCAGTCACTCCAATGAACTAGTTCCCTTAACTAGCATTCATGTTTATCTCCGGACATCCCAATGTCACCAGCCAGTGAGAATCAGCTGATTAGAGAATAACCCATGCTAGTTTCAACAGAATTGATAGTGTCCTTATTTATCAATTCATCGACTAGGGACAATTTCAATACTTCACAATTGCACATGTAGAGATAATCACTAGTTGTGAATTCATCACAAATTCTCTCATGTTGTGAATTGTATTGCGGACATTCAGTAAATGAGTTTAAGATCTCAATCAAATACATTAACATGTATACTCAAATAGTGAATATTCATTTATTAAAGTAAATGACTACAATCATAAGGCGATTGCCTTAGGACACTTCTCTCATATTACTAACATCACTTACTTGACCTTATTAGAAAGGCTTCCCTAACGTACTTTCATCTCACCTCCACCTAATACTATGTTGTTCAAATATTAAGTAAATCTTTTGTCCTTAAACTAACCATCCCTAAATCTAAGCATAATAAGGAAATTGCAAAAATAAACAAGCAACAAGCAAGTAAATTAAAAAAAATAATCTAATTATAAATATGATTTTTATATTGGCTCCCCCCGGACTGAAGCCTCGATAAGGCTTAGGCAAGATGTCAATCATGTCCTTGAGGATCCAATATGGGTTTTTGTGAGATAGGTTATCAATATAAGAAAAAAATGTTTAATTTTTGAAAGATAATTAATTTTTAAAATGTTAAATTAATTTTGAAAAAATTGTAGAGTTAAGATTATTAATATTGAAAAGATGTTGAATCTAGGATTTAATTAAAATTTGTGTTTGATTCAAATTTATCAAATAGTAAATTCAATTTGAGTTTCGATAATTGTCTTCCAGGGTCTTGGCAAGGCACAGAGGTCTTCTTTGGCCGTAGCCTTATTGGAGCAACAACCCTTTCCTTGACAAAGCATTTTACCGAAAGATAACTTTCAAATTACTTCTTGAAAAATTTTGGTCTAACTAGCTTAGGTTTTGGATCGGTAGCTTCGACTAGTTCCACCAAACTAAACAGACCAAGTAGGGTACGCCTCACTTACTTGACCTTATTAGAAAGGCTTCCCTAACGTACTTTCATCTCACCTCCACCTAATACTATGTTGTTCAAATTTTAAGTAAATCTTTTGTCCATAAACTAACCATCCCTAAATCTAAGCATAATAAGGAAATTGCAAAAATAAACAAGCAACAAGCAAGTAAATTAAAAAAATCATCTAATTATAAAGATGATTTTTATATTGGCTCCCACTGGACTAAAGCCTCGATAAGGGCAAGATGTGAATCTTGTCCTTGGGGATCCAATATTGGTTTGGTCCAGCTTGTTTATTCAAACATAGCTTTGGGACCCATGCTTGGACTCGGGTTCTAGGTTAGTTCAATATGGAATAGTAAGACCGTTATCGCGATTTGGTTCGATAGCCTTGTCCGGATCGATTTAAAATAGACTTTTGTTTTCCAAGAATCATGTCAAGATTCTTGGAACCCGAAGTGAATCGTTCTAAGGCAACTCTGAGTTCTTTGACTTGAGTTTCCTAGAAGGAATTCTCTTCCTCAAGCTTTTGAACTTGAGTTGAGTTTCCTTCTTGAGCTGGGTCGATCAAGGAACTCGAGTTGACTTCCTCCTTCAAAAGTTTGACTTCCTGTCGGAGGGCGTCAACCCAGATGTTGGCTTTTGCCAATTTTTGTGACAAGTAAGAAATTAAAAAATACAGTTTAGATTCTAGATAACCTCTTACCATAATTTATCCGTCCTTCGAGATTGAGAGTTTTCCGGTGTTGACATCCTCGTCCGGTTCTGATTCCATTCTGGAATCGATGTTTTCCGAGGCAGTCAAAGCGAGGAGATTCGAGTGTGGAGCATCTTCTTCTTCTTCGGAGGATGACTCATCACAGGTGGCTTGAAGAGCCTTCTTCTTCCGAGCCTTCTTGTTCTCCATTAGATTGTGGCACTCTGATCAGAAATGTCCCTTCTTGTTGCATTCGTAGCAGGTTATGTTACCTTTGGTCTTCTGGCTCGTCGAGGGTTCAGATGGATCTTCCTTGTTTCGGCTTGACTTTGTCTTGTTCGATTGGTTTTTGAGCACCTTGTAGTAGTCACGAGCTAGCCAAACCAGTTTTAAATGATCCCCTTCCTCATCGTCTGATTCCGAGTCTGAGTCGGACTCGGGTACTGGTTGAGGCTTCTTCTTCTGAGTTCTTCCTTGAGTTTTACCTGCAACATATGCAATACTCAAGTGTGGTTTGGGTTAAGCCTGATTGGGTTGGTTTATGAGTTGACTTGGTTTGCTTGCCTTATTTACATGAATTACAGATTGTATTGTAAATGTTCTTAATTTTAGGTACACCTTTAATTAATCCAAATTGAGTTATTTTTGAAATTAGTTTGGTATGAGTGTGGCCTAGTCTCCTATGCCAAAATTTAGTTTCTTCTAATTGAGTCAGAAAACATTTGGGTACTATGGGTAGATTAATTGTTTAAATGTTATTCTTCCTACTACCCTTAAGTGTTGTCTCTGAGTCTTGTAGATTTCTAATAAGGCAGTCAGAGTTGGTGAAGGTAACAACATAACCAGTATCACAGAGTTGGCTAATGCTAAGCAAATAGTATTTGAAATTTTCAACTAATAATACCTTCTTAATGATGAAATTTGAGTTATGTTCAATATTACCTGACCCAATTACTTTAAGTGTAGCATTGTTGCCAAATGCTACTGAGCCTAGGTTTTTGAACTTGATTTTGGTGAACTTCAGTTTATCCCCAGTCATGTGTCTGGAGCATCCACTATCCAACATCCACTAGTCCAAATCTTTATGTTCCTACATATAAAGTATGTTTGATTTGGATCCAATTATGTAGACGTAAGGATTGATTAAATTGAATTTCACTACCTAGTCAGTCTCACCCACATCTAATGTTATCAAATATATTGATCTTATGGGTTTTTGTGAGATAGGTTATCAATATAAGAAAAAAATGTTTAATTTTTGAATGATTATTAATTTTTAAAATGTTGAATTAATTTTGAAAAAATTGTAGAGTTAAGATTATTAATATTGAAAAGATGTTGAATCTAGGATTTAATTAAAATTTGTGTTTGATTCAAATTTATCAAATAGTAAATTCAATTTGAGTTTCGATAATTGTCTTCCAGGGTCTTGGCAAGGCACAGAGGCCTTCTTTGGCCGTAGCCTTATTGGAGCAACAACCCTTTCCTTGACAATGCATTTTACCGAAAGATAACTTTCAAATTACTTCTTGAAAAATTTTGGTCTAACTAGCTTAGGTTTTGGATCGGTAGCTTCGACTAGTTCCACCAAACTAAACAGACCAAGTAGGGTACGCCTCACTTACTTGACTTTATTAGAAAGGTTTCCCTAACGTACTTTCATCTCACCTCCACCTAATACTATGTTGTTCAAATTTTAAGTAAATCTTTTGTCCTTAAACTAACCATCACTAAATCTAAGCATAATAAGGAAATTGCAAAAATAAACAAGCAACAAGCAAGTAAATTAAAAAAAAATCATCTAATTATAAAGATGATTTTTATATTGTCTCCCACTGGACTGAAGCCTCGATAAGGGCAAGATGTGAATCTTGTCCTTGGGGATCCAATATTGGTTTGGTCCAACTTGTTTATTCAAACATAGCTTTGGGACCCATGCTTGGACTCGGGTTCTAGGTTGGTTCAATACGGAATAGTAAGACCGTTGTCGCGATTTGGTTCGATAGCCTTGTCCGGATCGATTTAGAATAGACTTCTATTTTCCAAGAATCATGTCAAGATTCTTGGAACCCGAAGTGAATCGTTCTAAGGCAACTCTGAGTTCCTTGACTTGAGTTTTCTATAAGGAATTCTCTTCCTCAAACTTTTGAACTTGAGTTGAGTTTCCTTCTTGAGATGGTTCGATCAAGGAACTCGAGTTGACTTCCTCCCTCAGGAGTTTGACTTCCTGTCGGAGGGCTTCAACCCAGATGTTGGCTTTTGCCAATTTTTGTGACAAGTAAGAAATTAAATAATACAGTTTAGATTCTAGATAACCTCTTACCATAATTTATCCGTCCTTCGAGATTGAGAGTTTTCCGGTGTTGACATCCTCGTCCGGTTCTGATTCCGTTCCGGAATCGATGTTTTCTGAGGCAGTCAAAGCGAGGTGATTCGAGTGTGGAGCTTCTTCTTCTTCTTCAGAGGATGACTCATCACAGGTGGCTTGAAAAGCCTTCTTCTTCCGAGCCTTCTTGTTATCCTTTAGATTGGGGCACTCTGATCAGAAATGTCCCTTCTTGTTGCATTCGTAGCAGGTTATGTTACCTTTGGTCTTCTGGCTCGTCGAGGGTTCAGATGGATCTTCCTTCTTTGGCTTGACTTTGTCTTGTTCGATTGATTTTTGAGCACCTTGTAGTAGTCGCGAGCTAGCCAAACCAGTTTTAAATGATCCCCTTCCTCATCGTCTGATTCCGAGTCTGAGTCGGACTCGGGTACTGGTTGAGGCTTCTTCTTCTGAGTTCTTCCTTGAGTTTTACCTGCAACATATGCAATACTCAAGTGTGGTTTGGGTTAAGCCTGATTGGGTTGGTTTATGAGTTGACTTGGTTTGCTTGCCTTATTTACATGAATTACAGATTGTATTGTAAATGTTCTTAATTTTAGGTACACCTTTAATTAATCCAAATTGAGTTATTTTTGAAATTAGTTTGGTATGAGTGTGGCCTAGTCTCCTATGCCAAAATTTAGTTTCTTCTAATTGAGTCAGAAAACATTTGGGTACTATGGGTAGATTAATTGTTTAACTGTTATTTTTTCTACTACCCTTAAGTGTTGTCTCTGAGTCTTGTAGATTTCTAATAAGGCAGTCAGAGTTGGTGAAGATAACAACATAACCAGTATCACAGAGTTGGCTAATGCTAAGCAAATAGTTTTTGAAATTTTCAACTAATAATACCTTCTTAATGATGAAATTTGAGTTATGTTCAATATTACCTGACCCAATTACTTTAAGTGTAGCATTGTTGCCAAATGCTACTGAGCCTAGGTTTTTGAACTTGATTTTGGTGAACTTCAGTTTATCCCCAGTCATGTGTCTGGAGCATCCACTATCCAACATCCACTGGTCCAAATCTTTATGTTCCTACACATAAAGTATGTTTGATTTGGATCCAATTATGTAGAGCAAGGATAGATTAAATTGAATTTCACTACCTAGTCTGTCTCACCCACATCTAATGTTATCAAATATGCTGACCTAATGGGTTTTTGTGAGATAGGTTTTCAATATAAGAAAAAAAATTTTAATTTTTGAAGGACAATTAATTTTAAAAATGTTGAATTAATTTTGAAAAAATTCTAGAGTTAAGATTATTAATTTTGAAAAGATGTTAAATCTAGAATTTAATTAAAATTTGTGTTTGATTCAAATTATCAATCAGTAAATTCAATTTGATTTTCGATAATTAACTTCCAGAGTGTTGGCGAGGCACAGATGCCTTCTTTGGCCGTAGCCTTATTGGAGAAATAACCCTTTCCTTGACAAAGCATTTTATCGAAAGATAACTTTCAAATTACTTCTTGAAAAATTTTGGTCTAACTAGCTTAGGTTTTGGATCGATAGTTTCGACTAGTTCCACCAAACTAAACAGACCAAGTAGGGTACGCCTCTCTTACTTGACCTTATTAGAAAGGCTTCACTAACGTACTTTCATCTCACCTCCACCTAATACTATGTTATTCAAATTTTAAGTAAATCTTCTGTCCTTAAACTAACCATCCCTAAATCTAAGCATAATAAGGAAATTGAAAAAATAAACAAGCAATAAGCAAGTAAATTAAAAAAAATAATCTAATTTAAAGATGATTTTTATATTGGATCCCCCTGGAATGAAGCCTCGATAAGGGTTAGGCAAGATGTGAATCTTGTCCTTAGGGATCCAATATTAGTTTGGTCCAGCTTGTTTATTCAAACATAGCTTTGGGACCCATGCTTGGACTCGGGTTCTAGGTTGGTTCAATATGGAATAGTAAGACCGTTGTTACGATTTGGTTTGATAGCCTAGTCCGGATCGATTTAGAATAGACTTCTGTTTTCCAAGAATCATGTCAAGATTCTTGGATCCCGAAGTGAATCGTTCTAAGGCAACTCTGAGTTCCTTGACTAGAGTTTTCTAGAAGGAATTCTCTTCCTCAAGCTTTTGAACTTGAGTTGAGTTTCCTTCTTGAGCTAGTTCGATCAAGGAACTCGAGTTGACTTCCTCCTTCAGGAGTTTGACTTCCTGTCGGATGGCTTCAACCCGGATGTTGGCTTTTGTCAATTTTTGTGACAAGTAAGAAATTAATTAATACAGTTTAGTTTCTAGATAACCTCTTACCATAATATATCCGTCCTTCGAGATTGAGAGTTTTCCGGTGTTGACATCCTCGTCCGGTTCTGATTCCATTCTGGAATCGATGTTTTCCGAGGCAGTCAAAGCGAGGAGATTCGAGTGTGGAGCATCTTCTTCTTCTTCGGAGGATGACTCATCACAGGTGGCTTGAAGAGCCTTCTTCTTCCGAGCCTTCTTGTTCTCCATTAGATTGGGGCACTCTGATCAGAAATGTCCATTCTTGTTGCATTCGTAGCAGGTTATGTTACCTTTGGTCTTCTGGCTCGTCGAGGGTTCAGATGGATCTTCCTTGTTTCGGCTTGACTTTGTCTTGTTCGATTGGTTTTTGAGCACCTTGTAGTAGTCGCAAGCTAGCCAAACCAGTTTTAAATGATCCCCTTCCTCATCGTCTGATTCCGAGTCTGAGTCGGACTCGGGTACTGGTTGAGGCTTCTTCTTCTGAGTTCTTCCTTGAGTTTTACCTGCAACATATGCAATACTCAAGTGTGGTTTGGGTTAAGCCTGATTGGGTTGGTTTATGAGTTGACTTGGTTTGCTTGCCTTATTTACATGAATTACAGATTGTATTGTAAATGTTCTTAATTTTAGGTACACCTTTAATTAATCCAAATTGAGTTATTTTTGAAATTAGTTTGGTATGAGTGTGGCCTAGTCTCCTATGCCAAAGGTTAGTTTCTTCTAATTGAGTCAGAAAATATTTGGGTACTATGGGTAGATTAATTGTTTAAACGTTATTTTTCCTACTACCCTTAAGTGTTATCTCTGAGTTTTTAGATTTCTAATAAGGCAGTCAGAGTTGGTGAAGGTAACAACATAACCAGTATCACAGAGTTGGCTAATGCTAAGCAAATTGAATTTGAAATTTTCAACCAATAATACCTTCTTAATGATGAAATCTGAGTGAAGTTCAATGTTACCTGACCCAATTACTTTAAGTGTAGCATTGTTGCCAAATACTAATGAGCCTAGGTTTTTGAACTTGATTTTGGTGAACTTCAATTTATCCCCAGTCATGTGTCTGGAGCATCCACTATTCAACATCCACTGGTCCAAATCTTTATGTTCCTACACATAAAGTATGTTTGATTTGG
The DNA here is from genome assembly GCA_024364735.1 of Boesenbergia rotunda. Taxonomy (NCBI): domain Eukaryota; kingdom Viridiplantae; phylum Streptophyta; class Magnoliopsida; order Zingiberales; family Zingiberaceae; genus Boesenbergia; species Boesenbergia rotunda. Next base: position 58,628 of record JAGFNQ010005499.1, read on the forward strand.
ATCCAAATATGTAGAGCTATGGATAGATTGAATTGAATTTCACTACCTAGTCTGTCTCACCCACATCTAATATTATCAAATATGTTGACCTTATGGATTTTTGTGAGATAGGTTTTCAATATAAGAAAAAAATGTTAAATTTTTGAAAGATAATTAAATTTTAAATTGTTGAATTAATTTTGAAAAAATTGTAGAGTTAAGATTATTAATTTTGAAAAGATGTTGAATCTAGGATTTAATTAAAATTTGTGTTTGATTCAAATTTATCAAATAGTAAATTCATTTTGAGTTTCGATAATTGACTTCCAGGGTCTTGGCGAGGCACAGAGGCCTTCTTTGGTCGTAGCCTTATTGGAGCAACAACCCTTTCCTTGACAATGCATTTTAACGAAAGATAACTTTCAAATTACTTCTTGAAAAATTTTGGTCTAACTAGCTTAGGTTTTGGATTGGTAGCTTCGACTAGTTCTACCAAACTAAACAGACCAAGTAGGGTACGCCTCACTTACTTGACCTTATTAGAAAGGCTTCCCTAACGTACTTTCATCTCACCTCCACGTAATACTATGTTGTTCAAATTTTAAGTAAATCTTTTGTCCTTAATCTAACCATCCCTAAATCTAAGCATAATAAGGAAATTGCAAAAATAAACAAGCAACAAGCAAGTAAATTAAAAAAAATAATCTAATTATAAAGATGATTTTTATATTGGCTCCCCTTGGACTGAAGCCTCGATAAGGGTTAGGCAAGATGTGAATCTTGTCCTTGGGAATCCAATATTGGTTTGGTCCAGCTTGTTTATTCAAACATAGCTTTGGGACCCATGCTTGGACTCGGGTTCTAAGTTGGTTCAATACGGAATAGTAAGACCGATGTCGCGATTTGGTTCGATAGCCTAGTCCGGATCGATTTAGAATAGACTTCTGTTTTCCAAGAATCATGACAAGATTCTTGGAACCCGAAGTGAATCGTTCTAAGGCAACTCTGAGTTCCTTGACTTGAGTTTTCTAGATGGAATTCTCTTCCTCAAGCTTTTGAACTTGAGTTGAGTTTCCTTCTTGAGCTGGTTCGATCAAGGAACTCGAGTTGACTTCCTCCTTCAGGAGTTTGACTTCCTGTCGGAGGGCTTCAACCCGGATGTTGGCTTTTGTCAATTTTTGTGACAAGTAAGAAATTAAATAATACAGTTTAGATTCTAGATAACCTCTTACCATAATTTATCCGTGCTTCGAGATTGAGAGTTTTCCGGTGTTGACATCCTCGTCCGGTTCTGATTCCATTCCGGAATCGATGTTTTCCGAGGCAGTCAAAGCTAGGAGATTCGAGTGCGGAGCTTCTTCTTCGGAGGAGGAGGATGACTCATCATAGGTGGCTTGAAGAGCCTTCTTCTTACGAGCCTTCTTGTTCTCCTTTAGATTGGGGCACTCTGATCAGAAATGTCCCTTCTTGTTGCATTCGTAGCAGGTTATGTTACCTTTCGTCTTCTGGCTCGTCGAGGGTTCAGATGGATCTTCCTTCTTTCGTCTTGACTTTGTCTTGTTCGATTGGTTTTTGAGTTCCTTGTAGTAGTCGCGAGCTAGCCGAACCAGTTTTAAATGATCCCCTTCCTCATCGTCTGATTCCGAGTCTGAGTCGGACTCGGGTACTGGTTGAGGCTTCTTCTTCTGAGTTCTTCCTTGAGTTTTACCTGCAACAAATGCAATACTCTTCTCGACCAATGCAGTATTAGTTTGTTCATGTAATTCTAACTCAGAAAATAATTCATCTAAATTTGTTTCAGAAAGATTCCTGGAAATCTTGTAAGCATCCACCATAGATGCCCACAGTGTGTTTCTCGGGAATGAGTTTAAGGTATACCTTATTAGGTCACGATTTTCGGCCTTGTGACCTATGGTGTGCAGCCCGTTCATTAGCTCCTGGATGCTTGCGTGGAGCTATGCTGCAGTTTCGCCATCGTACATCTTTATCGTGTAGAGTCTGTTGAGTAACAGATCCTTTTTGTTGATCCGCGTATCTGACGTGCCTCCGTGTAGCTCAATCAGCTTGTTCCAGAGTTCCTTCGCACTGCTGAAGGGTCCAACACGGTTCAGCTCCTCTTTCGTTAGGTCGCATTGTAGTGTTTGTGTAGCTTTAGCGTCGGCCTCGATCTTCTTCTTTAGTGGACCGTCCCACTCAGTGTAGTGTTGCACCATGCCTTGTGCATTTTTAGGTATCTCTAGTCTAGACTGGAAGATGATCCACATGTCCACCTGAGTTTTTCAGGTGGACCTCCATCCTACTCTTCCAGTAGGGGAAATCTTCTCCGCTGAAGAAAGGTGGTCTCGCGGTGTTGTACCCCTCTTGCATGGTCATTTAATTAAACTAAAAAAAATCACAAAAAAAAACTCGTCCCAAGACTAAGTCTTGGACTAGTAGTGCGGCAGAAAAAAGTAATAAGAAAAAAAAATTGAGTGGTGTTGCACCAACCTCGATTAACGAGAAAAAATACGAACGAATTTTTTTTTAAATTTGAAAAATGCTAAAAATCGCTCAATTGGTGGTTGCACCAAGTTTGTGCCATCCGCTCTGATACCACTTCTGGGATCGGTTAGAATCGATAGAGGGGTGAATATCGATCGACAAATTTTTGGAAAACTTAGAGTAATTTGCGCAACGAAAAAACAAATCAATGCTAACACGTTTGTTTTTACTTGCTTCGGAGTCGCAGTCGGCTCCTACTCCAAGGCCTATGGTCCTTGACCGTTTACGATAGGCAATTCTATATTGCGTAAAATTATTACAATTTAAGGTTCGAATATAGAATTTAAAATACAACACTTTAATAAAAAGGTTATATCGATGACCGGAGAAAATTGAATGTCGGAGCCGCGGGTCATCGTTGGCGCTTGAGTCTTGAGCACGGAGTGTTTGGAGCAGAGCGCTTGAAAGAATTCGTAGAAAGAAGATGTGTTTGAAGCCACGGGGGTGAACCCCTTTATATACTAGTCGCTGGGGCGCTTGTGTTGAAGGGGGCACCTGACACGTGGCCCATTTTGCGCGAAACTCAATCCGCATACATGGCCAACGCTTATCCCTTCAACTGGGGTGCCTGAGCTGACTGGGGCACCTGTATGAACACAGGTGCCTCATATGCTGTTCTGGAGGCTTGCTTTAATTGTGCCTGGAAACACCCTTGTCTGGGCGCCTGTATCAACATAGGCGCCTGTTCAAACAGGCGCCTAACCCCATTCAGGCGTTTGGGAGCAGAAACTTCCATCCCTTCATTCCTGCAACCAGGGTTAGTTCCAAAACACAAATAACATATAAATGATATAAGTTAAGTATAGTTTAACAGCCTGAGCTGTCTTGGTTCTGACTTTGGGCTTCCGAAATGGAACCCTAGATCAAACCGACACCTAGTGTTCCCTCTTACGGGGAGCGCATCCTCACCTACTCCTCTCAAGAGAGTTTACCTTTTTTCCAACCGGCTCCTCCGGTTGGACTTTTGCCCAATCCCCCAGATCAGGTCTTCATGCCCAGTCCGCGACCAGGACTTATTGCCCAGCTTCACTCACCAGGTCTTCGGTGCCCAGTCCACAACCAGGACTTATTGCCCAACCTTATGTCAGGACTTAGGTGTCCAGCCTGCGGTTAGGACTTATTGCCCAATTCTTAGAACCAAGACTTCATGCCTAGTGTACATAGGACTTTTCCTGCATACTTGAGTAGCATTCTTAGATCACAATTAAACCTTAACTTCTGAACCCTTTGCCATTATCAAAACACATGTTTTACTTTGGTGTTTCCAGCACCAACAATTAAAACTTGAACAACATAGTATTAGGATGAGGTGAGATGATAGTACGTTAGGGAAGCCTATCTAAAGAGTCAGGTAAGGTAAGGCGTACCCTATTTGGTCTGTTTAGTCCGGTGGAATTAGCCAAAGCTACCTCTCCAAATTCTAAGCTAGTTAGACGCGTCTCAAAAAGTAATTTGAAAATGATCTTTCTTTAAAAGACTTTGTCTAGGAAAGGGTTGTTGATCCAATAAGGCTATGGCCAAAGAAGGCCTCTGTGCCTCGCCAAGACCTGGAAGTCAATTATCGAAACTCACGTTTAAATGACTATTTGTTAAACTCAAATCTTACACAAGCTTCAATTAAATTATAGAGTTAACATAAAATCAAAAGATAAAAATAATATATCTCACAAAACAGATAAGGAAACCTGTTTTGTCACTTAGAATTGGGTGAGATGTCTAGGATCTAATAATATAGTCCAACCCAACCAAAGAAATCAAACCTACACTTAATATAACATTAATCAAATTCAACAATTTTTCAACTTAATATTTTCAAAATTAAAATCCAACTTAATATTTTAAAAACAAAATTCAACTTAATATTTTCAAAATTAAAATTCAACTTAATATTTTCAAAATTAAAATTCAACTTAATATTTTCAAAATTAAAATTCTAAATATGTATTTTCAAATTAAAATTCAAACTTATCAAAAACTTCAGTTAATTTTTAACCTAAGCTGAAAACCAGTCTCACAAAAGGAACATATAAGATCAACATGCTTGATAACCTTAGATATGGGTGAGACAGATTAGGCAGTGAAAATCAATCAATTTATCCTTACTTCTACATAAATGGATCCAAATCAAAAATACTTTATGTGTAGAAACATAAAGATTTGGACCAGTGGATGTTGGATAGTGGATGCTCTAGACACATGACTGGGGATAAATTGAAGTTCACTAAAATCATGTTCAAAGACCTTGGCTCAGAGGCATTTGGCAACAATGTCACACTTAAGGTAATTGGGTAAGATAATATTGAACTAAACTCTAATTTCATTATCAAAAAAGGTGTTGCTAGTTGATAACATTAAATTTAATCTACTTAGCATTAGCCAACTGTGTGATGCTAGTTATGTAGTTACCTTTACCAACTCTGACTACCTGATTAGGAATCTACATGACCCAGAAATTACACTTAAGGGTAATAGAAAGAACAATGTCTATACAATTAACCTACCTATAACACCTAAATGTTTTTTAACTCAACTAGAAGAAACCAATTTATGTCATTGAAAACTAGGCCACACCCATACAAAATTAATTTCAAAACTAAGTCAACTTGGACTAGTTAAAGGGATACCAAAAATTAAAAATTTTAAAAATACCATCTATAATTCATGTCAACAAGGTAAACAATCCAAGTCAACCCACAAATCAACCCAATCAGACTTAACCCAAGCCACACTTAAGCTCCTACACCTAGACCTATTTGATTCTCATGGAGCCAAGTCACTAAGTGAGAATCTGTACTACTTAGCAATTATTGATGATTATTCAAGATTTATGTGGGTTAGTGATAAGTATCATTTTATTGATCATTTTATATGCTTAAATCCGTGTTTGACCCATATTTTACTTGTGTAATTGTGGATTTACCCTAGGTTCTAGGATTTATACTCTTTTTGGACCTAATTGCAAATCTTGATATATTTGAGTTGTTTTGTCACTAAATTTTTGATCTACTTTTGTAGGCTTGGAAGGATCATGGACCTAGGTCATGTTGGGTCAAAGTTGAGTCAAAAGTGGACTAGATCAAGTAATCAAGCGTCAACTAATATGGACCGTCCGATGCAAGAACGGTTAGATCTAGACAATCTGAGAACTTCTGATCAATCCGAGCTGGGATTAAGTCTAATCGAGCAATCAGATCAAGATCTGAAGGATTCAGCCCAATCGGAGATCATCTAGCCATTGGATCACGATCAGAGGGATCTAGACCATCCATTCAAAGATCAAGGTGATCTAAACCATCCGTTGTAGATCTGGTAGATCCGAGCTACCCCGGGGATGATCCTGACCTCTGATCAAGATCTAGGAAGTTTGAGTCAAATTGGACGAAGATGAACCGTTGGATGGAATTGAAACGATCTCAGTCGTTCACTGTTCAACTACTTAAACAGAATTCCTTTGCTTTCAGATCTAGCGCGACCTCACCGAGCTTCAGCCATTGTCTTTGTTCTTTCCAAGCTTTTCATCGTTTTCTTTCAAATTTTTTTCATCAAAGGCGTGACCAACTCGATCACAACCTTGGAGCAAGATTTGGATCATTGGGAAGAAGCTTCAGTGGAGATTTTAGCTCAAGATTGCGCCGGTGCAGAGCTGTTTGAGGGTTTCGGCAGATCTGTGATTTGAGCACTTGGATCTCAACCGTGTTCCATTTTCTTCCATCTGATCCATCTGTAGGGGTCCTAGGATGAGCTCAGATGATCTTCAAATCATCATCGCAACCATTCACATTGAGAACTAGGAGTTTGGAGTAGATTTCCCAGCTGCGTGCAGTTTGTGAGCAGATCTGAATTGGAGCTAATTTTCCCATTGATTTGCGAGTTGAAGGGGTTCTTGGCTTGCCCTTGCGTGACGAACAAGGAGATTTTGAAACATGGGAAGGATCGAGGCTTGGTTCTTACTGCTTTTCTTGTTTTCCTAGCTGTAATTTCTGTTTCAGCACTTCATTTCTGTTCTGCACATGTATCAGCTGTTTCGTCTTCGTTTCTGAATTTTTCCAGCTTTAATTAGGTTCCATTCTTTAAGTAGTTAGCTAGTGAATTTGTTCAAGAAGCAATTGTATTCAATTTCAGTTTATTTTCTGTTTGTAGCTTACGTATCAGCCCTGTTTTCTACAGTGTTTTTAAAGTTTCGAAATTCAGTATCAGTCTATTGGATTGTTCCCTGTAGTTGGTAGCTTTTCAGTTATGCATTCTAGTTAGCTAAGTTGTTTGTGTAATGAATGATTGAAATTAGATCAGTTTACTTTGTATTGATTCAATTCTGAAACTTAGTTTCAATTATGCATTTTTGCATCAATTTGGTTGCGTATCAGTGTTTGTCTTTGGCCTGAGTTTCATATCAAGTTAGTTTCTTTCCACCTTCTGAATTCCTATTGTAGGTTGTATCGTTTACGAGCATTTTCATTTAGTTTCTGCATTAAATTCCAGTTTTGATCTACACATTAGTTAAATTCTGCATACCAACTTAATTCTTTGCAAATTCAGTGTTAAGTCTCTATGTCTCAGTTTTTAGCTTCTTAAGTTGTATCGAGCAGCCTTTAGATCTCTTATATTTTGTTTAAACATTAGATTGTGCACTCGAATTGGCTTGATCTGTGTGTTTAATTTCTGTATTTGAAGTAATTCTGCAATTTGGCATATTGTTACTGCATTTCTTGTTCTAAATTGTTTTGCTCTTGTATCTGAAATTGTTTGTTTTAGTTTTGAGTATCACTTACTGATAGTTTGATTTCCAAGCTAAATTGATATGTCTTGATTCGGAATTCATCAGTAATTAGCTCTGCATTTAGGATCAACCTTCGGTACATGAGTTTCTACCTTTTCGTATCAAAGATGATTAAATTCTTTCACTTTGAATCAAAGGCAGCTTTGGCATTGATAGGCATCAAGTTAATTGAACTGTTTTGGTGAGCCATGATGTTTGAAACCAATTAGTCTTGCATTCGGAAATTTCTGAATTTTCTCATTCATGTTTGCATTTGCTTATTCCCGAATTTTGTAGCTAGCTGGTGTTTGTTTGTCTTAAGTTTGAATTCTAAAGCAAGTTGTTCTTTTGCATTAATCTCAATCGAAAAAAAAGAGTTAACCTTGTTTTATCCATTTACTTTTCATTTAGCTACTATTAAATTCAAATTTGTTTCCCAAATTTAGTTAAGCTACCTTGGTTGCTTAGGTTTCCAATTGCTTGATGTCATTAGTTGCCTTATACTTTGTTTAGCTCACTTAGTCAAGTTTCTTACATTTTCTTGCGCTTTCATTTCCTTTTCATTGCATTGTTATTTTTATTTGCAAACAAATCCCAAATTTTATTTGAAACACAAAAACATCGATGACACATAACTCGAGTACGAATCGAACAACTTGAACTAGCCCTTGGAGAAATACGACCTGTGGCCCCTTTACTACGCTTTTATTCATTGATTGCAAAAAGGGTTTCCAGCTTTATAAATATTTAAATTTGAGACCCACTTTCGTGACACCTATTTTGGGTCCATCAAATTTTTAGCGCCGTTGCCGGGGAACATACTAGTTGAGTTGTTTGATTTTTTGCTTGTGCACTCATTTCATATTTTTCTTGATCTATTTTTGCACTTATTGCTATATCTTGTGATCTGATTTTATTTGTTTCATCTTTCTATATACTTTTACTGTGATTTGTCTTGATTTTATGACCAGGTCTACAGGTGGTGATCTAGAGGATTTTGACCCTGAGATTGAGAGGACTTTCAGAGCTAGGAGGAGCCAGCTCAGTGTTTCAGAGGCTTTTGGCATTATTCCTACTCAGTCTATTTCAGCCTATTCAATTGATCAGATGGCAGACCACCAGAAGACCATGAAAGAACTCGCAGCACCAGATGCTTCATTTCAGTATTCCAGTATTGCCTATCCAGAGCTGGGTGGAGATTTTGAGCTCAGATCTGGACTCATCCATCTTTTGCCTAAGTTTCAAGGTTTATCTGGAGAAGATCCAAATAGACACCTGCATGAGTTTCATGTTGTATGCTCCACTATGAAGCCTCAAGGTATTTCAGAAGAAGATATCAAGTTGAGAGCTTTTCCCTTTTCTTTGACTGGAGCAGCTAAGGACTGGTTTTATTACTTACCTACTGGGCACGTGTCTAGCTGGATTTCCATGAAGAAGGCTTTCTTAGAAAAATATTTTCCAACCTCCAGAACTGCAATTATCAGAAAAAGCATTTGTGGCATTCAGCAAGTGGTGGGGGAAACACTTTATGACTACTGGGAGAGATTCAACAAGCTTTGCTCCAGTTGCCCCCAGCATCAGATTAGTGAGCAGCTCCTCATCCAGTACTTTTATGAGGGACTATTACAGATGGATAGGATTATGATTGATGCTGCAGCTGGAGGGGCCTTAGTCAACAAAACATCACATCAAGCTAGGGAGCTAATTTCAAATATTGCTGAGAACTCACAACAGTTTGGAAGCAGAGCATTATCTACTAGAGGGGTTAATGAAGTTCAGATGGGTTCTAATGATCAGAAAGAGATAAAGAATTCATTGGCAGAGATCGCATCATTTATTAAGCAATTGAGTGTTAATAATGCAAATCAAAATTCCAATATTTCGGTGCCTCCACAATCAAGCCAAGTGGTGAGAGTATGTGGCATTTGCTCTAGTCAAGAACACAATTCAGATTCATGTCCCAACCTCCAACAAGATGAGTCACTAGCGGCATTGGTTAGGGGACAATTTCAAGCCAGAAACAACCCTTACTCCCCTACTTATAACCCTGGTTGGAGGGATCATCCAAATATGAGGTACGAGAATTCTTTTTTCCAACAAGGCCCACAACAACAACAATTTCAGCAACCCCAACAATCTTTCCACCAGCCACAACAATCTCAGCATCAATATTAGCAATTTCAACCACAAAATCAGTATTTTCATCCTACATTTCAGAATTTCCAGCAACCGTTTCAAGGGGTTCAACAAGGTTTCCAAGGGAATTTGAATTTTCAGCAACAATACCAACCTTCACAGCAGCAAGTTCAACAACCACAGCAAAATTTCCAGCCTTGGAATCAAAGTTTTCAGCCCCAAAATCAACGATTTCAGCCCAATCAATTTCAACCCTCACCACAACAAGTTCCTTTTCAAAATCAGAATTTTCAAGGGTGTAATTCTCAACAAAATTCCACAACATTCCAGCATACTTATCAGCCCTTCCAACAACAATTTCAGCCCTCCTATCAACCCCAACAGTCCCAAATACAACAAACACAACAAGGAAATCTTTTTGCCGCCATACAAAATCTCGAGAGGCAAATTGGGCAAATGACTAGTGAAATAAATCAAAATAAAGCTCAAGGATCAGGCCAACTACCTTCTCAAGCTGTTCCTAACCCTAAGGGAAATGTTAGCGCAATTTATTTGAGGAGTGGGAAGGTTACTTCATCTCAAAATGGTCCAAGAGCTGAATTTTCTGAAAACAGGGTAGCATCTTCATTTCCAGCCCAAAACAGCCCCGAAACCACTTCAAATTCAGTGGGTTCCACCCCTAGCCCGTGCTCAACTCCCTCATCAAGCAATCCTGTAATTTTGGTGGAAAACGAAGCACAAATCAGTGGCGAAACAGATTTTACAGCAGCTCCAAAAAGTGGGACAGTAGCTCAAAAATCAGCCCCTCCCATTTCGGTTCAAGAGGAAGAATTTAGGGTGCCCTTGCCTTTTCCACAGGGGAGAAGTCCAACCAAAAGACAAGTGGAGGAGGATAAAACCAAAGAGTACAATGAGCTGGTAAAACTTTTTAGCAAAGTAGAAATTAATGTACCCTTGCTGACGATGATTAAACAGGTTCCTAAGTATGCAAAATTTCTGAAAGATCTTTGTGTTCACAAGAAGAAGCTTAAGAAAAATGAGTTGGTCAGCATGGGGAAGAATGTTTCATCACTCATCCATGTCATACCTCAGAAATGTGAAGACCCTGGGATGTTTACTGTATCTTGTGAGATAGAGAGCACCACGCTACATGATGCCATGTTGGATTTAGGAGCTTCCATTAATGTCATGCCCATGACAGTCTTCCAAATGCTTGGCATTGGTCCTCTACAGCCCACTGGAGTTGTAATTCAGCTAGCAGATAGAAGCCAGACCGCCCGGCAGGAGTTATTGAAGATGTTTTGGTTAAAGTGAAGGAGTTGATTTTCCCCGCAGACTTCTACATTCTAGAGATGGAAGGAGAGTATCTTGCACGTAGATCCCCACTTATCCTTGGAAGGCCTTTTCTAAAGACTGCTAGAACAAAAATTAATGTATATGCTGGCACCCTTTCGATGGAGGTGGGAGACATAGTAGTCCAGTTTAGTATTTTCGATGCAATGAAGGACCCTAGGGGAGATCGTTCTATTATGAGCATAGACACCCCAGATGAGATTGTTGAGGCACAGTTCATTGCTGATGATGTTGCATTTGACATAGTGGGAGGAGCTTTGATTTCAGAGGAAGCTGAGGAGATGAATGGAAAAGCATGTGACAGCCTTGATTTCAGAACTGAAGCTTTACCGGAGTTTTCTTGTTTTTTATTTTGTGATGATATTGCTATTGATAGTCCTAATCTTTTTAATAAGGTTGTTGCAGGTATTACTCAGGAGGCATGCACAGGAGATTATTCTACAGGTGTAGGGTATTGCACAGAGCCCCAGGGACCACCACCATTTCCAGAAAGTGTAGGGACTTGTATGATGGGAGCAAGTACCCAAGGATCACCTATTCCAGTTGAATGTCCACCAGAATTTGAACCTGAAATGGAGGTATTTCTTGTAGAATTTACAGATATTTTTCAGCACGATCAGGTAAGTATTTCTTCGTTTCCTTTAGAAAATTTCAGGGAGATGTCTAGATTTGCATGTGAAGAATGTCTTGATACATCATTTGTGAAAAATAATTATGAAAATTCTTTAGAGGCACCCAGGCTTGATTTTATTCATTGTTATGATATTCTTGAGACAGATTATGCTAAAATTGGTTTTGAAAAATTTTTAGAAGAGCTTGAAATTGAAGTTGTTTATTGTGAAGAAACTCTTGTTATTTCCTATGCTGAAATTGAGTGTGAAAAACTTATGGAGGTACCTAAGATTGACTTTATTGACTGTGAAACATTTCTTGAAATACCTCATGTAGAATATGCTTGTGAAAAATTTACTGAGGTATCAAAAATTGATTTTATTAGATGCGATGCATTTTAGATACATTTTATGTAGAGATTGATGATATTGCACTTCTTTCTTACCTCGCACGCTTGAGAAAGGTTTTACATGTTTTTGCAGGGTCTCAGAGATTTCTTGAGTGGGTACTCCATTTAGATAGTCTTCAACCTCCTGGATGGTTTTCCAAAAAGAATAAAGAGGGAGGAGATGATCCTACTTTAATTCGAAGCACTCTACCTCTTAAATGGCTCTTGGACCTAAATCACCTTCGGCCACCTGAACAGTTTATTGCAAAGTCTAAGTGTGGGGGAGGTATGCCTCATCAAATTGAGTAAATGAAGGAAACTTTTTCAGCTACTCCTACTCCTCCACTGCCAAGATGGAGGTTGTTTCTTGATAGACTCCGACCGCCAGAAATAAAGGCGAGTTTGTTCCTTCTTGCATTTTCTTTTATTGCATGTTTCATTTTTATGTTCTTTAGAAGTAGAATTTTCTTTTAAAAGAGTTCTTGCTAATAAATGTGTGAGTAGAGTAGAATGAATAAATAGACATTGTAAATACCATTTCATGTCTTTTGGCACTTTCCCTTGATGAATAGGAATAAATGTATCCCTCTAGGTTATCTTCATAACATTTTAGAGTCTTTTAAAAACAAATTAAATTTGGTTGTTAAAACTTTAGATTTGAGCTCATGGATGAAATCTTGAATGCTTGAGTACTACTTGGCCATGGATTTTGATTGAGGACTTGAGATGAATTATTTGCACCTAGTGAGGATTAGCCTTATTTTTGTGACACATACATGTGATTGTACTCTAGAACTTGCTTAGGTTCTTTCAAAACCATATTTCAATGATTGGATCACATCTATAGAGGCTAATAAATTTGTTTACCTTTCCATATCAATTTTTGGCAATAATCATGTTCATTCTATTTTTCTTTCCTTATTTCCTACTCCTAACCATACTTTCTAGGGATTTGTTGTTTGGGGATGTTCTTTCATGTTATTTTGCCCGAGACGGACAAAGGATTAAGTGTGGGGGAGTGATTAGTGTTTTGGAATGTATTTTCATCAAGGAAGCACTTCATTTGAAAAAAAAAAAGAAAAAAATTTCATGTGCCAAATTGAGTTGAGTTGGTGTCAAGAATGAGCAAGAAGAAGTGGTTAAGGATGGAATCGATTGGAGCATTTAGATTTCTCATCATTCTTTGAAGATCCAAGTGGCACGGGGGAAAAAAAAAGAAGAGAAAAAAAAAGACAGAAATCTACAATGAAGGAAAAGAAAATCTGTGCTAAAAGAAATTTTTCTCTGAAGCTTGATTTGGTCAGCAAGGTTTGGATCAGTTACTATGGGAGTTAATAAAGATCAGCAACTTTTGGCTAGAGTCTGAATTGTAGCGGTGAGGAATCAAAAATTCTGGATTGAGGTTGAATTAAAGGCTGATCAAAAGCTGAAGAAAAACAATCTGAAACTGAAAAAAAATCTGAATTGCATTGCAAGGGAGAGCTTGGAATCTGAGATAGTTTGAATCTGAGAGCTGTGGAATGATACAAGCTAAACCTGTAAGTAAGCTGCAAAGTGCTGAAATTATGGAAAACCTGAGACAAAAACAGAAAAAAAAACAGTTTGTATCAACTTGAAATTGATTGTTCCATGGATGGAACTTGAATTTGCTGAGCTGAAATTCTCAAGTGAAGTATGTGAACATTCCACTGTTATTTGAGGCTAATTGTTGGGAGAAATCAGAGATTGCAAGGTCTGAATCATTTGGTGTGAATCTGAAACATGAAACACAGAAAAAAATAGAACAGAAAAAGAAAAAAAACAGAGAAAAAAACAGTTTGTAAGCTGAGAAAAAAAATAGCTATGAGAAGAAAAAGAGCTGGGCACCATATAACTAAGAAGAATGAATGAAAGAATGAGTAGATACTCAGCTGCAATCAAATCTGAAGCCAGCAGCTGACTTGAAAAAAAACAGAAAAAAAACAGTTTGGAAAAAAAACAAAAGAAACCAAGTGGCACACCATTGAGTTTCGGCACCATGCAATTAGTGAAGTTAATCTCATCCAAATTGAAGATTTGTTCCACCATCATTCTGATTTCAGTAGAGAAAAGAAAGGAAGAGAAAAAAATCAGAAAACAAAACAAAGAGTAAGATTGGCACGCAAGATGGAAAGTTGGCACAAAGGAGTTGATGAGGCTTTTTCATCAAAATTTTGAAGGGCAATACCAAAGCCTTCCTCTACCACACTTTGGATTTCATGATGATGATTAACGAGAGGGCAAAGTGCATCAAAAATATCCTTGGGCATTCAAGTCTTCCACTCATTCAAATTTGCTATTTTCTTAGCTTTTACCTCATTTTTATCATTTTATATATCTTTCTCTTGTTGGATGAATTTCTTTAGATATTGATTATAATCATGAATAATGGTACAGAGTAGATAACAAGCAAGCCTATGGTAGTGCAAAAAGCATGTGTGTATGAGTGAGCTCCATTTTCATCATATATTTAGAACTTAGGAAGAGAGCCATCAAAAATTTCCCTTGAGAGGTTTAGTGAGTGAAATTCATCTCAATGAATCATGAAGGCTGAAATTGCTAAGTTGTTGAATTAAGGACAAGATATTAATCCATAGAGCTTAGATTTTTGAGAATTAACAACCCTAGGTAATTTCTTTTCAATTGCTTCTACTTATGTTTGAGAAAGTTAGGGGATACATATTTAGTACTTTTCGCGGGACGCTCAAGCTTAAGTGTGGGGGAGTTGATAAGTATCATTTTATTGATCATTTTATATGCTTAAATCCGTGTTTGAACCATATTATACTTGTGTAATTGTGGATTTACCCTAGATTCTAGGATTTATACTCTTTTTGGACCTAATTGCAAATCTTGATATATTTGAGTTGTTTTGTCACTAAATTTTTGTTCTACTTTTGTAGGCATAGAAGGATCATGGACCTAGGTCATGTTGGGTCAAAGTTGAGTCAAAAGTGGACTAGATCAAGTAATCAAGCGTCAACTAATATGGACCGTCCGATGCAAGAACGGTTAGATCTAGACCATCTGAGAACTTCTGATCAATCCGAGCTAGGATTAAGTCTAATCGGGCGATCAGATCAAGATCTGAAGGTTTCAGCCCAATCGGAGATCATCTAACCATTGGATCACGATCAAAGGGATCTAGACCATCCATTCAAAGATCAAGGTGATCTGAACCATCCGTTGTAGATCTGGCAGATCCGAGCTACCCCGGGGATGATCCTGACCTCTGATCAAGATCTGGGATGTTTGAGACAAATCGGACGAAGATGAACCATTGGATGGAATTGAAACAATCTCAGTCGTTCACTGTTCAACTACATAAACAGAATTCCTCTACTTTCAGATCTGTCGCGACCTCACCGAGCTTCAGCCATTGTCTTTGTTCTTTCCAAGCTTTTCATCGTTTTCTTTCAAATTTTTTTCATCAGAGGCGTGACCAACTCGATCACAACCTTGGAGCAAGATTTGGATCATTGGGAAGAAGCTTCAGTGGAGATTTTAGCTCAAGATTGCGCCGGATGCAGAGCTGTTTGAGGGTTTCGGCAGATCTGTGATTTGAGCTCTTGGATCTCAACCGCGTTCCATTTCCTTCCATTTGAACCATCTGTAGGGGTCCTAGGATGAGCTCAGATGATCTTCAAATCATCATCGCAACCATTCACATTGAGATCTAGGAGTTTGGAGTGGATTTCCCAGCTGCGTGCAGTTTGTGATCAGATCTAAATTGGAGCTAATTTTCCCATTGATTTGCGAGTTGAAGGGGTTCTTGGCTTGCCCTTGCGTGACGAACAAGGAGATCTTGAAACATGGGAATGATCGAGGCTTAGTTCTTACTGCTTTTCTTGTTTTCCTAGCTGTAATTTCTGTTTCAGCACTTCATTTCTATTCTGCACATGTATCAGTTGTTTCGTCTTCGTTTCTGAATTTTTCTAGCTTTAATTAGGTTCCATTCTGCAAGTAGCTAGCTAGTGAATTTGTTCAAGAAGCAATTGTATTCAATTTCAGTTTATTTTCTGTTTGTAGCTTGCGTATCAAGTGGACATTGCGTATCAGCCCTGTTTTCTACAGTGTTTTTACAGTTTCTGAATTCAGTATCAGTCTATTGGATTGTTCCCTGTAGTTGGTAGCTTTTCAGTTATGCATTCTAGTTAGCTAAGTTGTTTGTGTAATGAATGATTGAAATTAGATCAGTTTACTTTGTATTGATTCAATTCTAAATCTTAGTTTCAATTATGCATTTTTGCATCAATTTGGTTGCGTATCAGTGTTTGTCTTTGGCCTGAGTTTCATATCAAGTTAGTTTCTTTCCACCTTCTGAATTCCTATTGTAGGTTGTATCGTTTACGAGCATTTTCATTTAGTTTCTGCATTAAATTCCAGTTTTGATCTGCACATTAGTTAAATTCTGCATACCAACTTAATTCTTTGCAAATACAGTGTTAAGTCTCTATGTCTCAGTTTTTAGCTTCTTAAGTTGTATCGAGCAGCCTTTAGATCTCTTATATTTTGTTTGAACATTAGATTGTGCACTCGAATTGGCTTGATCTGTGCGTTTAATTTCTGTATTTGAAGTAATTCTTCAATTTGGCTCATTGTTACTGCATTTCTTGTTCTAAATTGTTTTGCTCTTGTATCTGAAATTGTTTGTTTCAGTTTTGAGTATCACTTATTGATAGTTTGATTTCCAAGCTAAATTGATATGTCTTGATTCGGAATTCATCAGTAATTAGCTCTGCATTTAGGATCAACCTTCGGTACATGAGTTTCTACCTTTTCGTATCAAAGTTGATTAAATTCTTTCACTTTGAATCAAAGGCAGCTTTGGCATTGATAGGCATCAAGTTAATTGAACTGTTTTGGTGAGCCATGATGTTTGAAACCAATTAGTCTTGCATTCGGAATTTTCTCATTCATGTTTGCATTTGCTTGTTCCCGAATTTTGTAGCTAGCTGGTGTTTGTTTGTCTTAAGTTTGAATTCTAAAGCAAGTTGTTCTTTTGCATTAATCTCAATCGAAAAAAGAGAGTTAACCTTGTTTGATCCATTTACTTTGCATTTAGCTACTATTAAATTCAAATTTGTTTCCCAAATTTAGTTAAGCTGTCTTGGTTGCTTAGGTTTCCAATTGCTTGATATCATTAGTTGCCTTATACTTTGTTTAGCTCACATAGTCAAGTTTCTTACATTTTCTTGCGCTTTCATTTCCTTTTCATTGCATTGTTATTTTTATTTGCAAACAAATCCCAAATTTTATTTGAAACCCAAAAACATCGACGACACATAACTCGAGTACGAATCGAACAACTTGAACTAGCCCTTGGAGAAATACGACCTGTGGCCCCTTTACTTCGCTTTTATTCTTTGATTGCAAAAAGGGTTTCCAGCTTTATAAATATTTAAATTTGAGACCCACTTTCGTGACACCTATTTTGGGTCCATCAGTTAGATTCTTAAAAGCCAAAGATGAAACATTTGACTCATTCAACAATTTGTGTAGAATGCTAGAAAATCAAAATGACACACAAATTAAAAGACTTAGAAATGACCACGAAGGAAAATTTGAAAATAAGAGATTTAATTAATTCTGTTAAATTAATGGGTATATCCATAAATTTCATGGCCTAGAACACCCCAACAAAATGGAGTAGTTGAGAGGAAAAATAGAACCCTTCAGGAAGCCGCTAGAACCATGCTCAATGAATACAACTTATCCAATCTTTTTTGGGCAGAAGCGATAAACACAGCCTGTTACATTCAAAATAAGGTCCTAATAAATAAAAGCCACAACAAAACCTCTTATGAAATTTATTACCATAAACTACCAAATTTGCATTATCTTTGGGTATTTGGGTGTAATGTGCACATTTTGAATACTAAGGATTACCTAGGAAAATTCCAGTCAAAATCAACCCCAGGAACTTTTATTGGATACTCAACAACAAGTAGGGCATATAAGGCCTACAATAAACAAACCCTTAAGATTGAAGAAACCACAAACTTAATATTCGATGAAGAAAATGTAACTAAACCTGCTATCAACCTAAACAACCCACCAAGCCTAAATACTTCAAATCAAGATCAAGAAGAAATTGAACTAATAATTGTGTTGGTGCTGAAAGCACCAAAGTCAAACCTGTGTTTTGATAATGGCAAAGGGTTCAGAAGTTATGGAGTGTTGTGATCTAACAAGGTTAATCAAGTATGCAGGAAAAGTCCTAGCTACACTAGGCACTAAGTCATGGTTCTATGAATTGGGCACTAAGACCTGGTGAGTGAAGCTGGGCACTAAGACTTGGTGAGTGAAGCTGGGCAAAAGTTCAATCGGAGGAGCCAGTTGACAAACAGGTAAACTCTCCCGAGAGAAGTAGGTGAGGCCGCATTCCCCGTAGGAGGGAACATTATGCGTGTTTTAACCTAAGGTTCCATTTGGGAAGCCCAAAGTCAAAACCAAGATAGCTTAGGTTGTAAATCATGGTTTAATCTATATCATTTATATGGTTATTGTGTTTTGGAACTAACCCTGGTTGCAGGAACGAAGGGATGAAGGTTTCTGCACTCAGGCGGCTCAATGGAGTGAGGCGTCCTACTGGGCTAGGTGCCTGTGTTGAGACAGGCGCCCCAGTGAAGGGCTATTCCAAGCACTCGAAGCAAACTGTCACGCAAGCCTTTGAATTAGTCATTGAGGCGTCTGTGTTAACACAGGCGCCCCAGTTAGCTCAGGCGCCCTGGTTGAGGGGATAGGCGCTGCCAAGTCTGCAGATTGAGGTTCTCGCAGGACAAGCCACGTGTCAGGCGCCCCCTTCAACACAGGCGCCCCAACTACGACTATATAAAGGGGTTCACCCCCTTGTCTTCAACAATAATTGCTTTCAACACATTCGTTCAAGCGCTCCGCTCCGACAAGCTCCGTACTCAAGATTCAAGCTCCTACAATCACCTGCGGCTCCGAACTTCCAACTTCTCTAGTCGTCGGTATAAAAATAGTTTTATTGTTGTATTCTTTTTAATTCTATATTCAACTTCATCTTGTAAAACATTTGACGAAATATAGAATTGTCCATCGTAAACGGTCAAGGACCGTGGGCCTTGGAGTAGGTGCCGACTGTGACTTCGAACCAAGTAAAAACAAAAGTGTTAGCGATTATTTTTCTTTTCCGCTGTGCAATTACTCTATGCTTTCCAAAAAAAGTTTTGACGATCGATATTCACCCCCCCCCCTCTATCGATTCAATCCGATCCCATTAATTGAACCATCAATTGAACCAACTACTAAGGCATCAATTGAACCAATAGCTGAGCCAACACAAGTAGTTGAACCGATCCCTGAACCAAACCTACCAGCTAGACCTGAGACTGAACCTAGTTCTAGGAGAACTAAGAAACCTAGACTGAATCATCCATCTGACCAAATCTTGGGTGATCCAACCTTAGGGGTCAAAACAAGGTCTTCCTAAAGAAATCTTAGTCAAATTGCACTAATTTCAAAAATAAAACCTAAGACTATAGAAGAAGTCCTACCTGACCCAGATTGGATCATTGCGATGCAAGAAGAACTAGCTCAATTTGAGAGAACCCAAGTCTGGGACTTAGTACCTAAACCAGAAGGTAAGTCAGTTATAGATACTAAGTGGGTATTTAGAAAGAAGCTAAATGATCAAGTTGAGATTATGAGAAATAAAGCCCTTTTAGTAGCTAAAGGTTTTAGTCAAGTTGAAGGGTTGGATTATGATGAAACTTATGCCCCCGTAGCTTGACTTGAATCTATCAGGATGTTACTAGCTTTTGTAGCCCATAGAGGCTTTAAATTATACCAAATGGATGTCAAGTATGCCTTCCTTAATGGATTCGTAAAAGAGGAAGTGTATGTAGGGCAACCCCCAAGATTTGAGGACTTAGACAATCCCAAGCATGTGTTCAAACTTAGGAAAGCACTTTATGGTTTAAAACAAGCACCTAGGGTCTGGTATGAAAGCCCTTTATGGTTTAACCAAGGTCAAATTAACTCAACCCTGTTTGTTAAAATCTTAGAAAAATACATTTTTAAACCCCAAATCTACGTAGATGACATAATTTTTGGGTCGACTAATACTAACTTTTTAAAATATTTTGTTAAAATTATGGAAAGTGAATTTGAAATGAGCCTAGTAGGTGAACTAACCTTTTTCTTAGGTCTCCAAATAAAACCAACCAGGGATGGTAAATACGTTCATTAGTCAAAATATGCAAAAGAATTAATCAAAAAGTTCAAAATGGAAAACTCTAAGGATCTAGGTACTCCCATGGCCACAAATGCAAAAATAGACAATGACCCTGAAGGTAAGTCAGTTGATTTAAAATAATATAGAAGTATAATAGGTAGTTTACTATACTTAACTGCTAATAGACCTGACAACGTGTTTGCAGTGGGAATGTATGTGAGATACCAAACTTGTACTAAGGAGTCTCACCTAGCTACCATAAAAAGAATCCTTAGGTACATAAAGGGTACCCTAAATGTAGGTATTTAGTATCCTAGGACCTCGAACTTTGAATAATCAGGATACTCTGACTCAGACTTTGCCGGGTGTAAACTAGATAGAAAAAGTACAAGTGAGAGTTGTCAATTACTAGGGCACAGTCTAGTCAGCTGGTGCAGCAGAAAGCAACACTGTGTTGCCTTATCCACAACTGAAGCAGAATATGTTGTCCTAGGAGAGTGTGTAGCATAACTGTTATGGATGATGCACACCCTTAAGGATTTCAAGCTAGACTATGCCCAAACTAAAGTATTCATCGACAATATAAGCTCGATCAATCTTACAAAAAAAACCCTATTCATCACTCCTGAACCAAACACATTGAAGTATAACATCATTTTGTTAGGGATCACATAGCCAAGGGCGAAATCGTACTTACATGTGGACTCAAAGTCTAATCTAGCTAACATCTTTACCAAACCCTTACCTGAGTCTGAGTTTAGCTTACTAAGAAGGTAGTTAGGGATGTGTTTAGTAGAATAGGACTGTTTTCATTTATTTGTTTCAATTTTTTCAAAAAAATTATTTCATATTTTCAGAAAAATCATTTTCTTATTAAGTCTTGAAGTTTAGAAATTTTCATTCCGACTTAGATTTTTTTAAAAAAAATTACCCCTTTAAAAATAGGGTTTTTCTACGCAATGGACTTAGCCTAGGACTTAACCCTAGAATTGCATGCTCATATAGATCTAGAAGCTAGCATCTCACAAGCACATTAGGACATTTTGATTGATAACCTAGACTGGGTTGAGATGCTTAGGTCTATGCCATGACTCAAGATGCTTTAAGTCAGTGCATCAAGAGCAGCTGGGGTGATAAATACATTTGAACAGCAATCAAGCTAAGTGTTCAAGCATAGAAAATCTAACTTCATCAGACCACTTAACATGACTAACCCTAGTGAAAGCTGCTGTTATATAACAGTTAGTAAGTAGCTAACTCGGTTAGACAGGGCCCGAATGAGTTCAATTTAGTTTGTTTTTTTTTTGCTTGGACTCACTAGGATTGGTTCAATATACGCTCAAAATTTAGTTCTGCAAAATAAACTGGCTCTAATACACTATTTTTTTCAAATATGTTTTTTGATATATGGAAAAGTGGGAAAGTAAGAAAAGTAAAGTTAAAAACAAAATTTGTGTAAAGTTAATATTTTTTGTGTAATGTTAAAATTGTTTGTCTTAGTTTTCCAACACTAAAAGTTTTTTAAAGTAGCTAAAAATTTTCCTTTTCAAGTAAGAAAAGAAAAGTAAAGTTAAACTTTTTTGTAAAAGTGTAAAGTTAAAGTTTTTCAAAACAAATTTTCGCAAATGGTGTTTTAATTTTTCCAAACATCAAAAGTCAGTTTTCAAAAGTAGCTGAAAAATTACCTTTTCTAAAGCTAAAGTATATTTCTGCAAAAAGGGACATTTTTAAAGGGGGAGGCAGGTTTAAAAATAAAGACTAAATTTTTTTTTTGCTTTTCTCATTTTTTAAGACTTCAACTTTAAAGTCTCCTATTTTCAAAAAACTCTAACCTTTTCCTCAAAAAAAAAGGGTATCCTCAATCTAAAGATTTTTTTTTTAAAAACTTCATGTTTTCGAAAGCTTCAGAGGGAGAATCTTTAATCAAAGGGGAGGTTTATGCATTATTTTCAAAAAATATATTTTTAAGGCAAAAGAGGGGAAATATGTCTGGTTTAATTACAATGTTTTATTTCTGTTTTAACTTAACTTTTGAACTAGGTTGTCATAGATCAAAAAGGGGGAGATTGTTGATGCCGGAAGCACCAGATCGAACTTGGATTTTGATAATGGCAAAGGGTTCAAAGTTAAGTTTAATGTGTTATCTAATGAATCTGTGAAGTGTGCAGGAAAGTCCTAGGTAAGCTAGGCACGAAGTCATGACCTGTAGGGTTGAGCAATAAGTCCTGGTCATGGACTGGGCAATGAAGACCTGATCGAGGGTTGGGCAATAAGTCCTGGTCATGGACTGGGCACCGAAGTACTGATCCGGAAGATCGAGCAGACGTCTTAGCCAAGCGGGAGCTGCGAACAGATGTAAAGATGGGTCGAGGAACGAACGTCTTGAGATCTGGCAATCTCGGAGGTGGAGCAAAAGTCCAACCGGAGGAGCCGGTTGGCAAAAGGTAACTTCTCCAGAGTGGTGTAGGTGAGGATACGTTCCCCGAAAGAGGGAACAATAGGCATCGGTTCGACCTAGTGTCCCATTTGGAAACCCAAAGTTAGAATCAAGACAACGCAGGTTGTTATCAATACTTAACTTTATTATTACTGCTGTTCTGGAACTAACCCTGGTTGCAGAAGCAAGTGGTTCGAGTTTCTGCATCCCAGGCGCCTGAGAGGACTCAGGCGCTCGAGAACACAGGCGTTTGTGTTGTTATAGGCTCCTAGATAGGTTTCTTCCTGAGGCTGCGAAGCTGAGCTGGCAGGTTGCCACGTTAGCATATGAGGCGTCCGTGAGCAGTTAGGCGCAATAGACATCCCAGGTGCCCTAGATGGGGATAGACGTTGGCCAATTCTGCGGATGAGGACGCACCCAACTCAGTGAGGTGGGAGGCACCCTACAGCCGCACAGGCACCCTGGGCACTTGTATAAAAGGGGTTCACCCCCCTACTTCCATACAACACTTCTTCCAACTCAAGCACTCAAATGCTCCGTGCAGATCTCCTGTGCTCGAGTTCCAAGTGCCAACAACGCTCATGATTCATGACCTGCTGCTCTGTTCTTCAGATTATGTTCCAGTCGTCGGTATATTTGTTTTAAGTTGTTTCAATTCTGTATTCATGATTTAAGTTTATAACATCCTTTTTTCGAAATATAGAATTGCCCAACGAAAATGGTCAAGGACCGTGGGCCTTGGAGTAGGAGCCGTTATAGACTCCGAACCAAGTAAAAAGAAAACGAGTTATCATTGCTTTAATTTTTCCGCTGCGCAATATTCTTACTTATCCGAAATTTTATCGATATTCACCCCCCTTATCGATTCTAAATGATCTCACAGAATTGGCAGTGTATATTCTAAACTTGGTACCTTCTAAATCAGTACCCTCTACTCCCACTGAATTGTGGACTAGGCGTAAGCCTAGTCTGAGACATATTCGGATTTGGGATAGTCCAACACATGTGTCGAAGGCAGATGCTGATAAGTTGAAATCTCGTTGGGAAGTGTCGTTGTTCGTAGGCTATCCTAGAGGATTGAAAGGTGGTTTATTCTATAGTCCTAAAGATCAGAAGATCATCGTTAGCACAAATACCCGATTTTTAGAGGAGGACTATGTGATGGACCACAAGCTCATGAGCAAGATTGTTCTAGAGGAGGTGAGAGGGGTAGTTCCAACTTCAGTACCAACAGTACAAGAGGATATACCACAAGTGACTGCACCGCGTGTCATAGAGGATACACAGGTAGTACCTCATCGTAATCGGTGGGTTGTTAGACAACCTGATAGATTCATGTTTTCGGGAGAGTCTTCAGACGTAGTCCTTGCTGAACATGAACCTGACCCTTGGACCTATGATGAGGCACTCTAAGATAAAGATGCGGTATCTTGGCAAAAGGCGATAAATTCTTAGATAGAATCTATGAATTCTAATCATGTCTGGGAGCTAGTAGAGCCACCTAATGGTGTAAAAGTCATTGGATGTAAGTGGATCTACAAAAGAAATAGAGGATCAGACGGGAAGGTGAAAACCTTCAAAGCAAGGCTTGTTGTGAAGGGGTATACTCAGAAAGAGGGTATCGATTATGAGGAGACCTTTTTGCCGGTAGTCATGCTTAAATCTATCCGGATTCTCTTGTCTATTGCCCCTCATATGGATTATGAGATTTGGCATATGGATGTCAAGATAGCTTTCCTTAATGGAAGTCTTGAGGAAAACATATATATGAATCAACCAAAGGGATTCATTGCAAAGGGCAAAGAGCATCTTGTGTGTAAGCTTAATTGGTCCATTTATGGATTGAAGCAAGCTTCACAATCTTGGAACATCTGGTTTGAAAGGTGATCCAGTCTTATGGATTTATCCAGAGCCCGGATGAGTGTTGTTTATACAAGAGATGTGATGGAAACATAGTAGTATTTCTTATACTATACGTAGATGACATTTTGCTCATTGGCAATAATGTCAAAGTGTTATCAGACGTAAAGGTATGGTTGCCCAAACAGTTTGATATGAAAGACTTGGGAGAAGCTGGACACATCCTTGGGATCAAGGTTATAAGGGATCACAAGAAAATAATATTGTGCATATCTCAAGCTTCATGCATTGACACTGTCCTAGCTCGTTTTGGCATGTAAAACTTCAAGAAAGGTTTTCTACCTTTTTAGCATGGAGTACCTCTATCTAAGGAGAAGTGTCCTAAAACATCAAAGGAGATAGAGGAGATGAAGGCGATTTCTTATGCCTCGACTGTAGGAAGCCTCATGTAGTTATGTTATCTACGAGATCGGATATTTGCTTTGCCTTGGGCATGGTTAGCAGATATCAGAGTAATCCAGGACAAGTACATTAGACTGCGGTAAAGCATATATTAAAGTACCTGAAAAGGATTAGGAATTATATTCTAGTTTACCAGGCAGACCAATTGCTCCGTATGTGTTACACTGATTCTGATTTCCAATCAGATAGGGATTACAGTAAGTCTAGCTCAGGGTATGTGTTTACTTTGGGAGGTGGAGCCATAGTATGGAGGAGTATCAAATAGAAATGCATTGCAAACAGCACCATGGAAGTAGAGTATGTGGCAGCCTATGAGGCAGCCAAGAAAGTTGTATGGCTCAGGAACTTCATGATGATCTTAGATGTGATTCCTGGTTTGCCAAAGGCTATCATAATTTATTGTGATAACAGTGGTGCAGTGGCAAACTCGAAGGAACCATGAGCCCATAAGGCAAGTAAACACATAGAGTGCAAGTACCACCTGATACGAGAGATCGTAATGCGAGGAGAAGTTGTTATCGCCAAGATTGCATCAGAGGATAACCTGGCAGATCCATTCACTAAGGCCCTTCCAGTGAGAGCTTATCATAGACATGTGGAGGGGATGGGAGTCAGATGTATGGCAGTTGATGGTAGCATAGTCTTTTAGTATAAGTGGGAGATTGTTAGGATGTATACTAAAAGCCTAGCTTTTGTATGAACATCTATATTTTGGAATAAGAATTACATGGTATGGATTGCATTTTATATTTATTATATGTGTGCATATTGTCCTTTACTTTATATTATAGATAACATGGTGTGTGGTGTCACACAGAAGATCATGTTATCAGTCCCTTATAACCTTGATCCCAACCGAGATGATTATGGACAAACCATTGGAATGGTTGTAATCTAATTTGGTATTAGTCTATTTTGACTATAGAATTATACTAGTACACTTTGTGTGTATTGAGCAGGACCGACTTAGAGGTGATTCGATTTATACTTACTATATAATCGAATCATACCTCAGATATTATGGTGTACATGCTCATAATCCCGATATAATAACGGGCACTTATACTTAATATCTATTTCTTTGATTTACCAATGGGTGATATTTATTCGTTAAATCAATAGGCCTGGTAAATTGGAAAATAATATTATTTACATGGTGTGTCATTGATTATAGAAGGAACCCGTGTCCTAATGCGTTAGGATGATGATGTCCCCTTGAGGAGCTCATAAAGTTCATCATGAAAATCCTACAGGTAGACTTGGTCCGACATGATGATAAGGTTGAGTGGTACTACTCATGGAATTAGATATTAATTAATTAAATTGTTAGTATTTTAATTAATTAATGGGCATGCGAGATCTTAAACACGGGGAGATTTTGTACATATAATATGGTGGAGCCTATATTTATTATGGGGTTTGGTACGGTAGTTCAATGATAACCCTTTAGTGGACCGAGTTATCATTAATGGATCGGGTTTTGGATCCATTAGGAGACCAAGATCCAACACCTCCTCATGGTCCCTATTGTAGCCTATATATACCTCATGAGTCATGAGACCAAGGCATCAATAACCCATAACCTAATTCTCTCCCTCTCACAATCTCTCTCTCTCCTAGGGTTGGCGCCGGCGGATTGGAGGAGGAGGAAGGAAGCGGTGCAAGGGAAGAGGAAGAAGAGATTTCATCTTCTTCTCTTCATCTCCTTCTCTTCTCCTTCCTTGGGTGTTCGGCATCGACAAGTCTAGAGGGGAAGAGAGAGGCGCCGACAGTTGAAGAAGAAAGCTTTTCTTGCTTTCTTTGGCCAGCGGAAACAAGGAGGAGGAGGAGGTGGTTTTCGGCTAGGGTTTTGTGAGGGAGAAGAGCTCTTTCTCTTCTTCTTCTTCTTCATCCTCTTCCATTCTTCTTCCCTTGAGGTCGGCGCAAGGAAATCCATCTCCTTGGTGGTCGGCACAAGCAAAGGAAGGAGAAGTCTCTTCTCCTTGGTAGCCGGCAGCAACATCCTTGGTGTTAGGGTTTCGACGCACGGTTAGAGGAGGAAGAAGGTACCTTGGTGACTTCGTTTCTTGGAAGATCGTCACCAACACGACGTCCAAGAAGAGGATAGGGCATACGATAGAAGATCATGAGGTAAATAAGAGGTATAATTCTTGTTTGGTTCCTTCATGTTCTTGTTTATATTGTATGTTGATTATTATCATGGATGTTGGATCGATTCCGTACGCTAGAGGGGTGAATAGCATTTCTTCGAAGTCTTTCTTCCTACACGGTTAGTTGCACAAGCGGAATACACAATAAAAACAATAAGACAACACTAACCAATGCTAACAAGGAAGATTTACTTGGTATCCACCCCGGACAGGTGACTAATCCAAGAATCCGTCGGTGGATCACTCCCCGGATAACCTCCGGCTAGCTCTCGTCGCTCCTTGTGGGTGGAGAAACCTCACCACAACACCTTTAGAAGATCTGAGCACAAACACTACTATCTTGCTTTTAACCAAGACAAGATTCGTCAAGAAACTTAGCCACCACAAAGTTCTCTTTAAATAGGACTCGGGGTGAAACCCTCGCCACCAGTCGACCGCCCCCAGGGCAGTCGACTGGTGCCACCGAAATTCGACCGTTGCAACCCCAACGATCAAATTTTCAGCCAACTCACCAGCCACCTACCAGTCGACTGCCCCCAGGGTAGTCGATTGGTCCAGGGCTGAAACCCTTCTGTGAGTTTCATCAGTCGACTGTCCCCAGGTCAGTCGACTAGTCTACTCACACACATAAGGTTACCATTCCCGAGTACATTCCACTCCACACTCAAACCCTAGGATTTCCCAAGTACAATCACACAGCACTCGTACCCTCACAACTGGACTGACTCCTCATCCGCAGCCTCGACTATTGCCTTCGCACCCTCTTCATCTTCGGCTCCCGTCCCTCGGATGCACGCAAGCCTCCAGCTTGCCTCCATGCCATCCTTCACGCATGCCTCAAAGTCCGCGCCCCTCAACTCATCGTCCCTGCTGTCCAAGGTCCCTCGGGTGCACACAAGCCTCCAGCTTGTCTCCATGCCACTCTTCACCATACCGAGGCCGTCCAGTCAAGTCAATATACGTAAACCTGTACAACCTGCACACTCAACATACACATATTAAATACAAGGGAAAACCTAACTTAAACCCTTTGCCCAAACATCAAAACACTTGGTCACTCCGGACCACAGATTGCCTCAACAATCTCCTCCTTTTTGATGTTTGGCAATACGTTTAAGTTAGGGAAACAAGATAGTAGTCAATAGCAAAAATCATGCTAAAACAAACAACTAGACTTACGTTGTCAAGACTCCCTCTTGGACTTACATGTTGGTGCAGGAAGCACCATATCGAACCTGGTTTTGATATTGGCAAAGGATTCAAAGTTAAGTTTATTTGTGATCTAACGTTGTTCACTGAGTGTGCAGAAAAAGCCCTAGCGAAGGACTGCTAGGCACCTGGCGAAGGACTGCCAGTATCCAAGCCCTAGCGAAGGACTGCTAGGCAACTGGCGAAGGACTGCCAGTATCCAAAACCCTAGCGAAGGACTGCTAGGTAACTGGCGAAGGACTGCCAGTATCTAAAGCCCTAGCGAAGGACTGCTAGGCGCCAGGCGAAGGACAGCTTGGGACTAAAGCCCTAGCGAAGGAATGCTAGGCACCGAGCGAAGGGCAGCTCGGCATACAAGACCTGACAAAGGACCGTCAGGCAAAAGTCCAACCAAAGGAGCGGTTGGCATCAGGTAATTTCTCCCGAGAGGAGTAGGTGAGGACGCGTTCCCCGTCGAGGGAACAGTAGGCGTCGGTTCGACTTAGGGCTCCATTTTGGAGACCAAAATCAGAACCAAGACAGCTAAGGCTGTATAAAAATAATTAACTGTGTTATTGTGTTTTGGACTAACCCTGAATGCAGGACCAAAGGAACGTGTGTCTGCAACTCAGAGAGCCTCAAAAGAGTGAGGCAGCAGCTGAGTAAGGCGCCCTGAGTGTCTAGGGCGCCCTCAAGGTGAACCAAAACCAAGCGAAGCAAAAAGGGCTTCAGCTGCTTACTGGGCAAGGCGCCCTCAGCAGCGAAGACGCCCTGGTCAGCGAAGGCGCCCTCAGCAGCCAAGGCGCCTCCAGCCCAAGACTGCGAAGCTCCAGCCCTATCCAGCCGAGAAGACCGCGTCAACCAAGGCGCCCTCAGCGACCAGGGCGCCCCAGAGGTCAAACTTCATCCCTGTTTAGACGGGATAAACCTTGACCGAGCGGAGTGCGGATCAGGTGACACCTGGCAAGGCGCCCCCGACGTCCAGGGCGCCCTAGGTGCTATAAATAGCACCCCTCGACCCCAAGCTTAATATCAACTTGATTCCAAAGTTTC
Organism: Boesenbergia rotunda; assembly: GCA_024364735.1. NCBI lineage: Eukaryota > Viridiplantae > Streptophyta > Magnoliopsida > Zingiberales > Zingiberaceae > Boesenbergia > Boesenbergia rotunda. The sequence goes on from JAGFNQ010005499.1 coordinate 87,764, forward strand.
CACGCTCTTCTACGCTCGTGCCTTGCTCCAGAAACGCCTCACCTCGAGCCGACGACGTCCCGCTGCCCCGAAAAAGAATCGACACACTCCGGACGTCGGTAACGAAGAGCTTAATATTTTATTATTATTTGATTGCACTCTCTTTGTAATTGAAATCATTGTAACCTATTTGCGCGACTATAGAATTGCCCAAAGTAAACGGTCAACGACCGTGGGCCTTGGAGTAGGAGTCGACACAGGCTCCGAACCAAGTAAAAATCACTGTGTCTTTGTGCTGTGTCTCGTATTTTTGTTTCCGCTGTGCACTTACTCTTAGTTTTCCGAAAAAGAACGATTACCGATATTCTCCCCCCCCCCCCTCTATCGGTCTTTCACGATCCAACAAGTGGTATCAGAGCGGGGTAGTTCAAACTTGGTGCAACCACCAGTTTGAAAGTTTTTTTGTCGGATTTACGAATTTTTTAATTTTATTTCTTTTCTTTTTGTTAATCAACGCATCTCAATCTCGTTCGCTTTTTATTTTATATAAATAATATCTGTAGGTGGATTTAAAAAATCCTTACGCCTTTTTCAATTTTGAATTTTCATATTTTCACCATAAGTCTGAATTGATAAAACAAATAATTTTTGAATTTTTGTCATAAATTTTTTTATTATTATTTTAATATTTTTCTCGAAATTCGTGCTACTTTAGTTTGAGAACATTTTTTTCTAAACATTAAATTCCTACTTTTTCATCATTAACCAAAATTGACAAAATCAACATTTTCAGAAATTTATCATAAATTCTCTTTATTATTTTATTATTATTTCGCCTCGAAATTCGTGCAATTTTGTTTGGTTATTTTTTTTCCGCACTACTAATCCAAGACCAAGTCTTAGTACATTCTGTTAATTCTTTTCTATACGAGGTTAAACTAAATGGCCAACCAAGAGTGGAACAGTGTCCGTCCACCGCTATTCTCCGGCGAGAACTTCAATCATTGGAGAAGTCAAATGGAGTTCCATCTGAAGGCCCATATGGACATATGGATGATCGTTCAAACAGGGTTCTACCTCCCTACAGAAGAGGGACTATCATTTACGTGGGACCAACTGGATGAACCAACCCTGAGGAAGATCGAGACTGATGCCAGGGCAACATCAATCTTACAATGCGGCCTGACCAAAGAAGAATTGAAGCGGGTCGAATTCTTCACCTGTGCCAAGGAGCTGTGGGAAAAGCTAATCAACCTACACGAAGAGAGCTCCAATAGTGAGGTCTTTGAAGGAGAGATGTTCGAATTATCAGACGAATCAAATGAAGAAGAAGATCAAGTAAGCGGTCTTGCACTCTCGGTCCAAGCACAAACAGCCGAGTCAGAGTCTGAACCCGAATCCAAGCCAGATTTAGAAAACGAATTAACTGAGACGGTAATTGATTTTAAATTCTTTTCAAAATTAGTATTAAATAACCAAACAGATACTGTAATGGTCGAGGAAGGTGTAAATTCTGTTGCAGGGAAAACTCCAAGAGAACTGCAAAAGAAGCCTCAACCAGTACCTGAGTCCGACTCAGACTCAGAATCTGACGACGAAGAAAGGGATCCCTGGGAACTGGTCCAATTGGATCGCGACCACTACAAAATATTGAAGAAACAATCAAGCAAAAGAAAAATGGGTAACTTTAATTCATATGAAAATTTAATTAATAATATTGCTATTTTTGAAAATCCAGAATATTATTATAATTATGATATAACGTAGATCATTTTTTTTGCTTTAATTGTATGCTCCTTTTATTTTTTGTTAATTAGGATTAGTTTAAGGACAAAATAGTTAATTGAAATTTGAACAACATAGTATTGGGTGGAGGTGAGATGATAGTACGTTAGGGAAGCCATGTTGGCAGAACTAGCTGAAGCTACCGATCCAAGACCCAAACTAGTTAGACCAGAAATTTTTCAAAGAATAATTTTGAAAATGAAATTTCATTAAAAGGCTTTGTCAAGGAAAGGGTGGATGATCCCATAAGGCTACGGCCAAAGAAGGCCTAGTGCCTCGCCAAGACCTGGAAGCCAATTTTTGAAATTCAAACTCAAATTATTTTTTGTTAAATTCGAATCTAACACAAATTTTCAGTTAATTTTAGATTCAAATATCTCTTTTCAAAATAATTTTAAATTGTGTTTAAAAAATTAATTTAACTTTTTAAATTTATTCATGGTCTTTTCAAAATAAATCTTCTACTAAAACCTGTCTCACAAAAACCCTTAAGGTTAACATGCTTGATCATGTAGAACTGGGTGAGACATCTAGGACCTAAATACATAACTCAATATCCTTTCAAAAAAAAAATATTTTCAAAAGTTATTCAAAATCATCTCTATTTTTTAATTCAGTCTGTTGTACCCTATATTTTCATTTCTAACATTTTTTTTAATATAAAATTTCATGTTAAAAATCTCAATAGACTTGTTTTAAATATAATCTAGGGCTTGTTATGTGTTAGTCATTGATTGGTCAAACTTAGTCAAAACAGTCAACCCTAGTCAACATAGTCAAACATGGATAACACTGAAGTCCCCTAGGACATTAGATTGAGTTAAATAGTAAAGGGGATTAGTTTATTCTTTTTAATTTTCTTTCAAAATATCTTTGAAAAATTATTATCATTTCAAAATGGTTTTCGAAAATTGTGTTATCATACCAAATTATATTTTTAAAAATCTATCTCCTTAAAAATTATCATACTCAAAAGGCATGTTCAAAATTGTTCCTTTAATTTTGACAAACCCTAAGACTAAGAGGAGGATTAACTTGTGGTCAACAAGCCTCCTAGGACTGTGTCAGATTTAAGGGAAGTTCAAATTAAAAGAAGAAGTTTTATGCCTTCAAATAATCACTATATTTTTCAAAATTGTGCTTTACAAAAATCATTATCATTTCAAAATGTTTTTCGAAAAAGGGGCTTATGTTTGAAAATTATCTTCATTTCAAGTTGAATTTCCTAAAATTATATTACCGTACTGATATTCAAAACTATTCTTTTGATTTTAATAAACCCTAAAGACACAGAGGAAGGTCCACTTCATGATCCATAAGGACTCCTAGGATGTGTCAAATTTAGGGGGAGTTTGAGTCAAGAGAAGAATTTCTGAAATGTGTTTATTAATTATTTTTTTGTTATTAGACAATTCTTATAATTTAAATCAAACCTTAAGACTCAGAGGAAGATCGCTTGTAGTCAACAAGCTTCCTAGGACTGGGTCAAGTTTAGGGGGAGATTAAATTAAAAGAATTATATGTTTCCATGCACTGCACGTTTAAAATCCTTTTGAAAACTTAAATTTTTCTTTCAAAATATTATTATTTTATTTTTTTAAAAAATTCTTTTGGAAATAGTATTTACTTGAGTTGGAAAATTTCCAGGACACTTAGGAAACTGTCCTTGTAGTTAACAAGGTTTCCTAGGATTGTGTCAGACTGGAAAAGTAACCAATGCAAGTAAAATATTATGCGATAAAAACAATACTTTTGTAAGTGCTTTCAAAAGATAATTTTCTCTAATATTATAAAAGCACTTATAGTTTTTAATGCATAATCTTCTTATATCTTCAAAAATGCACAATATCTTTCAAAAGTACTTCTACTTTTCAAAATATAATGTTTTCAAATGTACTAATATTTTCAAGGCAATAGTGTTCTAAGACTTGCCTACAAAAATAATTTTTTTTATGCCTTTCAAAGTGGAGTTTTGGTGCATGTTAAGCTTTTGCTATGCTTTCAAAAATTATGCTAAGTATTTTTATGTTTTCAAAACTCATAGGCTCTGATACATAAATTTTAAAATTTTTTAAAATTCCTTATTGATATATGGCTAAGGAGAAGAATTTCACATTAAGGGGGAGAGATTGGAAAGGAGAGAAAAGGCTAAAATTATTTTTTTTTCTCCTATCTTTTAAAAAGTAAAGTTCTTATCTTTCAAAGTTCAATATTTTTGAAAATTAACTTTACCTGCTTTTTCAAAGTTTCATATTTTTGAAAATTAACTGTACTTGATTTCAAAAGATCATTTTTCGAATATTAGCTTGGCTTAAGTACATCTTTTGGAAAATCAACTTTACTGGCTAGTAAGAAAATTTTCTAAGTAAAAAATTCAAACTCTCTTGAAAATTTTCCAACTCCAAACATTCTCTAACTTAAAAAGGTTCTCTTGAAAGTTTCTAAGTAACAAAAAATTGAATCATCTGAACTTAGAAAATTTTCTTTCAAACCCCGCAATTTTCTAAGTATTGGAAATTTGGCGTCAAAATTTTGCCGAAATAAAATTCCTTTTTTGCAAAGCCAAGTAAAAGTTATGTTACAAAACTTAGGCTTGCAAAACTTTTTAAATTTTTACCTTGTTCACCCATGTTTATTTTTGATATATGTCAAAGGGGGAGGACAGGTCAAAGTTAAGTATTATAACACAAGTACTCAGGGTTTTAGGGGGAGTATAAGAAATAAAGGTTTTTTATGAGAAATAAAAGTTTTTTTAACTCTTACCTTGTGTTAGTAAATGTTATAAAGTTTTTACTTAACATTGAATTGTGTAAAATTGCTATACTTCATTTTTACATTATGTTCTTAAACAGTTATAAAGTTTTTGTTACTTAACTTTGAATTGTGTTGCCATAATCAAAAAGGGGGAGATTGTTGGTGCAGGAAACACCATATCGAACCTGGTTTTGATATTGGCAAAGGATTCAAAGTTAAGTTTATTTGTGATCTAACGTTGTTCACTGAGTGTGCAGAAAAAGCCCAAGCGATGGACTGCTAGGCACCTGGCGAAGGACTGCCAGTATCAAAGCCCTAGCGAAGGACTGCTAGGCACCTGGCGAAGGACTGCCAGTATCCAAGCCCTAGCGAAGGACTACTAGGCAACTGGCGAAGGACTGCCAATATCTAAAACCCTAGCGAAGGACTGCTAGGTAACTGGCGAAGGACTGCCAGTATCTAAAGCCCTAGCGAAGGACTGCTAGGCGCCAGGCGAAGGACAGCTTGGGACTAAAGCCCTAGCGAAGGAATGCTAGGCACCGAGCGAAGGGCAGCTCGGCATACAAGACCTGACAAAGGACCGTCAGGCAAAAGTCCAACCAAAGGAGCGGTTGGCATCAGGTAATTTCTCCCGAGAGGAGTAGGTGAGGACGCGTTCCCCGTCGAGGGAACAGTAGGCGTCGGTTCGACCTAGGGCTCCATTTTGGAGACCAAAGTCAGAACCAAGACAGCTAAGGCTGTATAAAAATAATTAACTGTGTTATTGTGTTTTGGACTAACCCTGAATGCAGGACCAAAGGAACGTGTGTCTGCAACTCAGAGAGCCTCAAAGGAGTGAGGCAGCAGCTGAGTAAGGCGCCCTGAGTGTCCAGGGCGCCCTCAAGGTGAACCAAAACCAAGCGAAGCAAAAAGGGCTTCAGCTGCTTACTGGGCAAGGCGCCCTCAGCAGCGAAGGCGCCCTGGTCAGCGAAGGCGCCCTGGTCAGCGAAGGCGCCCTGGTCAGCGAAGGCGCCCTCAGCAGCCAAGGCGCCTCCAGCCCAAGACTGCGAAGCTCCAGCCCTATCCAGCCGAGAAGACCGCGTCAACCAAGGCGCCCTCAGCGACCAGGGCGCCCCAGAGGTCAAACTTCATCTCTGTTTAGACGGGATAAACCTTGACCGAGCAGAGTGCGGATCAGGTGACACCTGGCAAGGCGCCCCCGACGTCCAGGGCGCCCTAGGTGTTATAAATAGCACCCCTCGACCCCAAGCTTAATATCAACTTGATTCCAAAGCTTCCACGCTCTTCTACGCTCGTGCCTTGCTCCAGAAACGCCTCACCTCGAGCCGACGACGTCCCGCTGCCCCGAAAAAGAATCGACACACTCCGGACGTCGGTAACGAAGAGCTTAATATTTTATTATTATTTGATTGCACTCTCTTTGTAATTGAAATCATTGTAACCTATTTGTGTGACTATAGAATTGCCCAAAGTAAACGGTCAACGACCGTGGGCCTTGCAGTAGGAGTCGACACAGGCTCCGAACCAAGTAAAAATCACTGTGTCTTTGTGCTGTGTCTCGTATTTTTGTTTCCGCTGTGCACTTACTCTTAGTTTTCCGAAAAAGAACGATTACCGATATTCTCCCCCCCCCCCCTCTATCGGTCTTTCACGATCCAACATTACATTGCCAATGCATATGCAAATGCAAACAAGGATCCTATCCCAAGGCATCCCACACCTAACCCTCCAAGTTAGGACTTTCCCACACCTAACCCTCCAAGTTAGGATTTTCCCACACCTAACCCTCCAAGTTAGGATTTTTCACACCTAACCCTCCAAGTTAGGATTTTTTCACACTTAACCCTCAAAGTTAGGATTCGTCACACAAACCGGGCTTTTTAAAGCTTCTCCAAAGCTCCCCTACATTGGACTTACAAAGGCTTTTTAAGAACCTCTCCAAGGTTCCCCTTACGCCAAGAATAGAGCAATCATGCTCCGCCTTAATCTTAGCTCCCCCTAAACCTAGGGTTTCTAGCAAAGGAGTATTTGGTTTCCCAACTTAAACCTAACACTTATCACCCTTTGCTTAACATCAAAAAGACCCCAATAATATCCCAATTATTGGTATTTTTAATCCCCAATGATTCTAAACAGAGTGTATTAAGCCCTCATACACTTGTTTTCCATCATTTGGAAATCAATCAGCTGCTAACTACCCAAATCAGCCCTGACCAGTCGACTGCCCCCAGGGCAGTCGACTGATACTCTGAATATCAATTTTTTTGGCCAATTTCAGAATTGCGCCAAAAATTCCTCAAATCTCCAAAAATTCCCAAATTTTGTGAAGAACATTGTGGTACCTATACCTACTTGGAAAAAATACATTCAACCATGTATCTATCACTTTTCCCAAGTTGGACACAAAACCCAAAAATTTTCTATGAAAATTAAGGCAACCAAGGAGGCAACCTCCCCCTTAACCTATGCCTTCTCCCAATTTTCATTTACCAAGGTCAAGTTCTACCCAACTTGACACCATAACACCGAGTTAAGTTATACCCCAACTTAACATCACAACATTTCCATGTCAAGCTAATCTTAACTTAACAACCCACGTTTTCTACCCTAGAATCTTCTAGAAAAACCTAGAAAACCTGGAAAGCCTAAAAGAAATTTGCAAGCGCATTTGCTACGATATACCCTATCCTAGAAAATTTTAATTCCATGAAAAATACAAATATGCTTGACTTTTGGTACAACTTCCAATTATCTCAAAAGATTGGCATTTTGTATCAACTTTGAACCTTATTCATGATTCCTTGTGTTTGTCAACTCTAACATTATCAATTTACACAAAGAATTGCCCTCAATTCTTCCTTTTTCATATCCTTTCATTTATCAAGAAGTTATCATTCAAAATCACCCATTGAATCTTAATCACTCATTAGTTCTCCTTGATTTCCATGATATCCATATGACCTCATTTCATATAATCACCATTAAACCCTGAGGTAAACCATTGTCGAAAGAGTATAATCATGGATCTTAATCTAAAGGTCAGATTGTATCATCCAATAGCCTTTTCATCCTAACCCTAATGGATCAGTCGACTGCCCCTGGGGTAGTCGACTGTGAAAACTTACAGAGAGTTTCTGGGCTGAGATCAGTGGACTGCCCCCAGGGCAGTCGACTGATACCTGATTTTTAGGTTTTGAGTCGAATTTCAGAAATCCTTAAATAATTCTACAAATCTCCAAAAAATTTGAAATTTTGTGGGGAGATTTGTGAAGCCTATACCTACTTGGGAAAAGTATGTTTCCAAATAAACGTACTTCAAATCCCAAGATTGACACGAAACTCTATTCTTCCTAAATTGTATCATTTAACCTTGTTCCAAAAGTCCTTATTGTGACTTCTCCTCAATGTATCTTCTCATTCTTGATCACAATTCATTTCTAGCACTGAATTATATGGTAAAACCCTATTAAACCTTAATTTTACAGAATATAGCCCTATTTTCATCTTTTTCTCCCTAAATTCCCTTTTAATGTGCCAAAACCTAGGATTAACACTTATCCAAGTCTTCCAACCCTTTTTGACGCATTTCACCTAATTTCCTAGGAGAGAAACTTTTGAGATCCATTTACCATGGACCCTAAAGGCTTCTAGAGCTCTCCCTTGAGCTCTTAGCCCTAGCCACCTCCCTAGGTGACTCAATCCACACTAGGCCACACCGGTGAGCCTCCGGTGATTCTTGGCCTACAAACCTAACATTCTTAACCTTAGACACTTTGTCTTTGGTCAAGTTATCCTTTTTACTCTTGGATGGCACCCCCTTGTCATCCTTTGACTTCTCCTTCTTGCCATGAACATATGCCTTCCCAGCATATTTCTTTTTGTTGGCCTTGGAGGTCTTAGACCGGTATCCCTACCCCGATCTATCATAATTGGGTTTCAAACTACCCAACACCATATCTAGACCCTTAGACCCAACCTTGAATCTTTCTAGGGTCTTTTCTAGTTTATCAAGGCTTGCCCTCAAGGCTTGATTTTCCCTTTCTAAGTTTCTAACCTTAGAGTCCACATGTCCACTTTGGACATTCTTAGATCTACCCTCTTTTCTAGGCACATGTCTCCCCTTCTTGAGATTTATGTCTTGGTCCTTGGGTCCTAAGGTTCTACGTTGATCATGATGCATACTTTTCCTAGGGTTATGATCTACCTTGTTAACCCTGGTCCTATCATGATATCTAAAATCATGGTTATACACAAGCAAATAATTTTCATTAATACTAGCATGCATGGATGAATGATTAATTCTATTTTTATCACGCAAGGAGGAATTCAAATTTGAATTACATTTAAATTTAAGATTAGGGATTACATCCCTTACCCTTGTAGTGCCTCCTTGTTGTGAGCTTCGCTTCCTCCTTTCTTCTTTCTCCCAACTCCTCAAGTGTCCCATTTTCTTGAGCTCTTTCTTCCTTGGACACTTGGTGTGGTAGTGCCCTAACTCCCCGCATGTGAAGCATCGAATGTGCTTCTTTTCGTTCTTCTCCCTACAACCCACATTAGTTTTAAATTGAATGGACCCGGGTTAAGAGAGTACCTTCTTCTTACCATTTGAATACTTATCCTAGTAGTGTCCCCTTTCGTTGCATCCAAAGCATATGATATGTTCCTTTCTCTTGGCTTTGGTGGAGGTTGAGGTTTCTTCTTGCTCTTGTATGGATGAGGGTCTCTCCTCCCCCTCAATCCTTGAAGTTGATGCTTCCTCTTCTTTTCTTGAGGTGGATGCCCTCTCACTCTCTTCTTCTCCTTTACTTGAGGAAGTAGATGATTCTTTACTTGATTGTTCATCCTCTTGGGCTCTTGAGCTCACTTCCTCGGGTTCTTCCACTAATTGACCTCGTGTAGGGTTTTCATGAATTTCTTCTATCTTTCTCCATAGATCATGTGCATTTTGATATTCTCCTACATGACTCAAAATATTATTAGGCAAAACATTTACTAAAATACTAAGTACCTTTTCATTTGCTTTTGCTTGATCTTGTTGTTCTCGATTCCAATATCTAGGTCTAAGCCTCTTCCCGTGCTTATCCTTTGGAATCTCGAATGGCTCTTCAAGTGCAATTCTTAGTTCCCACTCCATTCCAAACCATGTCTCCATCCGTGACTTCCAATACCCGAAATCTTCATGGTCGTAGGGCGGTGGAGTGTAGACGTCGTCCCCAAATTTGTCTTCCATTGCTCTTCTCCTCTAGCGTGTGCTCCCTCGATGGTTAGTCCAATCGAGAGCGGTCCTTCGCTCTGATACCAATTGTTGGATCGATTTCGTATGCTAGAGGGGGTGAATAGCATTTCTTCGAAGTCTTTCTTCCTACACGGTTAGTTGCGCAAGTGGAATATACAATAAAAACAATAAGACAACACTAACCAATGCTGACAAGGAAGATTTACTTGGTATCCACCCCGGACGGGTGACTAATCCAAGAATCCGTCGGTGGATCACTCCCCGGATAACCTCCGGCTAGCTCTCGTCACTCCTTGTGGGTGGAGAAACCTCACCACAACACCTTTAGAAGACCTGAGCACAAAGACTACTATCTTTCCTTTAACCAAGACAAGATTCGTCAAGAATCTCAGCCACCACGAAGTCCTCTTTAAATAGGACTCGGGCTGAAACCCTCTGTTGGATCGATAGAATACGATAGAGGGGGGGTGAATATCGTAAATCATTTCGGATTGCAAAAGAGAATGCACAGCGGAAAATTAACACAAAAACACACACGAACACAAGGATTTACTTGGTTCGGAGTCACGGTCGGCTCCTACTCCAAGGCCCACGGTCCTTGACCGTTTACTGCTGGCAATTCTATAATCGTGCAAGTTATTACAAAAATTTGTTCAGTAATAGTGCTGTAAAAAGTACAATTATGCTCTTTGTTACCGACGCTCGGTGTAGATCATTCTTCGGTGCGGAGGGTCGTCGTCGGCGCTTGAATCTCAGATCGGAGGTTTCCGGAGCAGAGCGCTTGAGTCGAAGAGCGTAGAGGCGTTGGAAGAATTGATGTCGAAGCCTTAGGGGTCGAGCCCCTTTTATAGTGCATCTGGGGGCGCCCTCCACGTGTCTTTCGATCCGCAAACCTTCATCCGGAACTCGGTCAGCCCTTATCCCCCCAGGATCGGGCTCGAGGATTGACGGGGGCGCCCGGGACACAGGGGGCGCCCTGCTTGACTTGGTCTTGCTGGCTTCTCGGCTAACTTCAATCCAATTGCTTCGTTGGCTTGGACCCAGGGCGCCCGAGGCATCCGGGGCACCCGGGACCATGGGGGCGCCTAGGAGCTTGGGGGCGCCTAGCCCAGTGAGCTTCCGAAGCGTTTTCTTGCTCAACTCATGTTTGGCTTTGACCTTGGGTGCCCGGGACCTCCCGGGCGCCTGACCCAGCTGTTGCCCCTCTCCTTTGGGGCGTTCTGAGCTGCAGAAACTCATTCCTTCGGTCCTGCATCCAGGGTTAGTACCAAACAAAACAAAGCAAGAATGTTAGTGAATTTTACAGCCGTAGCTGTCTTAGCTCTGACTTTGGGTCTCCAAAATGGAACCCTAGGTCGAACCGACGCCTACTGTTCCCTCAATGGGGAATACGTCCTCACCTACTCCTCTCAGGAGAATTTACTTGTTGCCAACCGGCTCCTCCGATTGGACTTTTGCCCAGCAGTCCTTCGCCAGGTGCCTAGCAGTCCTTCGCCAGGTCTTCGTTACCAGGCAGTCCTTCGCCTGGTGCATAGCAATCCTTCGCCAGGTCTTCGTTACCAAGCAGTCCTTCGCCTGGTGCCTAGCAGTCCTTCGCTAGGTCTTTGTTACCAAGCAGTCCTTCGCCTGGTACCTAGCAATCCTTCGCTAGGTCTTCGACTACTAGCATACCTTTGCTAGGTGCCCAGCAGCCCTTTACTAGGTGCCCAGCAGCCCTTCGCCAGGTCTTAGGGTTTCGATGCCTAGCGGTCCTTCGCTAGTTGCCTAGCAGTCCTTCGCCAGGTCTTCAACTCCTAGCAGCCCTTCGCTAGGTGCCTAGCAGTCCTTCACTAGGTCTTCAACTCCTAGCAGCCCATCGCTAGGTGTCTAGCAGTCCTTCGCTAGGACTTCTTTCTACACACTTAGTAACATCGTTAGATCACAAACAGTACTTAATTTTGAATCCTTTGCCAATATCAAAATAAGGTTCGATATGGTGCTCCCTGCACTAACACCCTCACCACCAGTCGACTGCCCCCAAGGCAGTCGACTGGTGCCACTGAAATTCGACCGTTGCAACCCCAACGTTTGAATTTTCAGCCAACTCACCAGCCACCTACCAGTCGACTGCCCTTAGGGCAGTCGACTGGTCCAGGGTTGAAACCCTTCTGTGAGGTTCATCAGTCGAGTGCCCCCAAGCCAGTCGACTAGTCTACTCACACACCTAAGGTTACCCTTCCCGAGTACATTCCACTCCACACTCGAACCCTAGGATTTCCCGAGTATAATCACACAGCACTCGTACCCTCACGACTCGACTGACTTCTCATCCGCAGCATCGACTATTGCCTTTGCGCCCTCTTCATCTTCGGCTCTCGTCCCTCGGATGCACGTAGCCTCCAGCTTGCCTTCATGCCATCCTTCACGTATACCTCGAAATCCGCGCCCCTCAGCTCATCGTCCCTGCTGTCCAAGGTCCCTCGGGTGCACACAAGCCTCCAGCTTGTCTCCATACCACCCTTCACCATACCGAGGTCGTCCAGTCAAGTCAATATGTGTAAACTTGTACAACCTGCACACTCAACATACACATATTAAATATAAGGGAAAACCTAACTTAAACCCTTTGCCCAAACATCAAAACACTTGGTCACTTTGGACCACAGATTGCCTCAACAATGGACCCCGAAGATAAACACAAAAATTGGCGATCAATTCATTGTATATTCCGCGGCTAATCGACTAGACGAGTTAGATTGCTTGAACAATAGGTTTGTTCAAGCGATCACTCGAATTGATTAGTACGATCATGAAACAAATGTTCAGAAAGGTTCTCTCCATCCGGGTTGTTTCTAATTAATAGAAAATTTTAATCCGGGGGCATGGAGAGCAATCTAATCGAACGTGAAACCGCAACCCAACACTGCTTACATTGAATTAAACTAGCTGAAATGTATCATAGTATTAGAATTCCTCTAGAAGTGACAACATTAACCACAACTAGTTTTTTTACAATACTATCGCTGTACTAGATACAAAATATATAGAGCCATTTCTCCTGCTTACAAAATATATGCTTTAAGAAAATATTCCTGCATACATATACCAGTAACTCAAGAACCTAGGGCTAGCGGCATTCTACAAGTCCTTCGATTATAGCCAAGTTGTTTGTAGCGGTTACATTTGAGTTTTACCTTCTCATTGTGTCTCGGCTCAATTCGTGCCTTCTTTCGACTACCAGGCTGCACAAGGCTATGGAGGCATTGATAAGTACCATTTTTGTTGATTATTTTAGATGTTAAAATCCATGTTTGACTCATATTTTTATTGATTAATTGTGAAATTGCCCTAGGTTTTAGAACTTACCTTTATTTTGGACTTAATTGCAAATTTGCATTAAATTGGATTAATTGGCCACTAAATTTTGGATCTATTTTTGTAGGCACCAAAGGTTCAATGACTTAGGGCATATTGGGTCAAACCTGAGTCGGATGTGAACCGGATCGAATTATCAAGCCTACGATTAATCCGGGCCGTCCGATTCAAGAGCGGCTAGATCTGAGCCATCCGGGATGATCTGAAGCAATCCAAGCTAGGATTAGTGTTGATCAAGCTCTATGATCAAGATCTGAAGGTTTCATCCCAATCAGAGCTAAATCAACCGTTGGATCAAGCAAGGAGGGCTCTAGAGCGTCCATTCACAGATAGAGTTGATCTGGACCATCCGTTGCATATCTAGAGGATCCGAGCTACCACAAGGCAGATCCTGACCCCAGATCATCATCATAAAAGTTTGGCTCCAATTAGAGCAAGATCAGCCGTTGGATCTCCTCCAATCAATCTGAGACGTCCAATTTTAATTACTTAAGGAAAAATTTGGCAGCAGCTTTCCTCGTCGCGTCTTCGCCGCAAGTCTCAATTCTTCGTTTTCTTTGGTTTTTGCTTTAATTTTCCTTCAATTCGAGGCGCGACCACCTCAAATCGATACTAATCCTTGAGTGACAGCAAGGATAAGGATTGGGGTTTAGTTTAGTTAGCAAACTTTCAGTAATTAGTTTTAGATTTCATTTCTGCTATTTCGTTTCTGCAATTTGTATCAAATGCTTCGTTTCTTGTATGGATTGCTTCTATCTTAATTGGAAGCTCATCCTTGAGTGACAGCAAGGATTTGTGAGCTGAGATGAGGGATTGAAGCTTGGTTAATCTCGTTTATTAGCTGTAATTCGTTTCTGAATTTTGTTCCTGTTTCTGAAATTTCAGATTGGTTAATTTCATTTCTTTGTTGTTTTGCTTAAGTTAGGTTTATTTTCTGCAAGTCGAGTAGTTTAGGAAGTTTGTTTAGTGGATACTTGAGTTTAATTTCAGTTATTTTCAGCTTAATTCTCGTGTATCAGTTTGTATCAGAATTCCCTGTTCTTGTTCTGCGTATCAACTCCACTCAACAGCTAAGTTTTTGTTTCTGAATTCTGTGATAAGTGCACATAAGTTCTTCAAATACTTTCCGAATTCTGATTGTGCGAACTTGATCTTATTTTTGCTTGTGAGTTTCTGAACTCAGTGTATCCAGTTTTCAATTTTCAGTTCCTACATATGATACGTTTCTGAAGCAGCAGATTTATTTTCTGCACATGATCAGTTCCTGCACCTGCCTTTGTATCAAGAAAAGAGTCAACATTGATTGGAATCCACTAGCTGCAATTCCACTTGCATTGAGTCTATTCTTGAAGTCATCATCCATTCTCGCATGACAGATAGTTCTTGCATAGATCAATTGAAGTCTGCACATCAAATTCTGCAGCATCAATTCTGCAAATTCTGCATTCTGATCCCTTATTAGATGTGTTTTAGTTTGATCAGTCTCTAGGTTCGAAATTCTTTCAGTTCATGCATAGCATTTTATTTATACCCTTACCTTCCAGCTGCACTGATCAATTTATCTCTGAACTGGCAGTTTGTAATTTCTGCATTCAGCAGCAGATTTCAGCATTTAAACTCCTCCCTTGTGTATCAAGTTTGCCTCATTCTTTCACTATGTTTCAAGTGAAACTCTAGCCCTAGATTGTGCCAAGTTGAATTCAGATTCTAGTGTGTTATAGAGAGTGAAATCAGCTTGTTTTGCATCTAGCTCCATCACTAATTTGCTGCTTATAATTCTGAAATTCTGTTCCATTTCCGATGTGCTGCAATTATTTTTGAAATTCCCTTTTTAAGTCATGCTAACACTTCATTAGTAGTTTGTCTTCCAAGTTGGAGTAAGTGGTTTCAAATCAGAATGGTTAATCATAATTTTGGCACTTAGTATCATCTTGGCACATAGGTCTCTTTCATTCCTTGCGTATCAAGTTTTAGTGGCACACATCTTGTATCTCATACCATTTCATTTTCATATCCGAATTGAACCCAAGCCCAAATCTTTATTTGAAACCCGAAAACACAAACGACACCTAAATACGAGCACGAATCAAATTATATCAACTAGTCCCCGAGAAAAATACGACCTGTGGCCCTTATATTACATTTTCATATTTTGATTGTAAAAAGGGTTTCCAGTTATTCATTTATAAATTTTAAATTTGAGGCCCACATTCGTGACACATAGTTTGGGCTCGTCAAATTTTTGGCACCGTTGCCGGGGAAGCAACTAGTTGATTTGTTTGATTTTTGCTTGTATACTTTTTGATATATCATTGGGTTCTATTTTTTGTTGCTTATTCTTTTGTATACGGGTACTGCCATTTTTCTTGTTTGTTTTGTGACAGGGCTGCAAATTCAAAATGGGGTCACCAGAGTTCGGTAAAGAGATAGAAAAGACATTGGAGGAGTTAAGAAATGTGTTAAAGGAGTTGGACTACCAACAAAAATGGAAAGCTCAGTCATCTACTTACCAGATGCTACCTCAACCATAATTTCAGCCTCTCCAGAAATTCCAGCAGCCCTATTCTAATTTTCAGCAACCAAACTTTCAGTTTCAGCCACCATTACAGCAATTCGAGCAACCACAACAATCCCAACTGCAATATCAGAATTTTCAGCCTCAATACCACCAAAATCAGCAAGTTCAGGGAAGCTACCAAAATTTCCAGCAGATGTCTCAGCCTTTTCAGCAAGGTTTTCAGCATCAACAGTCAACATTTAACCAAAATCAAGGTTTTCATGGGCAGCCACAATTCCAACAGCAGTTTCAGAGTTTTCAGCAGTCCTATCACACTTTTCAGCAAGGTCTAGATCAAGGTTTTCCGGGGAATAGTTTTCAGCAAGGTCCATCAAATTTCCAAAGCAATTTCCAGCCATATCCTCAACAAATTCAGCACCAAAATCAGTACCAACAGCCCCCACATCAATTTGAGTGTTCACCACAACAATTTCAACCTCAGATCCAAGAATTTCAGAATCAAAATTTTCAGCTATCTCCACCATGTTGTGAGCCAAGTTTTCAGCAATTTAATCAGTCCATTCATCCATTTGATCAGCCCCTACAATCTCCATTTCAGACTTCACAGCCTACTTACAGTTTTCAGCAGCCTTATGTTCAATTTCAAGACCAACAGGGGTTTCACACTAACTAAGGAGGCTTTGAGAATCTTAATGAGAATGAGGCACAACAACAAAGAATGGAGGAGATTTATCAACAAGTTGTACAATATCATCAAAGGCAGCAAAGGCTTCAAGACATCGAAAGAGGCGTTGGACAAATTGCTAGTCAAATGAATCAAATGCAAGTTCAAGGTGACCCTAGCGCAAGGTCAAATCTTTTTTTAATGGATCTTGCAATTTTAGAAGAAGAAGAAGAAGAATACATTAAAGTCTGGGCACCTACAGCATGCATTCCTCCGAAGATTCCTACTCAAAATCCAATTCCAAATTTTTCAGCTCCAGAAGAAGAAATTGAAGCTCCACAGGACCATTCTAGACTTTTATTTTCTGATGATAGCATTATTGATGGTCCTAATTTTTCTGACACTGTCGTTGTAGATATTACAGGAGAAGCATGCAGAGGAGACGATTCCATAGGTGTAGGGGATTGCACTAAGCCCCAGGGACCACCACAAGATTTAGATGATGAACCAGAAAGTGTAGGGACTTGCATGGTGGAAGCAAGCACCCAAGGATCACCAGTTGATTGTCCACCAGAGCCTGAGGCTGATGAGGAGCATGCACATGACCAGGAGGAGACCACAGATACATCTACTATTATAGAACCTTCAGGTATTATCCAGCACGCTCAGGTAAGTATTTCTCCTCTTTGTTCAGAAAAATGTAGTGAGGTACCTAGTACTGATTTTATTGATTCTGATGAATTTATTGATATACCTTGTGTAGAAATTATTTGTGAAAATCCAATAGAGGTACCAAACATTGATTTCCTTGGTCATAATGTATTACTTGATACATCTCTTGTAAATATGGATAGCGAAATAATTTTAGAGGCACCCATAATTGATGTAGTTTGTTATGATGAATCTTTAGATACATCTTTTGTGAATATGGATAGTGAAAATTTTTTAGAAGTGCCTGAATTCGTTGTTATTTATTTTGATGAATCTCTTGCTATGTCATATGCTGAGGTTGAATGTGAAAAACTTTTGGAGATATCTGAGATTGATTTCACTGGCTGTGACATATTACTTGATACACCCTTGATTAAAAATAATTGTGAAATTTCTATTGATGAGCCAGAACTTGATTTCTTTATTTGTGATGAGCCTCTGGATGCAAATTTTGTAGAACATGATTTTGAAAATTTCATTGAGATACCAGAATTTGATTTTATTGGACATGATGCAGTTTTGGATTCATTTGATGCAGAGACTGAACTTATATCATTTCTTTCTGACCCTGAACGCTTGAGAGAGGTATTACATTGTTTTGCAGGGTCCAGAAGACTTCAGGAGTGGGTACTCCAACTGAACAGACTTCAGCCTCCTGGAAGGACTTCTGAAAAGCATCAAGAAGGAGGAGATGATATTACTCTAATTCGAAGCACTCCATTCCTTCAATGGATATTATACCTGAATCGCCTTCGGCCACCGGAAAAATTTTTTGCAAAGTTCAAGTGTGGGGGAGTCCTAGTTCTCCCAGCCACCCAGACTCCTCCACTACCAAGATGGAGGCTACTTCTGGATAGGCTACGTCCACCAGAATAAAGGGGAGTTTGATTTTTCTTGTATTTTCTTTTATTTCATTTTTCATTTTCATGCTTCCTAGAATTAGAATTTTCCTTTGAACTGAGTCCTTGTAAATAAATGCATGTTATTTCTTTTGTCACTTTTTCTTGCATGAGTAGAAATAAAAGTATCCCTCTAGGTTATCTCCATAGCATTTTAGAATCTCTTAGAAAATAAATTAAATTTGGTTGTTAAGACTTAAGGTTTGAGCTAATGGATGAAATCTTGGATGCTTGAGTACTACTTGCTTTAGATTCTTAATTGAGGACTTGGGATGAATTATTTTTTTTACCTGGTGAGAATTAGCCTTATTTTTTGTGACACACCTATGTTATTGTACTCTAGAACTTGCTTAGGTTCTTTCAAAACCATATTTCAATGATTGGATCACATCTATAGAGGCTAATCCATTTGTTTTCCTTTCCACCTCAATTTTTAGCAATAATCATGTTTATCTTATTTGTCCTTACTTATTTCCTTCTCTTACCTTCACTTTTCTTTGGACTTGTGTTTGATATGTTTCTAATGCTATTTTGCCCGAGACGGACAAAGATTCAAGTGTGGGGGAGTGACTAAAGTTTTGGATGCATTTCAACTCGAAAAAAAAAAAAATTTCATGTGCCAAGTGAGTGATGTTTGGTGCCAAGAATGAGCAAGAAGGATGGAAGCCATTGGAGACTTAGATTATTTACTACATTTTGAAGATCAAAGTGGCAAACAAAGAAAAAAATCTGCACCATAAAAAAAATCAGTGCCAAAAAGGAAGGATGAGATAAAAGAAGAAAAAAATGGAAGTGTATCAACTCACCTAGTGAAGCATTTAACTCTTCATTACTATGTGATGTATTTATTTTGGGAATCAGAGTTTAGTAATGACTATGCCGTAGAGCTGAAATGGAGAGTAAAACAGAAAAAAAAAATTTCAGAAAACAAAATCAAGTCAAGTTGGCACGCAAGAAGAAGTGAAGCTTTGAACAAATCAGATTTAATGCAAAACTTTTTTGCTAACTGATGTGAAGGAAGTAGAGGATGCAAGAATGAAGAACCTAGCTATTCTAGATGCTGAATTCTGCTGTCGAGTAGCTGCTGAAATCAGAGAAGGAAAATACAGAAAAAGAAAAAAAATCTGGAAATTGCAGCAGAGAAGAAAAAAAATCTGGAAAATTCAGCAGAGACAATATGAATTTGCAGCTGTACCGAAACTGAATTGAGATGCAAGGGATGCTGAGATCAGATAAATCTGAAACCAAGCAAATCTGAGATCATTACAGAGCAAATCAGTGCCAAAAACAGAGGAAGAAATGAAAAGAAAAAAAAATCAGTAGATGCTAGAGAGGAAGTTTGTGCCAACTCAAATCTGAGATTGAGTTTTTAAGGATATGGATCATGGCAGTAGGTATAGGAATGTAGCAACAAGTGTGGAGTGCATCCCAACTGATCAGAACAAGATTGAATTTCAATTCAGAGCAGAGAAAGCAGTTTGAAAAAAATGAAAAGAAACCAAGTGGACACAATTGAGTTGGCATTGAAAATCATTGAAGTTCTCTGATCCGAATTAAAAGCTTTGCTCCACTACAAATCTGACCTTGCTAGAGGATAAAAGAAGAAGAGAAAAATCAGAAAAGAGAAGAAAGAAACAAAAATGGCACACAAAAGGAAGAGTTGGCACATTGAAACCAAGAAAGGGTTTTTCATCCAAACCAAAGGAATTTATTCGAGTTTCACTCACCCATACTTTTGATATCATTAGAGAACTGTCAAGATGGGGCAAAGCACATTGGAAATATTTTTGAGCAACCAAGTCTCCCACTCCATCAATTTTTCCATTTTCTTGACTTTTATTCCATTTCTTATCATTTTCCATGTTTTCACTTGTTTTTATAGTTGTTGATCCTATTCATGATTAATGGTGGAGATTAGATAATAAGCAAGCCTATGGTAGTGCAAGAAGCATATGTGTAAGAGTGAGCTCCATTTCCATCATCAACTTAGAACTTAATGAGAGAGCCACCAAAACTTCCCTTGAAAGGCTTAGTGATTTAAATTCATCTCAATGACTCATGATAGATGAAAAGGCTAAGTTGTTGATTTAAGGACAAGATACTAATCCATAGAGCTTAGATTTATGAGAATTGACAACCCTAGGTAATTTCTTTTCATTTGTTTCTAATTATGCTTAAGAGAGCCTAAGGGATACTTATTTAGTTGTTTCGCGAGACGCTCAAGGTTAAGTGTGGGGGAGTTGATAAGTACCATTTTTGTTGATTATTTTAGATGTTAAAATCCATGTTTGACTCATATTTTTATTGATTAATTGTGAAATTGCCCTAGGTTTTAGAACTTACCTTTATTTTGGACTTAATTACAAATTTGCATTAAATTGGATTAATTGGCCACTAAATTTTGGATCTATTTTTGTAGGCACCAAAGGTTCAAGGACTTAGGGCATATTGGGTCAAACCTGAGTCGGATGTGAACCGGATCGAATTATCAAGCCTACGATTAATCCGGGCCGTCCGATTCAAGAGCGGCTAGATCTGAGCCATCCGGGACGATCTGAAACAATCCGAGCTAGGATTAGGGTTGATCAAGCTCTATGATCAAGATCTGAAGGTTTCATCCCAATCAGAGCTAAATCAACCGTTGGATCAAGCAAGGAGGGCTCTAGAGCGTCCATTCACAGATAGAGTTGATCTGGACCATCCGTTGCATATCTAGAGGATCCGAGCTACCACAAGGTAGATCCTGACCCCAGATCATCATCATAAAAGTTTGGCTCCAATCAGAGCAAGATCAGCCGTTGGATCTCCTCCAATCAATCTGAGCCGTCCAATTTTAATTACTTAAGGAAAAATTTGGCAGCAGCTTTCCTCGTCGCGTCTTCGCCGCAAGTCTCAGTTCTTCGTTTTCTTTGGTTTTTGCTTTAATTTTCCTTCAATTCGAGGCGCGACCACCTCAAATCGATACTAATCCTTGAGTGACAGCAAGGATAAGGATTGGGGTTTAGTTTAGTTAGCAAACTTTCAGTAATTAGTTTTAGATTTCATTTCTGCTATTTCGTGTCTGCAATTTGTATCAGATGCTTCGTTTCTTGTATGGATTGCTTCTATCTTAATTGGAAGCTCATCCTTGAGTGACAGCAAGGATTTGTGAGATGTGATGAGGGATTGAAGCTTGGTTAATCTCGTTTATTAGCTGTAATCTCGTTTCTGAATTTTGTTCTTGTTTCTGAAATTTCAGATTGGTTAATTTCGTTTCTTTGTTGTTTTGCTTAAGTTAGGTTTATTTTCTGCAAGTCGAGTAGTTTAGGAAGTTTGTTTAGTGGATACTTGAGTTTAATTTCAGTTATTTTCAACTTAATTCTCGCGTATCAGTTTGTATCAGAATTCCCTGTTCTTGTTCTGCGTATCAACTCCACTCAGCAGCTAAGTTTTTGTTTCTGAATTCTGTGATAAGTGCACATAAGTTCTTCAAATACTTTCCGAATTCTGATTGTGCGAACTTGATCTTATTTTTGCTTGTGAGTTTCTGAACTCAGTATATCCAGTTTTCAATTTTCAGTTCCTACATATGATACGTTTCTAAAGCAGCAGATTTATTTTCTGCACATGATCAGTTCCTGCACCTGCCTTTGTATCAAGAAAAGAGTCAACATTGATTGGAATCCACTAGCTGCAATTCCACTTGCATTGAGTCTATTCTTGAAGTCATTATCCATTCTCGCATGACAGATAGTTCTTGCATAGATCAATTGAAGTCTGCACATCAAATTTTGCAGCATCAATTCTGCAAATTCTGCATTCTGATCCCTTATTAGATGTGTTTTAGTTTGATCAGTCTCTAGGTTCGAAATTCTTTCAGTTCATGCATAGCATTTTATTTATACCCTTACCTTCCAGCTGCACTGATCAATTTATCTCTGAATTGGCAGTTTGTAATTTCTGCATTTAGCAGCAGATTTCAGCATTTAAACTCCTCCCTTGTGTATCAAGTTTGCCTCATTCTTTCACTATGTTTCAAGTGAAACTCTAGCCCTAGTTTGTGCCAAGTTGAATTCAGATTCTAGTGTGTTATAGAGAGTGAAATCAGCTTGTTTTGCATCTAGCTCCATCACTAATTTGCTGCTTATAATTCTGAAATTCTGTTCCATTTCCGATGTGCTGCAATTATTTCTGAAATTCCCTTTTTAAGTCATGCTAGCACTTCATTAGTAGTTTGTCTTCCAAGT
Source organism: Boesenbergia rotunda (assembly GCA_024364735.1). Lineage (NCBI taxonomy): Eukaryota > Viridiplantae > Streptophyta > Magnoliopsida > Zingiberales > Zingiberaceae > Boesenbergia > Boesenbergia rotunda. The sequence goes on from JAGFNQ010005499.1 coordinate 109,890, forward strand.
TGGAGTAAGTGGTTTCAAATCAGAATGGTTAATCATAATTTTGGCATTTAGTATCATCTTGGCACATAGGTCTCTTTCATTCCTTGCGTATCAAGTTTTGGTGGCACACATCTTGTATCTCATACCATTTCATTTTCATATCCGAATTGAACCCAAGCCCAAATTTTTATTTGAAACCCGAAAACACAAACGACACCTAAATACGAGCACGAATCAAATTATATCAACTAGTCCCCGAGAAAAATACGACCTGTGGCCCCTATATTACATTTTCATATTTTGATTGTAAAAAGGGTTTCCAGTTATTCATTTATAAATTTTAAATTTGAGGCCCACATTCGTGACACATAGTTTGGGCTCGTCAGGCATAGAACTATATTGTTGTTTACGCCCCTAGGCCAAAACTCCTTGTTTCGACAAGGGTAAATACGATCCATGTAAATGACATTCCAATTTTGTGAATAAAAATAATGCTCACAATATGGGAGTGTATCCATGTTCTGGTGAATGATGACGGCAATAGGATGTGAGCAAGGGAGTCTAGAATTTTAAAACTCCCCACATTGACAATATTTTTTTTCCAAAGCAACAATGTATGAAGCGCCTCATGTCTCTACTTCAATTTCTGATTGAGAGTACAGGAGAACCTTATATGCTCTAGCTTTCTCTCTCCTTGAATCCGTTTTTTTGTAGCATGATGTGTCAAAGTAACATACCATTTTGAGACTTTCTCTCTACGGTTAAAGAACTATTGAGCTACCTTTCTTCTGGTATTATCAATTAACCTGTTTATGGGAAGTTCACATGTATTCTTGGATAAAGCATTTAAACTCTCCACATAATTAGTGGTTAGCATTCTGTACCTTCTCCCAGTAATGTGTGCATTAGCCCACCTTTTAGGGTCAATGTTTTGAAGCCACTTATGGGCATCTGGATGTTTTTCAAGAATTGACTGCACTATGAGATCATATTCGAGTGTTGTGTTTGCTCGTGCTGCTGCCCAAAACAAAACCTAAAGCTATTCTACTTCCAGTATCCGTTACCATATTACAAGACATGTGGTGGCAACAAAAAGCATGATGGGTGTTTATGTACACTTTCCTAATTGCTGATATAATGCCACAATGTCTATATAATACTATAGTCATTGACTGTTCATAGACAGCAAAGAACCTCTTTGTATGTTCCAAAAACCACTCCCATACAGACCTACATTCAACTCAGCTATTCCAAAGGCAACTGGGAGAATATTGGCATTACCATCGATCGTTGTAGCAATCAACAATACACTCGGATACTTCCCTCTTATATGTGTGACATCAATTTCAATATGATTACACAAATAAGACCTGAACACCTTTCGACAAGCACCAAAACCCCAAAAACACCGTTGGAACTCATTATTACCATTATTGTATAGTGTCATATAAGTTTCAGGATCCCTAGCTCTTAACTCACGCAGATATTGTGGAAGATCTCTATATGCCTCATCATAATCTCTAACAACCTTTTTCAATGATTTCTCCCTAGCTATGTATGCTTTTCTGTATGATATGGACACTCCAAACCTAGCTTTAATATCTGATATAATCAAACTTGGTTTGTATTCTTCATTATGAAGAAATTGCTCTTCAACAAAAGGCGCAACAAATGACAAAGAGCATGCATGATGATTAGCACTTTCCCTAACAGTTCCACATTAGTGTTCCTTTATATATTTTGTAACAGTGAACTCTACATCCCCCGGGCAACTACTCTCCATGTACATGGTTGGTTAAAGCACACTGCTTTAACTCTATTTTTTCGGGTGTCAACTAGGTTATATCTCATATGCTTAACCATGGCATATTTCACAAGTGCATTCTTGAATTCTAGTCTAGATGGAAAATTTGTCTCACAAAAAATCATGCTCATCTCGTGCCTCTGCCTCTCTAATTGGCCCAGCTAGCAATCGAAAATTCAAAATATAAGGATCATCAGTTATTGAAAACTCCTCCTCTAAGTCACTGTACTAATCTGGGGGAAATTCATATTGCTCAATTTTCATATCATCAACTTGGAATTTTAATACACTTGTACTGGGTTGTAATTCATCTGCATTTGGAATTTCATGTTCTTCCTCCTCACTCTAGTTGGATCAAAGTATTAATAAGTCTTGTAGAAGAATTCAGACACTCATCTACTAGATTACTTGCTTCTTCATTTAGATCAAATGTCAAATTCCTTATAATTCTATTACCACTATACTCGGAAGATAATGGAATATTATTACTGACTATTTCTGCTCCATTCTGTATGACAGCATTTTCATTAAGCGTATTCCATATCTCAGAGAGAATTTCATCAATAACATTATCATCACTGAAAAATAAATTACAATTAAATTTAACAACCCTTCAAATTCATAATCAAGTGTTTCAGTAATTAAAAAACAAACAAGCATCGATACAGATCCAATATCAGTCCATCACTGGGGTCGGATATGGTATGATATCAGGCCTTCCTCGAGCCTGATATGGTATGATAATAGGCCCGAGGACATATTCAAGTATGAATTTATCGTAAGGTTAAACAAATTCTGAGAATCCTATTTATGTAATGCATGACATCGTTAGAGTTCTTCGCTAAACTAAAAATTAGTAGGAAGAGTTTATTATCTGCAAAAATAAGTCTAATACCATATTAGAGTAGAATAAAGTCTAGCTGAAATAAACCCTATAAGAACCCTTATACTATTTCTTTTCATCGTATACACAAATTTTAAGTAGCCAATCATACGTACATTACTAAATCTCTTTCATCCTTCTACTAAACAAATTGTTGCTTGAAGATTCTCCTGTTAGGATGTATACTACAAGTCTTGCCTTTTTTGTATGGACATCTACATTTTGAAAGAGAATCACAAGATTATTGTTGCATATTTATATTAGTGTATGCATAAAGTCTAATATTTTACACTGTAGATAACATGGTGTGTGGTATCGCACAGAAGATCATGTAATCAGTGCCTTGTAAAGTATAAGTAGAGGCTCACAACCGAGATGGAGTTGGTCAACCCATTGGGATGGTTGTAGTGTAATTTGGTGTTGGTTTATCTTGACCATAGAATTACACTAGTGCACTTTGTGTGCATTGAGTAGGACTGACATAGAGGTGATCCAATTTATACTGACTTTATAATTAGATCAGATCTCAGTTTATTATGGAGTACATGCTCTGAATCCCGATATAATAACGGGTACATGTACTTAGTATTTATTTCTTTGATTTACCAATGAGCGAGATTTATTTTGTTAAATTGATAGGCCCGATAAATTAAGAAATAATATTATTTACATGGTGTACCATTGATTATAGACGAAAAAACTGTCCTGGTGAGTTGGGATGATGATGCCCCCTTGATGAGCTCATATGGTTCATCATCATAAATTCTATAGGTGGACTTGGGTCAACATGATGATAAGGATGAGTGGTACTAATCAAGGAGTTAGATGTTGATTAATTAAAATTGTCAGTAATTTAAATTAATCAACGGGCATTCGATATCTTAAACACGGGGAGAAAATTGTACTCATAATAGGTGGAGCTCATATGTAAATATGGGGGTTGGTGAGGTAGTTCAATGAGGATCCTTTAGTGGAATGAATCTTCATTCATGGATCGGGTTTGGATCCATTAGCAGGCCAAGACCCAACTCCTCCTCATGGTCCCTATTGTAGCCCTATAAATACCCCATGGTGTCATGAAACCAAGACATCCAATTGATCATCAAAACCCTTGGCTTTTCTCTTCTCTCCCTCTCCTTCTCTCTCCTAGGTAGCCGGCGGTGTGGAAGAGGAGATCACCTTCTCTTGTTTTCTTCTCCCTTCTCATCTCTTGGTTGTGGGTGCAAGGAAGAAGAGCATCTCCTTCTCTTCTCTTAGCTGGGACGATCACAAGAAGTAGAGGAAGGGATAGTCGGCGGTGAGGAGAGGATAAGAGGTGCTTGGTGCGCCGGCGAGAGGGATGTGCAACGTGGCCAGTTAGGGTTGTTGAAGACGAGGATTGCTCACTTCTTCTACATCTTCTTCTTCATCTCCTCAAGCTTCATCTCATTTGATACCTTGTGGCCGGCACTTAGTGGTGGTTGGAGGTGGTCGGCGGCGCTCGGTGGAGAGGAGGAAGGTGTTGGAGGAACCCCTAGAAGAAGGGTTTCGTTAGCGTAAGCAAGAAGGAAGAAGACGGGATTGATTAGAAGGTCTTGGTGACTCCGGTTCTTGGTACATCATCGCCCACACGGCGTCCAAGAGGGGTGGGTCATACAATAGAAGATCACGAGTAAAAGAAAAGGTATAACCTTCTGTTTGGTTCCTTGTTTTCTATCATTTTATGTGTAGTTTTAATTAATTATCTTGCTCTTAATTATTTGTTAATTAATGATGATAATTAATTATTTGGACCTCGATAATAAATACAAAAATCGGCGATCCACTCATCGTTTTTTCTGTAACTAATTGGTTAGGCGAGTTACAAGGCTTAACCATCAAGTTTGGCCAAGTTGTAACTCGAATCAATTAGTACGACGATGAGACGGTCGTTTGGGAGATAGGTCTCCATTCAGATTAATTTTTTAATCCATAGACATGGGAGGTTTCCCATGGACGACCAGGTATTTACTAGGAAACCCACCAAGCTATCTAACAACTGGTATCAGAGCTCAAGTTTCCGGTTTTGTGTGTTTGGATTCGGTTACATTTTGCACTTTATCATGTATTTTATTTTTGTCGGATAATAGTAGGATGTGCGTAGGCTAACTCTTTGGTTATAGGCACGAGATTCCAACTATTATGGCTTAAATAATGTGTGTATGTGATTGGTTGTGCATGGTTGTAATTATTTGAATCCTCGGGGTTGACGGGTCTAAATTAGTCTTTAATTTTTGTAATTAAATATGGCACTTGTTTAGCCACGCTTTTATTTACTTTCGATCTAGATTTTATGTACACTCCTTTGTGGAGTATATGATCAATGGATGTAAATAAATAGCTTTTCATCTCGGCTCGGAGATCCCTTCAATGGTGGCTTGCGCATGGTCTAGGGAAGAGCGGACGAGATGGCAACACAACTGGAGGCATATTGGAAAATAAAGCCATGATAGTTGGAAAAATTTAGAATTTTTCTTGTTTATTGTTTTAGTTTATGTGCTTGTCGTGTGTGCATGAAAATTCCTCATTATAAATAACTAACTGGGAGAGGGACCCTAAGGGTCCCACGGCCTCCATTATTAATTTGACAAGTGATGCGAACAAGCTTGCGCATCGGCTCTGAGTGCCTTCCTCCCCATCGGATGAGCTTGTTCTACGGATCACTGGGTCAGACATGATTATAGAAAATTATTGAAGAGCGTGTGATTTTCCCCATCGGACGACACAATCCGAAATAATTTTCTTAGTATCGTGTAATGGTGAACACTTAGATACAAATAATAGTATCCTCCCCATCGGAGTCACTGCTATTATTTGTAGGGCCGAAGTGGACCAACTATTAACTTTATTTGTCAAAAAGTTAGGTTGACAAGATAATAAAATTAATGGGTAAAACCTCCTCTTACAAATATAGAATTCGTATACGTCCACACTATCGTGGCATGCGAAATTCTCAGTGTTTTGAGGTGTTGGTTAATTTCAAATTTATTGTTTTCAGGAATCAATATTTATTGAAATCTAAAGTACGTGATTGTTATGATTCTCGGGGATTTTCAAAATGTCCTTTAACCCATTAGCTGTTATACTTAAGGAAAACAAACTTACAGGCCCTAATTATATAGATTGGAAAAGAAATCTGGACATTATCCTAAATGCTGAGGAGTACAAGTTTGTACTGTATGAGATCTGTCCTCCTAAACCTGGTGAGAATTCTAGTGAAGAGGGGAGGGAGAGTTATAGAAAGTGGATCAAGGCTGATGAGATGACACGGTGTTACATTTTGGCTTCTATGTCAAATGTATTACAACATCAGCATCACACCATATCCACTGCCTATGACATGTTGCTCAATCTCAAAGAACTCTTCGGACATCAGAATCGGGCCGCTAGGCAGGAGGCAATGAGAAACTTGATGACGACTACCATGGTCAAGGGAACACCCTGAGGGATCATGTCCTTAAGATGATGGCCCATCTCAATGAGATGGAAGTCCTTGGAGCAAAGATCGACAGGGAAACCTAGGTCGATATCATTCTCCAGTCTCTGCCTAGGAGTTTTGAGCAGTTTTCCCTGAACTACAATTTAACAAGTGTACATATTCGTTGGCGGAACTTCTGACAAAACTCCAGGTGGCAGAGGGGCTTTTTCGTCAGAGTTCTCATGCCTTTGTTACTCAAAAGGTTTCTACTTCTGCGACGAAAGGTAGGATCTCAGGCACCTCGGGCTAGCGTGAAGAAGCCGAAAGGCAAGTGCTTCACGTGCAAGCAGACTGGGCACTGGAAGGAGAACTATCCCGTCGTTAAGACAAAGGTATATCTTTTTCTTTTGTCGTTGAAACATGCTTAGCGGTGTTATCTACCGGTACCTGGTGTGTAGATACAGGAGTCACTGATCATGTCTGCAATTCTTTGTAGGGGTTCCAGAAAACCCGACGACTGGCTGAAGGAGAGATTACCGTCTACATGGGCAATGCTACAGAGGTGGCGGCTATTGCAATGGGAGACGTTTATTTTTTCTTTTGAGAGAAATAAAATTTTAGTTTTAAGAAATTGCTTTTAGGTGCCTAGTTTTAGATAGAACCTTGTTTCGGTTTCTAAAATAATAAAGGATGGATATTCTATTACTTTTAATTACCGTGTTGTTATAAAAATGAATAGAGAGATTATCTGTTCAGGTAAATTGGTTGGCAATTTGTATACTTTAGAACCAAAATCTCCCACGATGCAAATAGAAGTTAATAGCTCATCATCTAACCAAAATAAGATAAAGGAACCTTCTAATATGAACCAAACATATCTTTGGTATCTAAGACTTTGTCATATTAACCTTAGTAGGATTCAAAGGTTGATAGCTGATGGACCCTTGGGTTCATTAGTAGTGGAAGACTTCCCAACCTGTGAATCTTGCTTGGAAGGTAAGATGACCAAGAGGTCTTTCAAGGCTAAGGGGTATAGGGTCAAAGATGTGCTAGAATTGGTTCATTCTAATTTGTGTGGTCCTATGTCTATCCAGGCTAGAGGTGGCTTTGAATACTTCATCTCCTTCATAGACGATTATTCAAGGTATGGGTACATTTACTTGATGCATCGCAAGTCTGAATACTTTGATAAGTTCAAAGAATTCAAGGTTGATATGGAGAAACATCAGGGTAAAAGTATGAAGACACTAGGATCAGATCGTGGTGGCGAGTACCTCTTGGAAGAGTCTAGGACCTACGTATCAGAGGCTGGGATTCAATCCCAATTGTCTGCACCCGATACGCCCCAACAGAATGGTGTAGCAGAAAGAAGGAATAGGACTCTTATGGAGATGGTTAGATCGATGATGAGCTACTCCGAGTTGCCGGATTCGTTCTAGGCTGGAAATGGCAGTGTACATACTGAACTTGGTACCATCTAAGTCAGTTCCCTCTACTCCCACAGAATTATGGACTGTGCGAAAGCCTAGTCTAAGACATATTTGGATCTGGGGGAGTCCAGCACATGTGCTGAAGGGAGATATTGATAAGTTAGAATCTCGTACAGAAGTGCGCTTGTTTGTAGGCTATGCTAGAGGGACGAAAGGTGGTCTAATCTATAGTCCTAAGGATCAGAGGATAATCGTTAGCACGAATGCCCAATTCTTAGAGGAAGACTATGTGATAAACCACAAGCCCATGAGTAAACTTGCTTTTGAGGAATTAAAAGGGGACGTTCCGACCTTAGTACCAACTATACAAGAGGGCATTCCATAAGTCACTGCACCGCATGTCACAGAAGATACACAGGTGGTACGTCATCGTAGTGGGAGGGTTGTTAGACAACCTAAAAGATTCATGTTCTTGGGAGAGTCTTCGGACTTGGTCCCTGGAAAACATGAACCGGATCCCTGGACCTATGACAAGGCACTCCAAGATAAAGATGCAGAACCTTGGCAAAGGGCAATGAATTCTGAGATAGAATCTATGGATTCTAATCACGTCTGGGAGCTAGTAGAACCACCCAATGGTGTAAAAGCCATTGGATGCAAGTGGATCTACAAGAGAAAGAGAGGATCAGATGGGAAGGTTGAGACCTTCAAACCTAGGCTTGTTGCGAAAGGGTATACTCCGAAAGAGGGTATCGAATATGAGGAGACCTTTTCGCTGCTAGTCATGCTTAAGTCTATCCGGATTCTCTTATCTATTGCCGCTCATATGGATTATGAGGTATAGCAGATGGACGTTAAGACGGCTTTCCTTAACGGAAGTCTTGAGGTGACTATCTATATGAAGCCACCAGAGGGATTCATTGCAAAGGGCGAAGAACATCTTGTGTGCAAGCTTAATCAGTCTATTTATGGATTGAAGCAAGCTAGCTATGAGATCTTGGAACATCCGCTTTGATGAGGTAATCCAATCATATGGATTTATTCAAAGTTTGGATGAGTCATGTGTATATAAGAGATGTGAAAACGTAGTGGTATTTCTTATACTATATGTAGATGACATTTTGTTCATTGGCAACAATGTCAAACTGTTGTCAGACGTAAGAGTATGGTTGTCCAAACAGTTTGACATGAAGGACTTGGGAGAAGCAGGGCACAACCTTGAGATCAAGGTTATAAGGGATCGCTAGAAAAGGATGTTGTGCTTATCCCAAGCTTCATATATAAACACTGTCCTAACTCGTTTTAGCATGGAAAACTCCAAGAAAAGTTTTCTACCTTTCAGGCACAGATTTCTTTTATCTAAGTAGATGTGTCCTAAAACATCAAAGGAGATAGAGGAGATGAAGGCGGTTCCTTATGCATCGGCTGTAGGAAGCCTTATGTATGCTATGTTGTGTACGAGACTGGATATCTGCTTTGTCATGGGCATGGTTAGCGATATCAGAATAACCCTGGACAGGGACATTGGATTGCAGTAAATCATATACTGAAGTACCTGAGAAGGACTAGGGATTATATGGTGGTTTACCGGGCAGACCAATTACTCCCTATGGGTTATACGGATTCAGATTTCCAATCGGATAGGAACAAAAGTAAGTCTACCTCAGGGTATGTGTTACTTTATGAGGTGGAGCCATAATTTGGAGGAGTGTCAAGCAGAAATGAATGGCGGACTCCACCATAGAAGCTGAGTATGTGGCAGCCTTAGAGGCGGCCAAGGAAGTTGTATGGCTCAGGAACTTCATGATGGACTTCGATGTGATTCTAGTTTGCCCAGATCTAACACAATTTATTGAGATAACAGTGGTGCAGTTGCAAACTTGAAGGAACCATGAGCCCATAAGGCGAGTAAACACATAGATCTCAAGTACCACCTGATACGAGAAATCGTAAAGCGAGGAGAAGTTGTTGTCGCCAAGATTGAATCGGAGGACAACCTGACAGATCCTTTCACTAAGGCCCTTCCGGCGAGAGCTTTTGATCAACATGTGGAGGATATGGGAGTCAGATGTATGATATTGTGAGGACAATAGAGTCTTTGAGTATAAGTGGGAGATTGTTAGGATGTATACTAAAAGACTTGTCTTTTCTGTATGGGCATCTACATTTTGAAAGAGAAGCACAAGATCATTGTTGCATATTTATATTAGTGTATCCATAATGTCTAATACTTTATACTGTAGATAAAATGGTGTGTGGTGTCGCACAGAAGATCATACTATCAGTGCTTGTAAAGTATAAGTAGAGGCTCACAACCGAGATGGAGTTGGACAAACCATCGGGATGGTTGTAGTGTAATTTGGTATTGGTTTATCTTCACCATAGAATTACACTAGTGCACTTTGTGTGCATTGAGCAGGACCGACATAGTGGTGATCCAATTTATACTGACTTTATAATGGATCAGACCTCAGTTTATTATGGAGTACATGCTCTGAATCCCGATATAATAACGGGCACATGTACTTAATATTTATTTCATTGATTTACAAATAGGTGAGATTTATTCTGTTAAATCGATAGGCCTGATAAATTAGGAAATAATATTATTTACTGTTAGATCGTGACCCCAAGCTAGAGGGGGGTGAATAGCTTGTTTCGGTTTTTTCCCTACAATAGTTAGTGCGTAAGCGGAATATACTAAATAAGAACAAAACTAACAGAAAGAACACACCTATTTACGTGGTTCGGAGATAAAACTCCTACTCCACGGCTACCCGTAAGGTGGGTGATCCCTAATCCGTCGGTGGATGATTCCCCGAACCACCTCCGGCTATCCTTGTGGGTGGAGAAACCTCACCACAACTACTAGACACTATCTGAGCAATAGAGGCTACTAACCAGCTCTATCCAAGCAGGTTTCACCAAAGAAGAAAGGCCTGAAACGAGCTCCCTTAAATAGAGCTGGAGCATGAAATGGCTACTACCAGGCGACTACCCCTGGGGCAGTCGACTGGTCCCACTCAGATTCGAACATTGCAAGTCCAACTTTGAATTGCCAGCCATCACCAGTCGACTGCCCCAGGGGCAGTCGACTGGTCCTTCCCTAAGCCTCGGGTTACCCTTCCCGAGTACATTTCTCTCCAGACTCAAATCCTCCCGGCTTAATTCCCGAGTATAAACACTGACACTCGGACCCTCACGACCTGGTTGACTCTTCAATCAACAGTCTCGATCTGTTGCCTTCACGCCCTCTTCATCTTCGGCTCCATCCCTCAGATGCGCACGTAAGCCCTCGGCTTGCCTCCATGCCATCCTTCACGCATGGCTCGAAGTCTGCGTCCCTCATCTCATCATCCCTGCACTAGCAGCCTCGATCTGTCGCCTTCAAGCCCTCTTCGACTTTGGCCCTCGTCCCTCGGATACGCACACAAGCCTGTGGCTTGGCTCCATGCTATCCTTCACGTACACCTCGAAGTCTGCTTCCCTCAGCTCATCGTCCCTGCTTTGTCCATGGTCCCTCGGATGCGCACGCAAACCAACCACTTGCCTCCATGCCACCCTTCACCTGAAGACATCCAACCAAGTCTATATGTACCTGCAAACCCGCACACTCACATACACATATTAGACCAACAACAACCCCTAACTTAATCATATTGACACACATATCAAAACTCATGATCCTCCAGATCATACTTGGGTTGATTGCCCCAACAATCTCCCCCTTTTTGATGTGTGGCAATATGTTTAAGTTAGGTAAACAAAAATAACAATAGCAATTGAAAATTAAAAGCATAGCAAACAAGAGGCAACCTCCCCCTTAACCTATGCTCTCTCCCAATTTTCAATTCTCATAACCCACAACACCAAGTTAAGTTCTACCCAACTTAACACCACATGTTTTCTTACGTCAAGTTAAACCTAACTTAACACCCCAAGTTTTCCCCCTTTGGCACCATCAAAAATATTGCCCTAAGTAATCCAAACCCCGGGTCAAAAAGAACTCAACTTATTTCTGAAAAACCCCTCAGAAATCACCAACCAGCAACATCAGTCGACTGCCCTCTGTTTCCCGTCTATTCCTGAAATCTCAGCCAAATTTCAGAAATCTATAGAAAATTCTATAAAATTCAAAAAAATGAAAAATGTTGCAAGCATATTTGTTAGGATATAACCTACCCTAGAAAAATATTATTTCGTGAAAAATACCAAATATGCTTGACTTTTGGTACAAACCCCAATTCTTCCAAAATGTATCAATAAGTATCAACTCTCAAGGCTTCTTGTGATTTTATATGTTTGCCAAGCCTGTCCTAGATCATTTTAAATCTAGAATTGTTTCCGAATCTCCTTTTTTCTTATAGATTTTCAATATGATAAGACCTCCCCCCGTTTATCTCTTAGCCATAGACATTCATGCATTTATCAAATTTTTCTTACATATCATGACATCAATAAAGCATTACTTCAATTATCAACTCATGAACTGAAATAAAAGCAATATAGAACATCAATTCAAGGTTTCATACATACTTCAAAATAAAACATAAAGAAAGTCATACGGGTCGTAGCCCCAAAGCAGTTAAGTGTTACAATGCCAAAAGAAAGTGTTTGAGAGATACAACATAAATCCAAATAAAACACTCTCAACACTAAACTCCATCACATCAACCGAAACTACTCGTCACCGCCTGGAGGAGGAGGAGGACGGGCCTGATACATCAGGTTCCAGCTCTGCATCATTGCGTACATCTCATCCTGCTGCCGCTGGAACCCCTGACATAACTGTGTGCGGCCATGAACCTCCTCCTGAATGGTCGTCTGTGTCTGCTGAAAGCCCATCTGCTGCTGCTGAAAATCGTGGAAGTCCTCCCAGAGGCTGTGAACCTTAGACTGGAGCTGGGAGAACTGCTCTTGTGTAACTCCTCCACCGGGCTCCTCTTCATCATCGTCATCTGACTTGGGAGTAGGACGACGGCGCCAGATTATCTCCCCCTCATGCTTCTCGATCCCAGCTAAAGAGAGCTGTCGAGATCCTATTTGGTCATAGTCCTTAGATAACTCATGAATTTGACCCTTGTCGACTCTGACCCCTCTAGACCTAAAGAATTCAGTCAAGACATGACCGAATGGCATGTACAACTTCTTATTGACATCATGGGAGAAATAAGTAATGGATGCAAACACCTGGCGAGCTATGTCAATGTCCAGCCTCCTCTCTAGGGCATACATCATCACCAAGTGGGGAAGTCAAATCCTCGACCGCCCCTTGGTGACAATAAGAAGAATGCAATCTAGGACAATCTTGTACAACACATTACTAATTGGACTCATGTTTTTAGCTTCAAAAATACGGTCACTGGGACATTGAGGTCTACCAAAATAATGTCAGTGGATCTGATCTATGGTGACACCTGGTAAGGTTAGAGGCTCAACAACCATGGGAAAATATGTAAACTGACTATTTGAAACTCTACACTCTAAAAGCAACCGTAACACATTAGGTGTGAAGGGAATGGTGATCCCATGTACTATGGACTCATATACCATGTTCTGGGCATCAGTAGATGTAAGGTTCGCATAGAATTCCTTACATAGGTCAAAATTGATCAAGTGTTGACAATAAACCAGTTGTTCCAACCCAAAGTACGCAATGATCTCAATGATAGGAGGAATCTCCTGGAAATATGATCGGTTGAGGTGGCGGCAATTCATTAAGATGAAAGCCGCACTCTCAAAAACTTTCCGACACTCATCGGACCGAAACTGAGGTCCCTCCAGGTCTACCTGACCTTGGTGAGATGATCTCTCACCCTTTTGTCGTTTATGTGCAACCCTAACATAAGACATACCAATGCATGTACCCACACGATCCCATAACAAGAGAAAACAAAGAACATCAAGAAAAATAGGCCAAATTAGTTTCAAATCATGACTTAAATGGGGGAAAATCAAACTATACAAGGTCTTACCGTTTCCCCACTCGCTTCATGATGAAGATTGGGTTGAGAGAAGAAGTTTTACCAACCCTAGGTTCGGATCTGAGGTGGAAGGAGGCTAGAGAGGTGCTTTAGGGCTTGGGAAATGCCTTAGATCAAGAGAGGTGGTCGGGGAAGAAGGAACCTCGCAGGGGGTGGCACCGAAAACCCTAGGTTCGGCCACCCCCGCGCGGCCTTTTCTATTTAAAAACCCGCATATCAGTTGACTGCCCCAAGGCAGTCGAATACGAAATTGATCAGTAAGATCAATCGACTGCCCCAAGGGCAGTCGACTTGTAATTTTGAAATCCTATTTTCCGATTTGCACTAGATCAGTCGATTAGTATGCTGATTTCATGTTTCCAATCCTAATTTCAGAAATACATAACTAATTCTACAAACCTCCCAAAAATCTGAAATTTTGTGTAGAGATTTGTGGAGCCTATGTTTACTTGGAAAAAATATGTTTTCAAATAAATCTATTTCGGATCCCATGATTGGTATGAAATTCAAAGTTACCTAAATTGTGTCATTAAAACCTATCCAAAAGTTCTAGTTTTGACCTTTCCTTGATCTATCTTCCCATACTTAATCATAATACATTCCTAGCACTGAGTTATATGATGTTTACACATTAAACACCAATTTCTACCCAATATGATCCTGTTTTCATCTTTTCCCTCATAAATCTCCTTTTAGTGTGTCAATTCTCTAGAATTAAGACTCAAATGAGTCTTTTAAATCTTTTGGCACATCCCTAAATCCATCTAATCTCCTTGAAGAAATCCTCCTGAGATTCATTGACCATAGATCCCATTTTGACCACTAGAGATCTCTCTTGAGCTCTTAGCCCTAGTCACCTCCCTAGGTGACTTATCTACAAAGACAAGACCACACCGATGTACCTCCGGTGCTTCTTGACCTTCAACTCTTACTTTCTTAACTTTCCATATCTTGTCCTTGGTTGACTTCTTCTTTCCCCCTTTAAATGACTTTTCCTTGTCATTTTTGACCTTTTCTTTGCTATAGTCATATGACACCTTGTCATATGATTTTTCACTAGCCGTTTTACTAACATTTGACCCCCTAAATTTGTATCCTAGTCCCAGCCTTCTATTTCTAAGGTGTTGATTATTTGGTATCACACTCGATCCCTTGGACCCTCTAATGAGTCTATCTAGGTTCTTTTCTAATTTATCAAGCTTTGCCCTCAAAACTTAATTTTTTTTCTAGATTTCTAACCTTAGTATCATCATGTCCATTGTGATCATTCCTAGATCTACCCATTTTTCTAGACATGTGTCTCCCTTTCTTAGGGTTAATGCCTTGGTCCTTAGGTCTAGAAACCCTAGATTTATCATGAACCATGGATTCTTTAGTATTTTGGCACGCAATAGTATTTCTATTTTTATCATGATATTTGAAGTCAAAAGTATGCATAGGCAAGCAATCATTATTATTTCTAGCATTCATAAAAGCATTGGAAGCATATGTAAAGTTAGGGATTACCTCCCTTACCCTTGTAGCTCCCCCTTGATGTGAGCTTCTCCTCTTTTCTTCTTTTTCCCATCTTCTCAAATGCTCCATTTTCTTGAGCTCTCCTTTCCTTGGACATTGGGTGTAGTAATGTCCCAACTCCCCACAAGTGTAGCACCGAATGTGCTTCTTTTCTTTCTTTTCTCTACAACCCACATTAGATTTTAAATAAATGGATCCGGGTTTAGGGTTTACCTCCTTCTTACCTAATGGACACTTGTGCTTATAGTGCCCCTTCTTGTTGCATCCAAAGCATATGATATGATCCTTTGATTTTGCTTTGGTGGAGGTTGGAGCTTCTTCTTGCTCCGGTATTGATGAGGGTCTCTCCTCCCCCTTAATTCTTGAAGTTGAAACCTCTTCTTCCTCCCTTGATGAAGTAGATAACCATTCACTTGATTGCACCACTTCACATGATGAGGTTGACAACTCTTTTTCTTTTTTCCCCCTTGGACCATTGAATTGCTTTCTTTTAGCTCTTCTACTATTTGAGCTTGTGTAGGGTTCTCATGAAATTCTCCTATGTTTTTCCATAACTCATATGCATTTAGCTCTTCTACTATTTGAGCTTGTGTAGGGTTCACTTACACCACTCAAAACATTATTTGGCAAGATATTAATCAATATACCCATTATCTTCTCATTTGCCCTAGATTGGGCTTGTTCCTCCTTAGTCCAATATCTAGGTCGGAGCTTTTTCCCATGCTTGTCTCTTGGAATCTCGAATGGTTCATCTAGTACCACCATGTACTCCCAATCCATTCCAAACCAAGTCTTCATTATTGTCCTCCAATAGTCAAAGTTTTCATGATCATATGGAGGTGGAGTGTTGATATCATCACCCAACTTATCTTCCCTTATCGTTTCCTCTAGCTTGTGCTCTTTTGGCGATTATTCCAACAAGAGCGGACCTTTGCTCTGATACCACTCGTTAGATCATGACCCCAAACTAAGGGGGGTGAATAGCTTGTTTCGGTTTTCTTCCTACAATCGTTAGTGCGCAAACGAAATATACTAAATAAGAACAAAACTAACAAAAGGAACACACCTATTTACATGGTTCGGAGATAAAATTCCTACTCCACGGTTGCCCGTAAGGTAGGCAATCCCTAATCCGTCGGTGGATGATTCTCCGAAGCACCTCCGGCTATATCTCGTAGCTCCTTGTGGGTGGAGAAACCTCACCACAACTACTGGACACTATCTGAGCAATAGAGGCCACTAACCAGCTCTATCCAAGCAGGTTTCACCAAAGAAGAAAGGCCTGAAACGAGCTCCCTTAAATAAAGCTCAAGTCTGAAATGGTCGCTACTAGTCGACTACCCCTGGGGCAGTCGACTGGTCCCACTCAGATTCGAACGTTGCAAGCCCAACGTTTGAATCGCCAGCCATCACCAGTCAATTGCCCCAGGGGCAATCAACTGGTCCTTCCCTAAGCATAGGATTACCCTTCCCGAGTACATTTCTCTCCGCACTCAAACCCACCCGACTTAGTTCCCGAGTACAAACACTCACACTCAACCTGGTTGACTATTCAATCAGCAGTCTCGATCTGTTGCCTTCACGCCCTCTTTATCTTTGGCTCCCATCCGTCAGATGCACACGCAAGCCCATGGATTGCCTCCATGCCATCCTTCATGCATGCCTCAAAGTTCGTGTCCCTCAGCTCATCGTCTCTGCTCCAGCAGCCTCGATCTATCACCTTCAAGCCCTCTTCGGCTTTGGCCCTCGTCCCTCGAATACGCACACAAGCCCGTGGCTTGCCTCCATGCTATCCTTCACGTACTCCTCGAAGTCCGCTTCCCTCAGCTCATCGTCCCTGCTTTGTCCATGGTCTCTCGGATGCACACACAAGCCAATTGCTTGCCTCCATGCCACCCTTCACCTGAAGACATCTAACCAAGTCTATGTATACCTGCAAACCTGCACACTCACATACACATATTAGACCAACAACAAGCCCTAACTTAATCATATTGACTCACACATCTGTAATGACCCAGAAAATTCTCTTAATATTTTTTTAAAATATTAAGCATGTCTAGATAATTTTCCAAGGGAACTAGAAATATTAACATGAATTTTAGGCTAGAAATCCATGTTTTTCCATTTAAATTGGGGGGAAAAGGCCCTAATGGGCCTTATATGGGCTTTCTAGTACCATGATTATTGGTAAATTCTAGGTAAAAATTTATAGAAATATAAAGGGATTTTGATGGAAAATATTAACATAATTATGAGGAAATTTTTAGAGGATTTTTGAAATATTAAAAATAATAATAATAATAATAAAATATAAAAAAATTAGTGCATGCACCAAGGATTGAACCTTGGACCTTTTGTTCAACCATGCATGCTCTAACCAATTCACCTAGCAAGGGAGTGCTATAAGGAAATGAAGTGGATTATGGTTAAGGCTTAGGAAAAATGAAGAGTCATCAACCATGACTCTTCATTTGCCTCCTTAATGTGTTATAAAGAGGGGGGTTTGGGAGTTTCTTTCTTCCTTCCATCAATTCCACCTCTCTTCTTCCTCCTCCCTCAAGCTGGCCGAAACTTCAAGGAAGGTTTTCCTTGAGAAAACTTCACAAGAGGGCTTAATCTTCAAGTGTTAAGGGTCATCTACAAGGTTACAAGGGCAAAGGGTGATCAAGGGGCAACCAAAGTCTTCATCATCTTCCTTTTTTTAAGGTCTAAAAACCAAGATAACCCAAGGTAAGACCCCCTCACCTGTGGTGTAATGGTTTTTCCTTGATGTGGATATGATCTAAGTTTTTATTTAAGATCTAAGATGAAAATCCATGAAAAAGAAGTTAGGGTTTCGACCACTTTCAAGTTTCATGGCTAGGTTTAGTTTCTAACTCTCAAATGATGGTTCTTATGATTTATTATGATGTAAGTGATGTTGGTGGTGATTTACATGAAATTTTACATGATTATAAGGCCTAATGACTTTCGTCCAAGAACCCTAACCCATGGTTGGACCTTGATCTAACCATTCAACATATAAGTTTTGGTTCCCTATGGCATGATGGGTAGAAATTATGTTTTATAGGAATTTTTCATGAACTTTAGGGGCCCTTAAAGTTTCGGCCAAGGGCAAGAACTAGGGTTACAGGATTAGGGTTGGCCTTAAGTACGGAATCAAATGTTTTCTATGGCCTAGTATGTATGTATGAGATGTTGTTTGGGGATTTATGCAAAGTTTTCATGGACCTAGGGTTCCTTGGAGCTTTCGGCCAAGGACATAGCCTAGGGCTAGGGTTGGGTTAAAACTACAAAGATGCTTGTTTATAGGTTACTAAGATGTATGTTTAAGTATGATGGAAGAATTTCTATGTTAACCAAACCCTTAGTTTATATGTCATGAATTATATGTTAGGTCACTTGTGGTGATAACTCATAAATGTTTAGACAAGTGCCATGATTTATGAATGATAGGTATGTATGCCATGATTTATGAATGATATGTATGTATGTCATGCTTTATGAATAATTTGTATGTATGCCATGATTTATGAATGATATGTATGTATGCCATGCTTTATGAATAATTTGTATGTATGCCATGCTCATGTATATATGTACGTATGCCATGTTTAAGAATGAAAATGATGAAGGAAGTTAAAGTTCATGCCTTCGAGACATAATGATGATATGGAATGAAAATGAAGGAAGAAGTTAAGGTTCATGCCTTCAAGGCATAACGATGAAGTTAAGTATGATGAATGAATGAATATGCTATGAATGATTATGAAGGAAGAAGCATGTGAAAGTATTTTATTTTATGAATGGGCTTGAACCGGACCTAAGTAAGGTCCACGGTTCTGGACTACCGATGAAGCTGTCCACGGTTCGGGACTACCGATGAAGCTGTCCTTACGGTTCGGGACTACCGATGAAGCTGTACTTACCCTAGTAGGTCGAGATTAGCTACCTCGTATTTACTTAGGGATGCGCGCATATGATGTATGAATGTGGTACAAGCCAGGGCCCAATGAATGTTATGATTATGTTTAAGTATTTAAAAGTACGATTTAAAACTAAGCATCCTTATGATATATGCATCTGCTACATGCATCCATCCATGATATGCATTATGTTTATGAAAAGTATGTTTATGAAAAGTATGTTTATGAAAAGTATGTCTATGCAAGGTATGTTGATGCAAAGTATGATAATGCAAAGTATGTTCATGTTAATTAGGATGCCAGGATAATGTTTATTGTTCATGTTAATTATGATGTCATGATTATGTTTATTGTTCATGTTAATTAGGATGCCATGATTATGTTTATATGTTCATGTTAATTATGATGCCATGATTATGGTTATTGTTCACGTTAATTATGATGTCATGATTAAGTTTATTGTTCATGCAAATTTATGATGTCATGATTTATTTATGTTTATGCTAAGTTAAGATGCCTTGATTTTATTTACGTTCATGCTAATTTATGATGCCATGATTTTAATTATGTTCATGCCAAATTATAGTGCCATGATTTTATTTATGTACATGCCAGATTATAATGCCATGATTTTATTTATGTTCATGCTAATTTATGATGCCATGATTTATTTATGTTCATGCTAAGTTAGGATGCCATGATTTTATTTATGTTCATGCAAATTTATGATGTCATGATTTAATTTATATTCATGCCAAATTTTAATGTCATGATTTTATTCATGTTCACGTTAGACTATGATGCCATGATAATATCTATGTTCATGCTGATGCCATGATGATGTCTATGTTCATGTTTATACGACGTATGGATTTTGTGAGTAGGAAAAGGGTCTTACTAAGCCTCCGTGCTTATAGTTTTATTTTCTTATACCGCAGATTAAGCAAGAGATTTCAAAGGAAGCAGCAGGAGAGGCAAGACTATGTGTGTGTGGTAGTGACATGGCCAAGAGTCCCTCTCATTTCACTGATTGCATGTTTTGTTATCTTACAATACTTATGTTGGTTATGCTCTACTTATGATAGCTATGCCTATGAAACAACCTACTACTTACGAAGTTATGGATAAAATTACTTGCTACCTGAAAGGCTTATGAATGAATTTTGGAAAGTAAATAATCATGATGCTATGCATGCTGGTAATAGGTTACCTGAAATGCTCATGAAAGCTTATGAATGTGTTACGAAAAGTTGATATCATGATGCTAGATATGTGTATATGATTTAAGCACTAATTGTATGGTTAAAAGCATGTGAAAAAGAATTTATGATTCCGCTGCATTAAGAGGTTTCATATGCACATGTATGTTTAGCGTAACGCCGCTTTATGAAAAAAAAANTCTCTGCATATTTTATATAGTAAGCATTTTAGGATGTTTTATGGTTTAAGGATATGCAAGTATGAACGATGTTTATGATGAAAAGTACCTTAAGATATGTAACTATGAACGATATTTTATTTTCTTTTATGAATCAAATATTCAGCATAATATAGGGGTAGAGAAAAAAATCTGATATTGGCCATACTTGTCTTTGGTGAAGAAAAACATGGCTAGAAGACAGAGTAACCGACTTAACGAGACAACTCCAACACCTGACCTGATGCAATTAGTAACCCAGCTCCAACGTCAAGTTACCGAGCAGCAGCAAACCATTAACACCTTAATGAACCAACAGGAAAATTCTACTACTCCACCAGTGAACCAGACTGCTATACCTGTGGCGCCTACGGTTACGCACACTCCTCCGCCGAGCTCGACCACTGTGGCACGACAGGAGGCATATTTGATCCAGTGGTTAAGACTGAAACCGGAAAATTTCTCGGGTACTGGCGAACCATGGGACGCCCAGGCATGGTTCAAGACGGTGGAAAGTACACTGGAACTGCTGGACTGGCCTGAGCATGAGAAGGTCAAGTGTGCATCATTCTGCCTTTCTGGGGATGCCAGAATGTGGTGGGAGAGGGTCAGGACCAAGAGACAGGTAAGCCAGATGGCGTGGGCAGATTTCGAATCAGAATTCTTTGAAGAATTCTTCAATATGCGGGTTACAACCAAACACTACGACGAGTTTACGGAATTCCGGCAGGGCAACCTCTCGGTCAATGAAGCCGTGAAGAAATTTAATCGACTGGCTCGTCTGTGCCCTGAGCTGGTCCGCACGGAGAAAGAGAGGGTCCGACTTATGCTGAAGATGTTACGGCCCGAAATAGCTCTGAACGTGGCTGGTGGAGTTAACAGGCCCCAGACCGCCGAGGAACTGTTTAGTAGTGCTCTACTCACTGAGCACTATCTGAATAGTATCAATCAGCAAAGGAAGGCAATGAATGAAAGTAAGAATCAAGTTCATTCCAAGATGCTCGATTCTTTCTCTCATTACCCTTAACGTTCCTTCCGTTAATGATTGCTTAGGAGGTCAAAAGTCCCAGAGCACCCAAGCTAACTGGAAGGGAGATCAAGGTGGTAAACGAAAGTCATGGAACAACTCTCAAGGGGGCCTAGCAAATAAACAGGCCAAGCCTTCCCCATGCGCAACATGCGGGAAAAACCACTCCAGGGAATGTCACAAGGGTACGAACCGGTGTTACATTTGTGGTGTGGAAGGGCATATGGCGGCTTACTGCCCTACCAAGAACCAGGCCTCTCCCCAACCACTAGCTAAGTACCAGGGGGCACCAGCGAAATTACACTATATGCCAGCCGAGCTGGAGGTTACCCCGATGTTGGAGGCCCCTCCAACAGAGACAAATGCCAGGGTTTTCTCGGTTACCAAGGAGGACGCTGCGGAAGCTTCTACGGTTGTCACATGTCAGATACTTATTTTCAGTCAGTGTGCTACTGCATTATTTGATACTGGGGCAACGCACTCGTTCGTTTCGGTGCCATATACCAGAAGATAGATAGGCTTCCGCAAGTGTTAGACTGCAGGTTCTTAACAACTCTACCTTCGGGAGAAATAATGACATCTACTCATGTGCTGCATGCGGTGCCGGTCGGAATTGCAGGAAGGGAACTTTACTGCGATCTGATAGTACTCGACATGCAAGATTATGACGTATAATGGGAATGGATTTCCTGAGTAAATACGGTGCTTCTATTGAGTGTCGTAAGCGAAAGGTGGTCTTTCGACCTGAGGCAGGTTCTATGTTCGAATTCATCGGAGAGCCAAGGAAAAGAACCGGGAAATATTTATCAACTCTCCAAGCTCAGAAGATGTTAGACAAAGGACGTACTGGATTTCTAGCATATGTGGTTGATGCTAGTCAGGTGAAGAACCAGAAGCGGGAAGACGTCCGGGTGGTATGCGATTACCCAGAGGTTTTCCCAGATGAATTACCAGGATTAGCCCCTGATAGAGAGGTGGAATTTGAGATCGAATTGGTTCCTGGTACCAACCCGATCTCCAAGGCACCTTACCGTATGGCGCCGGTTGAATTAAAGGAGCTTCAGGAACAGTTACAGGAGTTGCTGGATAAGGGATTTATTCACCCTAGTCATTCCCCGTGGGGAGCTCCGGTACTGTTTGTGAAGAAGAAAGACGGATCTATGCGAATGTGCATAGATTACCGGGCGCTGAACAACGTAACGATCAAGAACAGGTATCCTCTTCCGAGGATAGATGACCTGTTTGATCAATTAAAGGGAGCCACTATTTTCTCAAAAATTGATTTGAGGTCCGGTTATCATCAAGTTAGAGTAAAACAGGAGGATATTCCAAAGACGGCTTTCCGAACCAGGTACGGGCATTTTGAGTTTGTGGTTATGCCCTTCGGCGTGACGAATGCTCCTGCTATGATTATGGACCTTATGAATCGGGTATTCTCGTCGTTTCTCGACAAATTTGTGATCGTCTTCATCGACGATATCCTTATTTATTCGAGGACCCAGGAAGAGCACGCTAAGCACCTAAAGTTAGTATTGGAGGTTCTTCGGGAAAAGCAACTGTACGCAAAATTTTCCAAATGTGAGTTCTGGATCGATCAAGTGGGTTTTTTGGGCCATATTATTTCCAAAGACGGGATTATGGTGGACCCAATAAAGATTGAAGCTGTGAACAACTGGAGTCGGCCAAAGAACGCTAGCGAAATCAGAAGTTTTCTTGGGCTGGCAGGCTATTACAGAAAATTTGTGGAGGACTTCTCGAGGATTGCAGCCCCTTTAACGGCTCTCACCCGGAAGGATAGGAAGTATGAATGGACGGAAAACTATGAAAGGAGTTTCTATCCTTACCCTTCCAGAATGCAATCAGAGCTTCGACATGTATAGCGATGCCTCCAAACTAGGACTTGGAGCTATACTTATGCAGAATGGAAAGGTTATTGCCTACGCCTCTAGACAACTCAAGGAGTACGAACAGAATTACCCCACTCATGACCTGGAACTGGCCGCGGTGGTATTCGCTCTTAAGATATGGAGGCATTATCTGTACGGAGCGCAATGTCGAATTTATACAGACCACCAGAGTCTGCGATATTTCTTCACTCAGAAGGACCTGAATATGAGACAACGCCGATGGCTTGAGTTGGTGAAGGACTATGACTGCGAGATCTTCTACCATCCAGGGAAGGCAAACAAAGTGGCCGATGCACTCAGTCGGAAGGCAAGTGCCACCCTGATGTCTATATCTAGATTACCCCGACCACTCAAAAGAGAAATGGTTAATTTTGGGGTCGAGGTCATCTCCGGACGACTTTCCACCATGACAATATCACCCACGCTATTTGGGGATATATTGGAAAAACAGAATAGTGATCTGAGTCTTCAGAAAATAAAACAGGAGATCTTAGAAGGAAAAGGCGATGGTTTTCATATTGCAAAAGGGGGGGAACTATACCTTAGGGATCGTCTATGTATTCCTAATGATCCGGAGCTTCGAAGGAAAATACTAGCGGAAGCTCACGGAACCCCTTATTCGATGCATCCAGGATCCACCAAGATATATCAAGATTTGAAAGAGAAGTTCTGGTGGTCCGGTATGAAGAGAGATGTGGCTCAGCATGTCAGTACTTGCATGACTTGCCAGCAAGTAAAAGCAGAACACCAGCGACCCGGAGGAGTTCTGCAGCCACTTCCAATTCCGGAATGGAAATGGGAAGATATCTCAATGGATTTCATTTCAGGACTTCCCCGGACTACAAACGGATATGATGCGATATGGGTAATTGTGGACAGGTTGACTAAGTCTGCTCACTTCTTAGCAATCAAGATGACTTATTCGATTGAGCAACTGGCTCAATTATATGTTAAGGAGATAATCAGACTTCATGGAGTTCCCAAGACCATCATCTTAGATAGGGATGGTCGCTTTACTTCGCACTTCTGGGAGTGTGTTCAGAAGTCTCTCGGCACTAAATTGCGATTTAGCACCGCGTTTCACCCTCAGACTGATGGGCAAACCGAACGGGTGAATCAAGTACTAGAAGACATGTTGCGAGCTTGTGCCTTGGATATCAAAGGGAGCTGGTGTCGATATCTATGCTTAGCGGAATTCGCTTACAACAATAGCTACCAAGCTACTATCGGAATGGCACCTTATGAAGCATTGTACGGGAGGAGATGTAGATCTCCGATCTGTTGGTACGAGGGTGGTGAAAAGAAGGAAATGGGGCTCACAACAGATGTCATCGACAGCACCACCCGAGCTATACGGAATATTCGACAACGGATAGAAACTGCTCAGAGCCGGCAGAAGAGTTATGCCGATGTCCGGTGTAGACCACTGGAATTTAATGTTGGAGACTTGGTGTTCCTCAAAGTAGCTCCGATGAAAGGGGTGACAAGATTTGGGAGGAAAGGAAAACTAAGTCCGCGTTATGTGGGGCCGTACCTGATCCTGAAAAGAGTTGGTAAGGTGGCATATGAGCTGGAGCTGCCTTCCGAGATGTCGGCCATCCATAATGTGTTCCATGTGTCAATGCTTAAAAAGTGTATCCCAAATACGGACCAAGTGATCGAGCCACAGACAGTGCAAGTGCAGGAGGACCTAAGCTATAAAAGCAGACCTATCCAGATCTTGGATCGGGAAGTCAAGAAGCTAAGGAGTAAGGAGGTACCCTTAGTCAAGGTTCTATGGCAAAGTCAGCGGTTCGAAGAAGCTACCTGGGAACGCGAGGACGAGATGAGGCGCAAGTACCCGGAGCTATTCTAAGTTCGAGGATGAACTTTCACGAGGTATGGGGGATTGTAACGACCCGGAAAATTCTCTTAATATTTCTTTAAAATATTAAGCATGTCTAGATAATTTTCCGAGGGAACTAAAAATATTAACACGAATTTTAGGCTAGAAATCCATGTTTTTCCATTTAAATTGGGGTGAGAAGGCCCTAATGGACCTTATAAGGGCTTTCTAGCACCATGATTATTGGTAAATTTTAGGTAAAAATTTATAGAAATATAAAGGGATTTTGATGGGAAATATTAACATAATTATGGGGAAATTTTTAGAGGATTTTCGAAATATTAAAAAAATAATAATAATAAAATACAAAAAATTAGTGCATGCACCAAGGATTGAACCTTGGACCTCTTGTTCAACCATGCATGCTCTAACCAATTCACCTAGCAAGAGAGTGGTATGAGGAATGAAGTGGATTATGGTTAAGGCTTAGGAAAAACGAAGAGTCATCAACTATGACTCTTCATTTGCCTCCTTAATGTGTTATAAAGAGGGGGTTTGGGAGTTTCTTTCTTCCTTCCATCAATTCCACCTCTCTTCTTCCTCCTCCCTCAAGCTGGCCGAAACTTCAAGGAAGGTTTTCCTTGAGAAAACTTCACAGGAGGGCTTAATCTTCAAGTGTTAAGGGTCATCTACAAGGTTACAAGGGCAAAGGGTGATCAAGGGGCAACCAAAGTCTTCATCATCTTCCTTTTTTAAGGTCTAAAAACCAAGATGACCCAAGGTAAGACTCCCTCACCTGTGGTATAATGGTTTTTGAGTTATTTTCATGATACAAGAAATTGTTTGAACCATATATGAAGAAACACCAAAGTTAGGGCTACCAAAGATTTCGGCCACCATGGGTTCTATGATTTGGTTTGGATCCAACTCTTTAATATTGTTCCTTATGTTTTATTATGTGGTAAGAGATGTTAATAAGGGTTATGTGAAAGTTTGTACATGATTTAAGGCCCTAGAAACTTTCGGCCAAGATGGGATTTAGGGCTAGGGCTCAAGGTTAACTCCAAGCAAGGGTTCAAATGTTTTCCTATGGAAGTATATGTAAATTATAGGATGTAAATTTGTAACTTTATGAATTTATTCATGTGATGGTGACCCATTAGGGTTTCGGCCAAGGTCCCAAGGTAGGGCTAGGGCTTAAGGTTAACTCCAACCAAGGGTGCAAATGTTTTCCTATGGAAGTATGTGTAAGGTGTAGGATGTAAATTTGTAATTTTATGAATTTATTCATGTGATGGTGACCCATTAGGGTTTCGGCCAAGGTCCCAAGGTAGGGCTAGGGCTTAGGTTAACCCCAATTATGGGGGTTTGATGGCTCCCTAAGGCCTTGTATGTGATGTATGGATGTTCTTCTACTCATGGAACCCTCCCTATTGAGTGAGTGATGGAGCTTCATGCTAGGGAACCATTCGGCTAACTCCCAAGATTTAGGGCTTGGGTTGGGTTAAGACCCCAAGGATGCAGGTCTATGGGGTACTATGATGTATGTAGAGATTTAAGTATGTTGGAAGAATAGTTATGCCAATTGAAACCCTAGCTTATGTATCATGAATTATATGTTAGGTCACTTGTGAAGATGATTCCTAAATGTTTAGACATGTGCCATGATTTATGAATGATATGTATGTATGCCATGTCTTATGAATGATATGTAGGTATGCCATGCTTTAGGGATGATACGTATGTATGCCATGCTTTATGAATAATTTACATGTATGCCATGCTTTATGAATGATGTGTACGTATGCCATGTTTAAGAATGAAAATGATGAATGAAGTTAAAGTTTATGCTTTCGAGCATAATGATGTTATGGAACGAAAATGATGAATGAATGAATATGCTATGAATGTTTATGAATGAAGAAGCATGTGAAGATATTTTATTTTATGAATGGGCTTGTACCGGGCCTAAGTAAGGTCCACGGTTCGGGACTACCGATGAAGCTGTCCTTACAGTTCGGGACTACCGATGAAGCTGTCCTTACCCTAGTAGGTCGAGATTAGCTACCTCGTATTTACTTAGGGATGCGCGCATATGATGTATGAATGTGGTACAAGCCAGTGCCCAATGAATGTTATGATTATGTTAAAGTATTTAAAAGCATGATTTTAAAGATTAAGCATCCTTATATATATATACATTTGGCACATGCATCCATCCATGTTATGCATTATACTTATGATAAGAATATTATGCAAAGTAAGTTATGCAAGGTCCGTTTATGCAAATGATTTTATTTACGTTCATGCTAATTTATGATGTCATGATTTTATTTATATTCATGCCAAATTATAATGCCATGATTTATTTATGTTTATGCTAAGTTAGGATGCCATGATTTTATTTATGTTCATGCTAATTTATGATGCCATGATTTATTTATGTTTATGCTAAGTTAGGATGCCATGATTTTATTTATGTTCATGCTAATTTATGATGCCATGATTTATTTATGGTTATGCCAAGTTAGGATGCCATGATTTTATTTACGTTCATGCTAATTTATGATGCTATGATTTTATTTATATTCATGCCAAATTATAATGCCATGATTTTATTCATGTTCATGTTAGACTATGATGCCATGATGATATCTATGTTCCTGCTAAATTCTGATTTCATGATTTCAATTATGCTTATGCTAAAATGAGGATGCCGTGACTGTGTAGATGTTCATGATAAGAAGTAATATGTTCATGTTTATACGACGTATGGACTTTGTGAGTAGGAAAAGGGTCTTACTAAGCCTCCGTGCTTATAGTTTTATTTTCTTATACCACAGATTAAGCAAGAGATTTCAAAGGAAGCAGCAGGAGAGGCAAGACCATGTGTGTGTGGTAGTGACATGGCCAAGAGTCCCTCTCATTTCACTGATTGCATGTTTTGTTATCTTACAATGCTTATGTTGGTTATGCTCTACTTATGGTAGCTATGCCTATGAAACAACCTACTACTTATGAAGTTATGGATAAACTACTTGCTACCTGAAAGACTTATGAATGAATTATGGAAAGTAAATAATCATGATGCTATGCATGCTGGTAATAGGTTACCCGAAATGCTCAGGAAAGCTTATGAATGTGTTATGAAAAGTTGATATCATGATGCTAGATATATGTATATAATTTAAACACTAATTGCATGGTTAAAAGCATGTGAAAAAGAATTTATGATTCCGCTGTATTAAGATGTTTTATATACGCATGTATGTCTAGCGTAACGCCGCTTTATGAAAAAAAAAAAGCGGACGTTACAGAGGCTGAGGCTGAGGCTGATATTAGCTGTATACAGAGTTACAAAACGCTTCCTGATGGCTGATTTCTCAGATGACACAAAAGTTATGATTCTGAAACTGGAGTGGATCTATACTGGCTTTTCATAAATATTTATCTGGTTTACTATTTTATTGTTTGATATACAGTAGAAGGTTTGTTGAGGGCTGGAAGCTGATGGAACAGAAATATGATACTACTGCTGAGGGCTGGAAGCTGTCGGTAGAGATATAAGGCTCTGTTTGCTAATACTGAAATTGGAAACTGTCATGCAATTCATACAAGTTTGAATTATTGAAACTGACTGTTATCAAATCTAAGACTGAAAACTATAATAATAGTTGAAATGACTACTGAAGCTTGGATTATCAAATGGCATGAGAAAGTGGATACATGGATACTTGAAGAATGTGTCTGATAGCTTAAATTGCTCTGTTTAATTTTAACACATTTTGGGGATCAGATAGTGGACTTCCTTTTGCTATGATGCTGAAAATGTGCAGAATGAGTGCAAAACAGATTGATAACATATGGAATTTTTTTGCTGTTTGGAAACTATCTGTTTTACTGATATTTTCTGATATCTCTGTCTGACTGCAAATATTTCTTGCAAACATTGTATTACATATTCTGATTCATTGTGTGGGTGGATTTCATATGCGAAAAGAAATTAAATGGATCTTACTCTAGTCACTGAATCTGTTATCAGTTGGTACATATTTCATTTAATACTAGTCTTTGGTCAGTGACTAAAGTAAGAATCAGAAGGTGAATTGGAAAATGGAAATGTAGAGCCTGAAACTGATACATGTAATCTGAAGTTGTCATATGAAAATTTCTTTATCAATATAGATAATATGTTATGAAATGGTCAGTGGGGAGTTTGGAAAGATGCAGAAATGGGCAGAAAGGGATTGATTTTTGGAAGAAGAATCTTTGTAGTGGATGACACAGAATTTTCGAAATGTTTGGAAGACATTTGCTGGGGAATGCAATGATATTCTTTTGAAGTTTTACACTATGGAAAGGAAGATGTATAGATAACAGATGGGGATAGTGAATGAATCCACCAAATTTGATTCATCTAGTTCGTAGCAAACGGCTACGGTAAAGACATCTCAAATCCGTTGATGGCTGAGGCTTTGCCAAAAAGTCTGAAAGGGTGAATGGATCCACCATAGGTCCATCTAGTCCGTAGTAACGGCTACGGTAAAGACGCAACAAAACCGTTGTTGGCTGGTCACTTGCCCAAAGTGAGCATCGGGTGTGATACAAGAGTATGTGATGATCCCCAAAATAGCTGTCACGAATGTGAGTCTCAAATTTAGAAATTTATATAGCTGAAAATCCTTTGGCTAACAAAGATTAAATGTAGTAGAGGGGCCTCAGGTCATATTTTTCCAAGGACTAGTTGAATGAATGTTTAACTCGAGCTTGTAAGGTTTATTTGTCATTTGAATGTTTGGGTTTCCTAGATAAAATGGGGGTTTTTGTGATAAGGAAATGAAATGACAATATGAAATAAAACTTGGAACAAAATAGGCTTAACTAAGCAAGGTAATGAACTAAGGAAGTGCAAGAACTAAACTTAAAGAACTTAACGAGATGAGCGACTAAACAATTAAAGCCAAACTAGAAAATTGAACTTAAAGAGATAATTGCAGGTAATAAATTGCAGAGAATTAATTGCATGAAGAAATTGCAGATTAAAGAAAGCTAGACAAATCTTGGCTTAAGCACATGGCTTGAAGTGTAATGGAAACTATTATAACAACTTGAAGAAATGCATGTTAAAACCAAAAATAATCCTAATTACACATCAAGTCAATTTTATATCCAAAACTTCCCTTCGCCGTCACACGAAGGTTGAGGTATGAACCCCCTAGCTCAAAAACCACCGAAGACAAACTCCCCTGCTCATCTGCTCGGTTCTGCCCTTCCTGATCGGTCAACCCGACCGATCAGGTCTTCCTCTGATCGGTCATGGGACCGATCAGAGACCACTCTGACCGATCAACTCGATCGATCAGAAGTTGAATCCCGCGATCTTCTCCTTGCGCCGAATGCCGATCTCGTGCAAACACCCTCAGAATACTTTCGAGAACCCCTCTGAAGCTCTGATGGCATCAGCTCGATGAAGACAACCGCGATCGGATGAAGACATCAGTGGATCGGAGCTCCGGCGAAACCCTCTCCAAAGCTCCACTCAGTGAAGTAATTGTTGCAAATGGAACAGAGAAGACTATCCCAATGATCTGAGATCTTGAAGATGAATTGAACTTGATGTTGGCCGTGCGATCTAAGGAAGAAAACTCATGAAGAAATGGTGAAGAAATTGGAGAACAGCTACTCTGCGATCTGGCC
Organism: Boesenbergia rotunda; assembly: GCA_024364735.1. Lineage (NCBI taxonomy): Eukaryota > Viridiplantae > Streptophyta > Magnoliopsida > Zingiberales > Zingiberaceae > Boesenbergia > Boesenbergia rotunda. The sequence goes on from JAGFNQ010005499.1 coordinate 140,723, forward strand.
ATGAAAGCTGCGACGCGACCACCCTTTAAAAGAAGAGGGAATTCTGATTTAAACTTATCCCTTTTATTCTGGACGGCTGTGATTGAATCGGGTTCATCCAACGGTCGGATCTGCTCCGATCTGAACCAAACTCCCCAGATCTTGATCAATGGTCCTGATCTACTTGACCTTAGCTCGGATCAACCAGATCTGTGGCGGATGGCTCAGATCCTCCCTTCCCTTGGATGGATGGTCTAGATCATCTGGAGCTTAATCCAACGGTCAGATCGCTTCTGATTTAGATGAAACTTTCAGATCTTGATCCATGAACTTGATTAAGTCTATCTTGAACTCGGATTGATCAGAAGTTGATCGATGACTCAGATCTAGCCGTTCTCTTGAATGAACGGCTCATATTAATCCGCTGCTTGATCCCTTTGATCCGGATCCAATTCGGACTCAAGTTTGACCCAATTTGCTCTAGTTCATGATCATTTGGAGCCTACAAAATTAGATTCACAATTTAGTGTCAAAATATCTCAAATATACAAAGATCTGAATTAAAAGCCAAAATAGAGATAATTCATGAAGCATAATATAAATGCAAACTTAAGCATACAAAATGTGGATCAAACATGGATTTTAAAGCCTAAAATAATCAACAAAATGATAATTATCAGTATGCTACAAAGATCCTATTTTGAGGCGGTTTGGTACCTGTGTTTTTGACTTATACTTGGAAGACTGGACTACTGTGCTACTAGAAACAAGTAGAAAAGGGATGCTGGAGATTTAACGGATTTAGCTGATAATTGTATAGATTTATATAGACAGTTGGGGGTCATGGTTTCCTTTCTTGCATCATATGTAAATCATTTCGAGTCGTTGTAATTCTATATTAGAAGGTCAGGTTTTCCCCTTCTAATATGGATCGGTTTTTTTTTTGTAATAAGGTTTTGTTTTTCTTTCAAAAAAAAAGCAAATCTCCAGAAAGAAGTAGGAAGATCTATCTGACTCATCATCAATCGTACCATATCTAATAGAGTACGATTTCTCCGCTCGGACACACCATTCCATTGTGGTGTTCCAGGTGGAGTGAGTTGGGATATGATCCCACACTCTGCTAGATGGTCACGAAACTCTTGGCTAAGGTATTCACCACCTCGATCCGATCGAAGCATCTTAATACTCTTGCCAAGTTAGTTTTATACTTCACTCTTGAATTCTTTGAACTTTCAAAGGTTTCCAACTTGTGTTTCATAAGATACACATAATCGTATCTACTAACATCATTAGTAAAAGTGATTAAGTACTGATAGCCTCCTCTAGCTGTGACATTGAATGGGCCACATACATCAGTATGTATGAGTCCTAACAAGTCTGTCGCTCTTTCACCGTGTCCACTAAATGGAGTCTCGGTCATCTTGCCTAGAAGACAAGATTCACATGTCTCATATCATTTAAAATCAAATGAGTCTAGTAATCCATCCTTATGGAGCTGGGATATGCGACTCTCATTTATATGACCTAAGTGTTGGAGACGAGATGGCTAGAGAGGGGGGGTTGAATATAGCCAATCACTTTTTCTTTGAAACTTAACAAGTTTCCTGCACTCAACTTATCAGTAGCACAGCGGAAGAAGCAAAGGTAAACAAAACAGTGCAATAAACGAAAACAGAGATGATGGCAAACAAAGACAACTACCAAGATCGCTAACAAGAGGGTTTACAAGGTTCGGGGATAACTTGCCCCTACTCCTTGGCGTGCCCTTAAAGTGGGCGATCCCTTGATCATCGGCAGATCAAGCCCCGGTTTTCATCGGATATAACGCAACCTCCTTCTCGGTGGAGAAACCTCTCCACAACGTTTCAAACAAGGATATAGATTTAAGCTTAATGAAACACAGAGAAAACTCTTACTCAGCACCTAGCAAGGACAAGAACACAGCGAGCTTATCCTGAGCTCCACCCAGCAACGATCTCACGCAAGGACTCCCTCCTTCGTGTCTTCTCACTGTTGGACTCCAAGCTCCTTGTTCTTTCCTCCCAGCACTCGCGCAAGAGTTGGTTGCTTCTTAGACTTCAATGACTTGCTCAAGAATCAACAGCACAAGCACACAGCAAGTCAAGTGTGGAGAACACAGAAGATCGCAGCAAGCACTTCAGCAAACAACAGCTTGTCGAGCAACAACACTTCTTCTGCCGAAGTCTTCTGCTTGCTTTTGTTTCTCCACCAAGCCTCAGATGACCTCATCTCCAGCAGCCTCCAGCTGCCTCACTGCCAACGCCAACTACTACTGAACCCTTACTGAACTTCCTGAGCTCCCTCAGCCAAGCTTCAGTCAGCGGTTTCAGTCCTGCAGCTCTAGCCGTTGCAACCTGAGATGAGAAATAGACAAACCTGCTCCAAGGAAAGCCTCCATTGACTTCTCCTTAAGTGTTTGAATCCTCCCCTGTCACCTGCAGCTTAATCAGACTGTTAGAGCAGTATATCACACAGTAAATCAAATATCAGAGGTAAGTGGCAGCGAATCGGATACGTTCAGACGCGATCAGAGCGTCTGACAGTGCAATTTGAATTAAAGTGATCGGTCACCGGACCGATCAGAGCGACTCTTGATCGGTCACCAGACCGATCAGGATAGGTCCAGACCGATCAGGCTCCGTCCTAATCGATCCCCAACGCTCGATTAGAAATCGTGATTTCTTTGGGACTCTCCTGGATCGATCACCAGACCGATCCCAGGTTATGGATCGATCACCCGACCGATCCATCCCTTATATTGGGCGATTTCTGAGTTTCCCAGCCTAAGCCTTCTGATCGGTCAACTGACCGATCAGGTGTCCTCCTGATCGGTCACCAGTCCGATCAGATCATCACCAGACCAATCAGGCACCATCCTGATCGATCTTAGTGAGAAACCCACGAAGCTGGATGGTTCTCCAGAACGATCTGTACAGTGATCCTGATCAGTCACCAGACCGATCAGGTGCAGATCAGCAGGGGAACTCAACCTCACTGTTTGCTCTCTAATCGGTCACCAGACCGATCAGGAGCCAAGCAGTGGGTGAAACACGCACTCCCTGATCGGTCACCGGATCGATCAGGAGCAATACAGTAGGTTCCCAACCTCACTGTGTGCTCCCTGATCGGTCACCAGACTGATCAGTCATTGCTGGATCGGTCACCTGACCGATCCATGATGGAGCAACGTGCCAAATTCCCTGATCGGTCACCAGACCGATCCAGGGACTCAAACTTAGCCCTCCAAGCTAAGTTTCCATCCACCTTAGCCCTCCAAGCTAAGGATTTCTCCATCTAACTCTTCAAGTTGGGAATTTGCACCTAACCCTCCAAGTTAGGACTTTTCACCTAGCCCTCCAAGCTAGGACTTTTTACCTAGCCCTCCAAGCTAGGACTTTTCACCCAACCCTTCCGAGTTAGAACTTCATCCAACCTAGCCCTCCAAGCTAGGCACCTGACCCTCCAAGCCAGGACTTTTCACCTAATTCTCCAGGATGGGAATTTGCACCTAACCCTCCAGGTTAGGACTTTTTACCTAGCCCTCCAAGCTAGGACTTTTCACCCAACCTTCCGAATTAGGACTTTTCCAACACCTAACCCTCCAAGCTAGGATTTTTCACACCTAACCCTCCAGGTTAGGATTTTCCCAACACCTAGCCCTCCAGGTTAGGATCCTCCATATCATGCCTAATCCTCGATCAGGACTTAATCATAATCATCATAATCATCAACCTAAACTAAAATCGTTATCAACACCAAAACAACAATCAGGGTCAGACTGCATCAACACTAAGCGACAATGGCAGAGATACGTTTGGTTTAAATCATTTGGTTTGAACCATTTGGTATATATGTTATAGATTAGGTTCTCTAAGTCTAGAACATAGAGTCCATTCATAAGTGGTGCACAACAATAGAACATGTCATTTAACATTATAGAACAATATTTGTCCTTTATGATAAATGAAAAGTCTTTCTTATCCAAATAAGATACAGAAATTATGTTTTTAATTAGTGCAGGTACATAAAAGCACTCCTCTAGTTCTAAAATAAGTACAGTAGGCAAAGACAAGGAATATGTTCCTACAGCTATAGCAGCAACTCTTGCGCCATTGCCTACTGTAGGTCCACTTCGCCCTTTGTCAACAATCTAGCTCTTTGAAAGCCCTGCACATTAGTACAAATGTGAGATACACAACCGATATCTAATACCCAAGAAGAGGAAATAGATAGATTGACTTCTATAACAAAAATACCTGAGGCAAAAGTCTCACTTCTTTTCTTCTTTACTTCCTCTAGGTAGAGTTTGCAATTCCGCTTCCAATGTCCTGTCTCACCACAGTGGAAGTAGGTCCCTTCCTTAGACACCCCGCTTTGGCCTTCAGTGCAGTAGAGTTGGCTTTGCCTTTGGCTTGAGTCTTACCCTTGCCCTTAGGCTTCCATTTGCCTTTGCCCTTCTGTACCATCAATACATTACTGGTCTTGGTTTTCTTAAGATTGGGTTCAGCAGTTCTCAACATGCTGAGCATCTCAGGCAATGGCTTGTCAATTTCATTCATGTTATAGTTCATGACAAATTGGTTGTACCCTTCCGGCAACGATTGCAGGATAAGGACTGTAGTCAATTCTTGACCTAGTGGAAATCCTAGTCTTTCAAGGTTCTCAACATATCCAATCATCTTGAGTACGTGAGTTTCTATGGGAGTTCCTTCATCCATCTTGCATGCAAATAGGGCCTTAGACACCTCAAACCGCTCGTGCCTAGCTTGCCCTTGATATAGTTGTTTTAAGTGTTCAACCATATCATGCACATCCAAGTTCTCATATTGCTTCTGAAGCTCAGAGTTCATGGTGGCAAGCATGAGGCATGATACATCAAGTGCATCATCCTGATGCTTCTTGTAAGCATCTTTTTCGACGTGAGTGGAGGTAGTGATAGGTGCTTCTGGAAGAGGTTGCTCTAGGATGTATAGTTTTTGTTCTTGTTTGAGGACGATCCTCAAGTTTCTGTACCAATCCAGAAAATTAGCTTCGTTGAGCTTGTCCTTCTCAAGGGTGGATCGCATAGAGAGAGAGTATTTAACGTGTTAGACGACATGGTGATCTACAACATAAAATATGCAGAAATAAATAACATATCTAGATCATTTAATTAGGTCTTTAATTAATTGGCACTCCCACTGAATTATAGAGTTTTGGTAGGGGCTAGTCATGGATGTAGGCAAACTCAATTTGCCCACTCTACTAGCTCTAAACCAAATAACGACTACATTCATGTGGGACAAGATCCATATTATAGCTCATCTTGAGTTAGCTTTAGCTAATCACCCAAGACTTAGTATAATTAGGTAGGTAATATTTTACCAATTACATGTTGGTGCAGGAAGCACCATATCGAACCTTGTTTTGATATTGGCAAAGGATTCAAAGTTAAGTATTATTTGTTATCTAACAATGTTACTCAAGTGTGCAGGAAAAGTCCTAGCGAAGGGCTGCTAGGCACCTGGCGAAGGAATGCCAGGATACAAAGCCCTAGCGAAGGACTGCTAGGCACCTGGCGAAGGAATGCCAGGATACAAAGCCCTAGCGAAGGACTGCTAGGTACTGGCGAAGGAATGCCAGGGTACTGAAGCCCTAGCGAAGGACTGCTAGGCGTCAAGCGAAGGACAGCTTGGGAATGAAGCCCTAGCGAAGGAATGCTAGGTACCGGGCGAAGGACAGCTCGGTATCCAAGGCTGGCGAAGGATCGCGAGGCAAAAGTCCAACCAGAGGAGCGGTTGGCATTAGGTACATTCTCCCGAGAGGAGTAGGTGAGGACGCGTTCCCCGTCGAGGGAACAGTAGGCGTCGGTTCGACGTAGGGCTCCATTTTGGAGGCCCAAAGTCAGAACCAAGATAGCTAAGGCTGTATAAACTAACATCCTATTGTTTTATGGTGTTTTGGACTAACCCTGGATGCAGGACCGAAGGAACGAGTGTCTGCAGCTCAGAGAGCCTCAAAGGAGTGAGGCAACAGCTGACCAGGGCGCCCGGAGTGTCCCGAGCGCCCCCAAGGTGAACACAAAACATGTAATGCAATGGAAGGCTTCGACAGTTGATGTTCGGGGCGCCCCCATGCTCCCGGGCGCCCCCTGCGCAAGCCATCGAAGGAGAAGCCAGCGAAGCCAAGGGAAAAGCTCTGACCCGGTCAACTCGGGCGCCCCGAGCGTTCTGGGCGCCCCAGTCAAAGCTGATCCCGAGTTTGAAGGGATCAGAAGCTGACCGAGCAAATGCCGGATCGACCGACACGTGGGGGGCGCCCCCGACGATACGTGGGGGGCGCCCCCGACGATTCGGGCGCCCCCAGGGCTATATAAAGGGCCCTCGACCCCAAGGCTCAGTACAACACTTGATTCAACGCTTCTACGCTCTTCTGCTCCCGCGCTCTGCTCCGGAAACCGCCCAACTCGAGCCGACGACATCCCTACGCTCCGAAAAGTCATTCTACCTCGGACGTCGGTAACGAAGAGCAATTTCCTTTTTGTGTTTACAATACTGCAATTGTAATATTGATTTGTAAACCTTTTGCGAACTTATAGAATTGCCCACAGAAAACGGTCAACGACCGTGGGCCTTGGAGTAGGAGTCGACCTAGGCTCCGAACCAAGTAAAACTACCTGTGTTTGCGTTGTGTGTTTTAATTTCCGCTGCATAATTTCTCTATTTGTTAAATCCGAACGTTTTCGATATTCACCCCCCCTCTATCGGTTCTCTCGATCCAACAAGTGGTATCAAGCGGGGAAGCTCAAATTTGGTGCAACCACCAATTTGGGAGTTTTCGAATTTACGAAATTTTTTCACTTTATTTCTTTCTTTTCTTAATCAACACCACTCGATCTTTTCCACTTTTTATTTTCAAATAAATAATATCTATGGGTGGATTTAAAATATTCTTACGCCGTTTTAATTTTGAATTCTCATTTTTTCACCACAAGTTAGAATTGATAAAACAATCAATTTTTGAAAATTTGTCATAAATTTTTTATTTTTTTATTATTTTAATATTTTTCTCGAAATTCGTGCTAAGCAAAATTTTTTCCCAAACAGTAAATTCTTACCTTTTCATCATTAATCAGTATTGATAAAGTCAACATTTTCAAAAATTTGTTATTAATTTTTATTTTTTTTATTAATGTTTTTCTCGAAATTCGTGTAAACACTTTTATTGAGCTAGTTTTTTTTGTCTCTCCCACACTACTAATCCAAGACCAAGTCTTGGTACATTTCTGTTATTTCTCTTGTGTACGAGGTTAAACTAAATGGCCAACCAAGAGTGGAACAGTGCCCGTCCACCGCTATTCTCCGGCGAGAACTTCAATTATTGGAGAAGTCAAATGGAGTTCCATCTGAAGGCCCATATGGACATATGGATGATCATTCAAACAGGGTTCTCCCTCTCTACAGAAGATGGACTATCAATTTTGTGGGACCAACTGGATGAACCAACCCTGAGGAAGATCGAGACAGATGCAAGGGCGACTGCAATCCTACAATGTGGCCTAACCAATGAAGAATTGAAGCGGGTCGGATCCTTCACCTGTGCCAAGGAGATGTGGGAAAAGCTAATCAATCTACACGAAGAGAGCTCCGATACTGAGATCTTAGAAGAGTTAGCACCAACCTCAAAATTGACTCCGGATCAGAAGATGAGATAGAATCCATATTTGACTGCGAATTCGAGCCAGAGTCAGAAGACAAAGTGACTGAGACAAAAATGGTAACCAATTTTGAATTTTTTTCCAGAATTACAATTAAATAATCAGACTAATACTATAATGGTCGAGGAAGGTTTAAATTCTATTTCAGGGAAAATTCCAAAAGAACCACCAAAGAAGGAGCTTCAACCAGTACCCGAGTCTGACTCAGACTCGGAATCAGAAGACAACGAAGGAGATCGACCCAAACTGGTCCGATTAGCTCGTGATTATTACAAGAGTACTGGACAAACGACCGGGAAAGATAAGTTTTCAATATTTGAAAATCCATTATTTATCTCAAATAAATTGATTAATTGTATAAATTAGTTAAGGTTAATATGTTAGAAAACTTATTTCACAACCTTGTTGATTTTAAGAACCCAAAGTATTATTTCAATTATGATATAACTTAGATCACTTATTTTTTTGTCATGTTTGCCTGTTTTTTTTTAATTAGGATTGATTAGTTTAAGGACTGAACCAACTTAACTGAAAGTTGACAACATAGTATTGGGTGAGGTGAGATGATAGTACGTTAGGGAAGCTATTTTGGCGGAACTAGCCGAAGCTACCGATCCAAGACCCAAACTAGTTGGACCAGAATTTCTCAAACATTAATTTTGAAAATGAAATTTCATTGAAATGCTTTGTCAAGGAAAGGGTTGATGATCCAATAAGGCTACGGCCAAAGAAGGCCTAGTGCCTCGCCAAGACCTGGAAGTCAATCTTTGAAATTCAAATTCAAATTAGTCTCTGTCAAATTCGAATCTAACACAAATCATCAGTTAGTTGTAGATTTAAACATTCTTTTCAAAATAAATTCAATTATTTTCAAAATTAATTTAAGTTTTTCAAAATAAATCATAATTTTTTTCAAAATAATATTGCCTACCAAAACCTGTCTCATAAAACCTATAAGGCTAATGTGATTGATAACCCTAGATTGGGTGAGACAGCAAACATAGCTTAATCAAAATTCAACTTAATTATTCTTGATTAATTATTCTCAAATTCAACTTAATTCTCAAAATTCAACTTAATTATTCTTGATTAATTATTCTCAAATTCAACTTAATTATTCTCAACTAATTATCTCAAAATTCAACTTAATTATTCTCAACTAATTATTCTCAAAATTCAACTTAATTATTCTCAACTAATTATTCTCAAAATTCAACTTAATTATTCTCAACTAATTCAACTTAATTATTCTCAATTAATTATTCTCAAAATTCAACTTAATTATTGTCAATCATTTATTTTCAAAATTAAAATATTTGTCTCACACAACCCATAAGGTTAACATGCTTGGTCACGTAGAACTGGGTGAGACATCTAGGACCTAAAAGCATAAATCACTATCCTTTCAAATAAAAAATCTTTTCAAAAGTTATTCAAAATTATCTCTATTTTTCAAATTAATTCAGTCCTACTTTTTCATCTCTATTTCTTTTCAAAATATTGAATTTCATGTTGAATGTCACAATAGACTCATTTTAAATAGAATCTAGGGCTTGTTTGATTTGCTATTAATTGGTCAAACATAGTCAACTAAGTCAAACTTGGTCAACACAGTCACCCCGAGTCAACATAGTCAGACCTGGTCAACACTAAAATCCCTTAAGGAACTTAGATAAAAGTTAGATTGTGTCGGATACAGGGGGAGTTCTTCTTAATCTTTTTCGAAAAATTCAGATTTTCAAAAGTTGATCCAAAACCCCTCATATATTACTATCTCTTTGAAAAATTATCATCGTTTCAAAAGGATTTTAGAAAACTGTGTTGTCATTCCAAGTTGTTTTTTTCAAAAATTACCTTCTTAAAAATTATCATTATTCAAAATTATTCTTTTGATTTTAATAAACCCTAAAGACATAGAGGAAGGTCCACTTCATAATCTACAAGGACTCCTAGGATGTGTCAAATTTAGGGGGAGGTTGAACCAAAAGAAATTATTTCTAACAAGTATTTTCTTTGGCGATTATTTTTGAAATTATTAAACAATTCTTTTGATCTGAACTAAACCCTAAGAACTCAGAGGATGAATACTTGTGGTTAACAAGCTTCCAAGGACTGTGTCAAGTTTAGGGGGAGGTCAAATTAAAAGAGTTATTAAACATTTCTAAATAATATGTTTCAATATACTATATTTTCAAAACTGTGTCTTACAAAATATTATTATTTTAAAATGTTTTTATGGCTTATAAAAACATTTTTGAAATACCTTTTTGAAATAATAGTACTTGAGTTTGGAGAATTTCTAGGACACTTAAGGAAATGTCCTTGTAGCTAACAAGGTTTCCTAGGATTATGTCAGACTAGAACCAAGTCAAGTAAAGTATTATGTTTTCAAAATAACCTTGTTCAAAAGTACCTATTAGTACTTATATTTGTCAAAAATGCATAACATCCTTCAAAAGCACTAATACTTTATCAAAGCACTAATGTTTACAAAGTACTTATTTTGATTGCATATATCTTTCAAAAATACTTCTATTTTTCAAAGTATAATGTTTTCAAAAGTACTAATACTTTTCTAAGGTAATAGTGTTCTAAGTGCGTGAATTTTCTAAAGACTTGCCTACAAATAGAAAATATTTTTTCAAAGCGGAGTTTTTTTTTAATTTAAGCTGTGTGCTATACTTTCATAATTATACTAAGTATTTGTATATTTTCAAAACTCATAAGCTCTGATACACACATTTTTTCTTAAATCTTCTTTCAAAAAGTTGTTTATTGATATATGGCCAAGAGAGAGAAAATTTTAAATCCTGTCTTGTTTTCACTAAGTATTTTTAAGTACTTTAAAATTGGTCTAAGCATATTCAAAGTATTTTCAAAATCTCTAAAGCACTAAGTGCACTTTCCAAGTAAAAATGGTTTTTAATGCACAAAATATGTTCCAAGGAAACTTCTCTATGAGTGCAAAAGTTGAAACTTTTTAAGAGAAACTTGCTTTCAAAATGTTGGCTAAGTAAGTTACTGTTAAGTTTTTTAAAACTATATTGCAAGTTGTTGCAAGCTTTTTTAAGGAGAAGAGTTGTCACATTAAGGGGGAGCTTCATGTATTTTCAAAACATCCATTACTTTGAACATCATTTAAAAATTATGAAATCCATTACTTAAAGTTTTTTTCTTGAAAACTATGTTTTTGAACTCCTTTACTTAAATTTATTTTGATAAAACTCAAAACTCCCTATTAGATACCTTGTTCGACCATGTATATTTTTGATATATGTCAAAGGGGGAGGAAATGTCAAAGTTAAGAGTTTAGTTAAGTGTTTTATAACACAAGTATTCAGGGTTTAGGGGAAGTATGAGAAATAAAATTTTTTTCCAACTCTACATTTATTCTGTTCATAAACAATTATATTTCATTGTTTACCTTATGTTCTTAACTGTTATAAGTTCTTACTTAACTTTGAATTGTGTTGTCATAAATCAAAAAGGGGAGATTGTTGGTGCAGGAAGCACCATATCGAACCTTGTTTTGATATTGGCAAAGGATTCAAAGTTAAGTATTATTTGTTATCTAACAATGTTACTCAAGTGTGCAGAAAAAGTCCTAGCGAAGGGCTGCTAGGCACCTGGCGAAGGAATGTCAGGATACAAAGCCCTAGCGAAGGACTGCTAGGCACTTGGCGAAGGAATGCCAGGATACAAAGCTCTAGTGAAGGACTGGTAGGCCCTGGCGAAGGAATGCCAGGGTACTGAAGCCCTAGCGAAGGACTGCTAGGCGCCAGGCGAAGGACAGCTTGGGAATGAAGCCCTAGCGAAGGAATGCTAGGCACCGGGCGAAGGACAGCTCGGTATCCAAAACCTGGCGATGGATCGCGAGGTAAAAGTCCAACCAGAGGAGCGGTTGGCATCAGGTACATTCTCCCGAGAGGAGTAGGTGAGGACGCGTTCCCCGTCGAGGGAACAGTAGGCGTCGGTTCGACGTAGGGCTCCATTTTGGAGGCCCAAAGTCAGAACCAAGACAGCTAAGGTTGTATAAACTAACATCCTATTGTTTTATGGTGTTTTAGACTAACCCTGGATGCATGACCGAAGGAACGAGTGTCTGCAGCTCAGAGAGCCTCAAAGGAGTGAGGCAACAGCTGACCAGGGCGCCCGGAGTGTCCCGGGCGCCCCCAAAGTGAACACAAAACACGTAATGCAAAGAAGGCTTCGACAGTTGATGTTCGGGGTGCCCCCGTGCTCCCGGGCGCCCCCGCTGCTCCCGGGCGCCCCCAGCGTCCCGGGCGCCCCCTGCGCAAGCCATCGAAGGAGAAGCCAGCGAAGCCAAGGGATAAGCTCTGACCCGGTCAACTCGGGCGCCCCGAGCGTTCCGGGCGCCCCGGTCAAAGCTGATCCCGAGTTTGAAGGGATCAGAAGCTGACCGAGCAAATGCCGGATCGACCGACACGTGGGGGGGGCGCCCCCGACGATCCGGGCGCCCCCAGGGCTATATAAAGGGCCCTCGACCCCAAGGCTCAGTACAACACTTGATTCAACGCTTCTACGCTCTTCTGCTCCCGCGCTCTGCTCCGGAAACCGCCCAACTCGAGCCGACGACGTCCCTACGCTCCGAAAAGTCATTCTACCTCGGACGTCGGTAACAAAGAGCAATTTCCTTTTTGTGTTTACAATACTGCAATTGTAATATTGATTTGTAAACCTTTTGCGAACTTATAGAATTGCCCGTAGAAAATGGTCAACGACCGTGGGCCTTGGAGTAGGAGTCGACCTAGGCTCCGAACCAAGTAAAACTACCTGTGTTTGCGTTGTGTGTTTTAATTTCCGCTGCATAATTTCTCTATTTGTTAAATCCGAACGTTTTCCGATATTCACCCCCCCCCCTCTATCGGTTCTCTCGATCCAACATTACATCTTATGCAACTCTTGGAAACAAAGGGTCAAGATCCACATTACACATCTTCTTGAGTTAGCTTTAGCTAATCGCCCAAGACTTTATATAATTGTTCTCTTATCCAATTTTCTCAACTTTTGGGATATGCCTCTAAGTTTCTCAATCCAATTGAGGTGACTTAGTTAAGTCTCACCCAAAGTTCAATAGCGGGACATCTCAATTGTCCTCTCGCACTCTACCAAGATAAAATATGTCGCTTTGCTTTGCCAAACACAACAACAAATGATTAAGGCAGTTTATGAGTACCAAACTTTGGTAGGCATATCAAGTTGACTTAATTAAGATAAATGTTTATCTAATCATGCATCACATACACACATTGCATATATCAACATATAAGCAGTAAAATGTTACGTGGTTACGGCACGTATACTACGATCTCTCAAGCCGATAAAAAATCAATGGTCAACCTAGGGATAACATCTTCTCCAAGTGCATCCTTCGGTCGTCATGTGTCATCGGCTTCCTTCTTGTAACTTCATTCTTTAATAAACATTCCACTTCTCATTTTGTATATTACAAATTAGGAAAACTTGAGTTACATTCGAGTCTAAATTTATTTTACAACTAGAAAAATAGAGATAAGGCACGACACGTAGGTCGTATTATGAATTATATTACAACATGCACGCACACACATATACATCCAATCATATTGGGGTAAAGGTCATAACCATGCACCATGTCATCAATCACACACAATAGATTTAGGACATCAATTGTTATTATGATTATAAAATGCTAATGAGCCGAAACCTTAGGTTATAAAATTTGTCGAGTACAATCGGACCATGACACACTTTCATATTCATATGATAATGCTATAGACTTTTAGTTTGATCAATACAAACTTTTGTATCTCAACAAATGCTCATACATTATACAATCCATAACAAAATTATGTCCTACTTCTATATCACATATAAAAGTTTTTCTAAACTTTATATGATCTTTTGCAAGTGGCTCTGATACCACAGTAGGGATCTATAGGCAAAATATTCAAAAATCACAGCAGAAATAATATATCCCACAAGCGATCCATGCGAAAGAAAACTCATACAAAGTTAATTTATAAATTCCTATCATATAAGTATACCTTTGGCGCGTGCTCTTCGCTTATCCCGCTTGTCCGAGGTATGTCAAATATCTTTGGCGCGCCTCTATCCGTATTCACACAAACACGATCTCTCAAGCTTCGAGAAGAATCACCTTTGTGGTGCTAGCCACAAGAGAAGATTCACAAAGCAAGAAGGAGAGGGAGAAGAGGGATTTTGGCCAAGAGAAGGAAGGGAAGGAAGAATGACAAGTTCATCATCCAAATGACAAGAAAAACTCTTTTATACTCATCCCATGAATATGAAGAGTTTTTGTCTCTTTAGCTTCCCTCCATTAATGCTAATAAAACCCCACTTAGAGAACATATTCTCATGTGGTTCATCAACTTCTATTCATCCAATAAAGAGAAACTTTTCATCTTCGTCTATTATTAATTTATTAAACATTTTAATAAATTAATATCTCATTCAAATGTGGTTGAGTCTAATCTAAATGAGTCAAACTCAAATTAGATCTCAATCCGATAATCCAATTAGATTCACTTGAGTCTAACTTAATTAATCCAATTCGGATCAAATCTTAGTCAAACTAAGATCAATTAATCTCCGAAGTATCATGTCCTTAGTGTGTGACCCAATAGGTTCTCGTAACGTTGACAATGTGTCTAAACCGCTTTAGACACATAAGCATTGAGCGGCATCTAGCAATGCATCATTGCTACCCAAGTGACGAGAAAATCGAGATCCGACTTAACCCCCGTGACTATAACAATATATGACCTTGTCCTTCCATCCTCGATATCTAGATTGATCAATGAGACATAGACCATGTCATCCTCGATCAATCTTTGTGTTTCTTGATCCCCGAGTAGACTCACTCAAACAAATGAGCTCAATATCTCATATTGACTTATTTGAGCATGGTCATGTGTTTTAGTAGTCCTACTTGATCAAGGGACACATAGATATCACTCCCGTCATATAGGAGGAATAGATACTGTTGGGTCCGGGTGGATGTCGACAAGGATACGGGTTCGTAAAATTTTAAATTTTTACGTGCAGCGGAAGAATTAGCATAAAATAATTTCCTAAATTATTTCAACCACGTATCTAGCATGCAACCTTATGATGTGTTGACATATTCATAAATTAAAACTTTGCGGAAAAGTAAACAAATTTACTAAGTACCTCTCGTAACTCGAAGTAAGGGACGAGATCCAACCGTAGCGTCCCTTGGAAGCTCCGCCTCTATTCGCGTCCACGCCGAGTTCTCTTCGGGATGATTTCGCAAAGCCACGAGTTTTGTGTCGACGAGAACTACTAGATTCTCCGAAGACACAACTAGAAGATCAAGAAAGAAGAAAGGAAACTAACCACCAAGAATCGGAATCCAAATTCCGGAAAGAAGGAGATGCGATCCGCTTCTTCTTCTTCTTCTCCTTCTTGATGGAAGCTTGTGCCGGCCCTAGGAGGAGGAAGCGCCAACCCTAGGTGGAGGAAGCTTGCGCCGGCCCTAGGTCTTGCAAAGGGGCGCCGGCCCTAGGTCTTGTAAAGGGGCGCCGGCCCTAGGTGAAGGAGGGAGGAGGGGAAGAGAATAGAAGAGAGAGAGGGAGAGGTTAGCTCTATACCAATTGACAACTCAATTGATTGGAATTAAGGCTTGCCTTTGGTTCCTTTATATAGTATCATCTCCCTTGCCAAGTCTCCTCTTTAACGGAATTTTACATAAGAAATTTATCCTATAAATTCTCTTATTAATTATTCCGTTTAAGCCAAGTTTTATTATAACTAACTTTATAATAAAACAAATTATTCTCTTCTTTAATTATGGAATAAATTTTATAAGAAATTTATAAATTTTTCTTTTAATGGAAAAATCAATTCATAATTGATTTTATAAAATTAAAATAAACCACTCCACGGATTATTTTAATTTCCCAAAAAGAAATAAATTTCTATAAATTTATTTATATAAATTTCTTTATACAAATTTATTTATCCATAATTTATAAAACAAATCGTGCTAGATTTATTTTATTAATTAAACCAATTAAATTGGTTTTCTTCCCCTTTAATGGCCGGCCACAACAAAGAGGTTTGGCACCCTCTTTGGCCGGCCAAACCAACCCAAACTGATCGCGAATTAAACTCATTTAATTCGTCCAATAAGCCTTCAAAAGACTTAGTCATTTTTAGCTTCCATTGCGCCTCTGACAAATTCAGATTCGACTTATTTCTCTTGATCGGAAAATCTAATTTTCAACTCGTTTTAAATCCCTCGGATTACTCGTAGTGCGTGTGACTAAATAGGCTTTCGATTTATGTTGGCCGTCTATAATCAACAAATTATAGAATGATCACGAGTGGCACCTAGTAGTACATCATGACCCCCAATTAATCGAAAGATCAACGGTTTGACCTCAGAAGAAATTATTCTAAAACCCTTCAGCAGCTCTAATGAATCGTGCCCATTCCCTTCACCACCTTACACCCACTTGGTTCAGGACACGGTCTATTTGTGTTAGTCCCCACTAGGCTGACTACGTCACACCTAGCCCAAGTAGTGTCTTTCTCGTCCTTTGGATTTCTAATTACTCTCATGTATTTAAGAGACTCGCACTCTAAACATGATATACTCTGGCCAGAGGTTTTGAGTAACAATCCGACGATAGGCCTGGGTATACATCTCCTCGCAAGGAGTGGTGAATCCTTTGTAGGCTGTTCAAACATCTTCGGGCACTTCGGCTTATACCCAATCATCCTGGGTCCACACCTCCTTGGAGATGCTTGCTTAAGATGTTAAAGTATAAGTCTCCATGACCAAGATGACTTGAACACCGCAAGTCAAAGGAACATCGCACTTAAGCTGCAGTAAGAACTTCATTGACATATCTACATGTAGATTCTCATATGAAGTCTTATAGCTAGTCACTCCAATGAACTAGTTCCCTTAACTAGCATCCATGTTTATCTCCGGACATCCCAATGTCACCAGCCAGTGAGAATCAGCTGATTAGAGAATAACCCATGCTAGTCTCAACAGAATTGATAGTGTCCATTTTTATCAATTCATCGACTAGGGATAATTTCAATACTTCACAATTGCACATTTAGAGATAATCACTAGTTGTGATCCCATCACAAATTCTCTTATGCTGTGAATTGTATTGCGGACATTCAGTAGATGAGTTTAAGATCTCAATCAAATACACAAACATGTATACTCAAATAGTGAATTATCATTTATTAGAATAAATGTTTACAATCATAAGCGATTGCCTTAGGACACTTCTCTCATATTACTAACAGATACCATCTACATCATTCACATCCCTTCGCATAATTCATTACATACCTAGTGATCGCCTTTATAGTCCACCCTGTTACGGGTGACATTTGATGATACCAAAGTACATAACTCCTTATTTAGGGAACCGTAGTGACTTCAGGTCTAAGCACGATTCATACTAATAGTCACATGAGAAAGTTTATGACACTCATATGACAATCTATGAAACTTTCTCATGGTGGGTCAATTCAAACACATTCTCTAATGTATACCCATGTATCAACTTGATATCATATATTCATGACTTGTGAGCTCAAGTCATCAATTGGCCTACATGCTAGTCTCCATGCATTAATATTGTCCTTGAATATTAATGCTTGACTAGGAATAGTTTCGTGTAGTGTTCTCTACATCATCTCACTATCGATTCAACCAATCGATATAATATAGATAAGAACCTATTATCCAAGGATATTATTATACTTAGTTATTTGGCACAAATATAAAGTATAATAACCAAACATCTCTTTATTAATGATAAAATATGATACAAAAAGTCCCTAGTCAATCATCACATAATTGATTCTAAGGCTCCTATTAACAATGTATAGGGGGCACCTAAGTGACTTTTGGTCAACAATTTGCTGACCAGTCTCCATCGGGTATTCTAAGGTGATTTTTAGCCAATCGGAGTTAAGCTCACCTTAACCCAACTCTGGCCTTTCGCCCTTCGAGTCTCTTTCCTCCCAGCTTCTTGTCTCTCGGACATCGTGCACGTACTTCTCGCTTCACCGGTGTACTCTTCTGCAGTTTCCATGTCCCTCAGATGCACCGAGCCTATCGACTCACTTCCTTATGCAATCCTTCTCATCTACTATTGTTTAACCTCGATCTTTTTTACTTTTTTTCCTATTATAAGATTTTTTTTTATCTTGTATTTGCATTAGCAAGATAATAATCAGTAAAGGATCTATATCAATCTGGTTGATCATAGTGATATAACCTCATACTAGGAGTATCACACAATACATACTAAGATCCATGACACTATCATTATGACAAGAAATGGTTACAAAGTATGATAGATGAAAGATGCAATAGGCAATACCGAAACTATACCGACGGCAATAGGAGAATTTAAAATCACAATGGACTAACGATCTGTATGACTAGGAATTGGTAGTGATCACTATAAGCTAGCTTTGAGGAACCAAGACTTGAGTCAATAGAAAAAATTGTAGCCGAATTATGTTTTGAAGCATCTGGTCAATAAGCTATCATTTTGATAAATGGTTACCAAGTATGAGGCATCCCAGTGCACATTGCAATGAAAACTATGACAACAAAAAGACATTAAAAAAGTTGAAACTTGATCTAGACTACAATGCATGGTTGATCTGACTCTTAGGACTCAGTGACTTGGACTCAATGAACCATTGACTCAATTTGTTTTTTTTTTTTTTTTTTTTTTTTTTTTTTTTTTTTTTTTTTTTTTTTTTTTTTTTTTTTTTTTTTTTTTTTTTTTTTTTTTTTTTTTTTTTTTTTTTTTTTTTTTTTTTTTTTTTTCAAGTTGTGATCTGCTAGCTCCAAGGTTGTGTGAAAAAAAAAAAAAAAAAAAAAAAAAAAAAAAAAAAAAAAAAAAAAAAAAAAAAAAAAAAA
Source organism: Boesenbergia rotunda (assembly GCA_024364735.1). Lineage (NCBI taxonomy): Eukaryota > Viridiplantae > Streptophyta > Magnoliopsida > Zingiberales > Zingiberaceae > Boesenbergia > Boesenbergia rotunda. Next base: position 159,376 of record JAGFNQ010005499.1, read on the forward strand.
AAAAAAAAAAAAAAAAAAAAAAAAAAAAAAAAAAAAAAAAAAAAAAAAAAAAAAAAAAAAAAAAAAAAAAAAAAAAAAAAAAAAAAAAAAAAAAAAAAAAAAAAAAAAAAAAAAAAAAAAAAAGAATGAATGAAACTTGATCCTAAGATCTACTCTCAGCGCTGGACTTGACATGACCAATCGCTACTCGCCAACTCAGTCGCTCCAGGATAAGTCAAAGCTAGTACGGGTGCCTAGACAATTGAGGGCCCCTGGACTCCCTCCAGGCCCCTAGAACCTTTCTTCCAGCACACCTCCAGCTTTGTTTTTTGTGCCCACAGAGTTAGTACAGGCAAAAACATATTTATGTGTAATGAATGAAATACATTGAACAGCTTGGGTTGTTTGATCCTGACTTTTAGATTTTGACCAAAATCTTAGGTTGAACCAACATCTACTATTCCCTTGACGAGAAACTCGCCCTCACCTACTCCTTTTAGGAGAGGTTTATAGTACCGGTGCCGTCGATAGAGGGGGTGAATATCGACCGAAAATAACTTTTGCGGAACCTCGTAAAACTTTCGTTCGTTCTGGACACAGAGTTAGTAGCAGCGGAAAAACAATAGAAAGAATGAACAAAACAAGAGACAGATTGCACACGGGATTTACTTGGTTCCCAACCCCCCAGGGTCAGTACATCCAAGGCCTAAGCACGGGAACGCCCGTCCACTAATTGTCTCCTTTCCGGACTTTCCGGAGGTGGAGAAACCCGTCTTACAGTGAAAGATTTACAACCACAAGATACGGAAATTAAGTGCGGAATATTAAAAGCAAACCAAAACAACGAAGGTCGAAGACCGGCCGATCTGGAACTCCGAAGTGTCGCGCACTTCCTCCCGGAGCTTCCTTGGTCGCAGAGCTTCACCGTTAGCGCTTTGTCGTCAGTTAGAAGGCTCAGAATGATCTTGGAAGTTGTGTTCTGAGCCTTGGGGTCGAAGCCCCTTTTATAGGCTTCATTGGGGCTCCTATGATCACCAGGGCGCCTCAAAGGGCTTGGTCAAACGTTATCTCCGCGCCGAACTCGCCGCAGCAGATAAGGCATCTGACTAGGGTGCCCTGGACCTCCCAGGTGCCTCAATGACCCCAGTCAAATATTATCTCTGCTTCAAACTCGCAACAGTAAATACAGCTTTGAACCAAGGCGCCTGTATCGATAGGGGCGCCTGAATGGAAGCTTGTTCTGCCTTCTTTGACTAAACCTGCTCTGCCTTCTTTGACTGAGCCGCCCCAGTTGATGGGGGCGCCTAGCTCCTTCAGGGCGCCTCCTTCAATGGGGGCTCCTAGCTGGCTGGGTTTCAGCTCCATTGTGTGTTGTTTGCTTGCTTTGTCTTCCATTCTAGGTTCCTGCAAGATACACAAATACAAAGCAAATATACACACATTCTTAACCTTAAGGACTTGGTTTTGACTTCGGATTTCCACAAAACTCTAGGTCGAACTGACGCAAGTTCCCACCCCCGGGAACGCGCCTTTCACCTACTCCTCTCAGGAGACGGCTGCCACCCAGTCCATTCGAGTGGACTTTTGCTTAGCCTCCTATACTCTCGAATCTCGAGACATCCGAACCTCGACCCATCTCTACTTCTGTCCTTAGTCATCGCTCAGCTAAGTTGCTCAATCCCTCGGACCAAGACTTCGTGCCCAAACCCTAGGTCCAGGACTTCGATGCTCAACCCTCGGCCAGGACTTCGTGCCCAATTCCTCGAACCAGGACTTCGGTGCCCAACCCTCAGCCAGGTCTTCGTGCCCAATTCCTCGAACCAGGACTTCGTGCCCAACCCTTGGTCAGGTCTTAGGTGCCCAGCCCTCAGCCAGGACTTAGTGCCCAATTCTTCAAACCAGGACTTATTGCCTAGATTTACTAGAACTTTCTTTCACTTTGGTACACCTTTCTTGACTAACCCTTCCCTTGTTCAATGTATCACTTACTTAAGTATATTGTCAAACATTGAAACATTTAGAGGAGGACATCACTGATGCATCTTGCACCAACAATCTCTCCCTTTTTGATGTTTGACAATATCTTAAGTTAGATTGGATGAAAGGGCTAAACCTCGGGATAAAAGAAAAAAAATTTTGAAAACCTATTTTTGATCTTTTGGGGAAAACTTCTAACTTCCGCTCACTCTCCCCCCTTTTTGAAAAAATATTTTGATTTTTTGATCCTTTGGTAAGAGAGAAAAAACATTTCTAACTTAAGGCGCTTCTCTCCCCCTTTGTCATACATAAAAAAAATACCAAAAATACTTGCACCAACAATGGAAACATTTGGTTCTTTTTGAAAATACTCAGTATAAATTTTTGAAAGCATAGCATAAAACTAAGTACTTAAATTGCACCCAAAGAGAATTTCACTTTGACAAGTATTGTGTAGTTTACAAAAATATTAGTATTTTGAAAGAAATTTTGTACCTTTTGAAAAATGTATGAACTTTTGAAGGCACAATATTTTACTTGACTTGGTTTATCTTCCAGTCTGACACAATCCTGGGAAGCCTTGTTAACTACAAGGACATCTTTCTAAGTGTCCTGGAAATTTTTCCAAACTCAAGAAAAATATTATTTCAAATTGATTCTATTTTAAAAAAATAAATTTTTAAAAATAATAATATAAAAAATGATAGTATTTGAAAGGAAATTACTTATGTTTTCAGAAGGATTTGAAAATACGGTGCATGAAAACATATCTCCTTGAAATATTCAATAATTCTTTTAATTTGATCTCCCCCTAAACTTGACCCAGTCTTAGGAAGCTTGTTGACCTCAAGTACTCTTCCTCTGAGTCCTTAGGGTTTGGTTTAGACCAAAATAATTATCTAATAATTCCAAAACGTAATTGTCAAAGATAATACTTGTTAGAAATAATTTCTTTTTGATTTAGACTCCCCCTAAATTTGACACATCCTCGGAGTCCTTATAGATCATTAAGTAGACCTCCTCTGTGTTTTTAGGGTTTATCAAAATCAAATGAGACATAGGCACAATTTTATAATGTATTTTGAATTTTCGAAACACATTTTGAAATGAAGGTAATTTGTCAGACATAGCTTTCGAAAAACATAAGTAATAGTATTTAAAGCACAGTTTTCGAAAACCATTTTAAAAGACAATGATTTTTCAAGGACAATTTTTAAAAGATATTTTAAAAGATAGTGATTTTTCAAGCATAATTTTTGAAAGAAAAATTAAAAGAATAAACCACTCCCCTGTACCCGACACCATTTGACTCTATCTAACTGCCTTAAGGAACTTTAGTGTTGTCCTAGGAGGCTTGTGTCTAATTGTGTGAGTCAAATAATTTTTCAAAAAGATATAATTTTTGAAGGCATATAATATATTGGCAATCAGACAGGCATGAAATTCATAAAAACATTATTATGTTAAAGCACTATTTTAAAAATATATTTTTAGAAAAATATTCTAAGAATTTTGAAAACAGTTTTGAAAAATATTCTTCAATTTATTAGTCCTTAACATCTCACTCATTTTAGATGTCTCAATACAGCAAGCATGGTTGCCTTATAGGTGTATTGTGAGATGCTTGAATCATTTTTCTTAATTCATTGTTAAATCTAAGATTTAATTGAAGCTTGTGTTAGATTCAAATTTATCAAATAGTAAAGTGAATTTGATTTTTGGTAATCGGCTTCCAGGTCTTGGCGAGGCACAATGCCTTCTTTGGTCGTAGCCTTATTGGATCATCAACCCTTTCCTTGACAAATCCTTTTATTGAAAATTCATTTTCAAATTACTTCTTGAAAAATTTTGGTCTAACTAGCTTAGGTTTTGGATCGGTAGCTTCGGCTAGTTCCACCAGACTAAACAAACCAAGTAGAATATACTTGACCTTATTAGAAGGGCTTCCCTAACGTACTATCATCTCACCTCTGTTGATGCAGTCTGACCCTGATTATTGTTTTGGTGTTGACATCAATTTTAGTTTAGGTTGATGATTATGATTATGATTAAGTCCTGATCGGGGATTAGGCATGGTAAGGAAAATCCTAGCTTGGAGGGCTAGGTGTGGGAAATCCTAGCTTGGAGGGCTAGGTGTTGAAAAGTCCTAATTTGGAAGGGTTGGGTGAAAAGTCCTAGCTTGGAGGGCTAGGTGAAAAGTCCTAACTTGGAGGGTTAGGTGAAAAGTCCCAACTTGGAGGGTTAGGTGAAAAAGTCCTGGCTTGGAGGGTCAGGTCCTAGCTTGGAGGGCTAGGTTTGGAAAAGTCCTAATTCGGAAGAGTTGGGTGAAAAGTCCTAGCTTAGAGGGTTAGGTGAAAAGTCCTAACTTGGAGGGTTAGGTGAAAAGTCCCAACTTGGAGGGTTAGGTGAAAAATTCCTGGCTTGGAGGGTCAGGTCCCTAGCGTGGAGGGCTAGGTTGGATGAAATCCTAGCTTGGAGGGCTAGGTTTGAGTCCCTGGATCGGTCTGGTGACCGATCAGGGATATTGGAACGCTACTCCTTCGTGGATCGGTCTGGTGACCGATCCAGCAATGACTGATCGGTCTGGTGACCGATCGGGAGCACACAGTGAGGTTGGGAACCTACTGTGTGGCTCCTGATCGGTCTGGTGACCAATCAGGGAGCAAGTTGTTGCCTCCCTACTTGGCTCCTGATCGGTCCGGTGACCGATCAAGGAGCAGGCAGTTCACTCACTGCCTTGCTCCTGATCGGTCTGGTGACCGATCAGGGAGCAAACAGTGAGTTGAGTTCCCCCACTGATCAGGTCCTGAACGGTCTGGTGAACGATCAAAGACTTAGGATCTAATTTGCGCAGTTACTGTTCACTCAGACGTGGACCGATCAGACTTGAGCCTGATCGGACAGTGACTATCCTGATCGGTCTGGTGACCAATCAAGCTTCACTCTGATCGGTCTGGTGACCGATCAGGCTTCACTCTAATCGGTCTGGTGACCGATCAGGTTTGTGTCGCGCGAAAGCTAGGAGTCCCAGCAAAGCGGTGGATTGGTCTAGTGACCGACCCACAAGCCCTGGATCGGTCCGGTGGCCGATCACTTTAATTCAAATTGCACTGTCAGACGCTTTGATCGCGTCTGACCGTATCCGATTCTCTGTATTTGATCCCTGATACTTGATTTACTGAGTGATATGTTGTGTTAGTGCTCTGATTAAGCTACAGGTGACAGGGAAGGATTCAAACACTCAAGGAGAGTCAATGGAGGCCTTTCCTTGGAGCAGGTTTGTCCGTTTTCCATCTCAGGTTGCAACGGACGCTGGCGCTGGCTGGAGCTGCTGACTGGGGTTGGTCTGAGGGAAGCTCAGGGAGTCCAGAAGAGCTCAGTGGTGGATGGTGGTTGCAGGAGAGCAGCTGGAGGCTGCAGTGAGATGTTGACCTGGCGTTAGTGGAGAGTGGATAAGCAGCGTGGTGGAGAAGAGCAGAGTAGAACTTCTGTTGCCTTGGTTTTCTGCTGCGATTTCTTGCTGCATGCTTGTGCTCTTGGCTGATCATCCTCTCTTGAGAAATCTACTGTGATCTTTGAAGCAACCATCCCTTGCTTGAGCACTTGGAAGGAACAAGAGGCTTTGAGTCCAACAGCGAGAAGACACGAAGAAAGGGGTTATTGCGTGAGATCGTCGCTGGGTGGAGCTCGGAAGAAGCTTGATGTGTTCTTGTCGGTGCTAAGTGCTAAGTAAGATCTTTCTTGTGTTTCATTGTGCATAAAACTATATCTTTGATTGAAACGCTGTGGAGAGGTTACTCCACCGAGAAGGAGGTTGTTTTCTATCCGGATCTTCCGGGACTTGATCTGCCGACGATCAAGGGATCGCCCACCTTAAGGGCAGGCCAAGGAGTAGGGGAAAGTTATACCCGAACCTTGTAAATCCTCTTGTTAGCGTTCTTGTGTTTGTTCATAGTTTAGGGTTTAGTTTTCTGCATATTCTGTTTTTACCACTTCCGCTGCGCTACTAAAAGTTTGAGTGCAGAAATTTGAAAAGGGTAAAGTCCAAGTGTTTGGCTATATTCACACCCCCCCCCTCTCTAGCCATCCGAGTTCCAACAAGTGGTATCAGAGCTTGGGGCTCTGTACAAGCGGATTAACAACCAAGAGCTATCATCCATGGCTTTGAGAGAAGGTTTTTTCACCACCCGACCTCCCTTCTTCGATGGCGCAGATTTCCAATATTGGAGATCGAAGATGGAGTATTACTTGAAGAAGGACATCAACACTTGGTTCACGGTGAAGGAGGGCTTCACCCCTCCAAAGGATGATGAAGGCAAAGAACATGAATCGTGGCGGTGGACGGCTGAACAAACTCGAAAGAGTGAAGCTGACGCAAAGGCGGTTGTGACCTTACAATGCAGCATGAAGAAAGACCAACTCATCAAGGTTGGTCCATTCACAAGTGCAAAAAACTTGTGGAACAACCTCATCGAACTTCACGAGGGCACCCGAGATTCAAGAATTGCCAAGAGGGATTTGTTCCTCAACTAACTACAAAACCTTTCCATGAAGAAAAATGAAACGGTAAGTGAGCTACATAGTCGGTTCAAGGAAGTCCACAACGGGCTTCATTCTATTGATGAGAAGGTCGAGAATCGCGACCTTGTGAGGTATGTGTTGAAAGCATTTCCAAGGAATGCTTTGTGGTCATCCATGGTGGATGCCTACAAAGTTTCCAAGGATTTATCCATTGTTAAGTTAGATGATTTGTTTTGTGAAATAGAATTGCATGAAATGGCTAACAAAGGCCCCAAGGAGAAGGGGATTACCTTAGTTGCAGGGGAACGTTCTAACAAGAAGAAGAAGGAGAAGAAGAAGGAGAAGGAGGTCTCCTCATCCTCATCCTCATCCGAGTCCAAATCCGATTCTAAGGAAGATGGCAGCGGGTCTTCTTCCTCTGAGATGGCAAATTTTGTGAGAAGGATGATGAGAAGGGGTCGACGCTTCAAGAGTAAAGGTAACTCTAGTGAAGCTAAAGTTGATAAGACTAACGTTTCTTGCTTTGAGTGTGGTAGGAAAGGGCACTTCAAGAGTGAATGCCCAAAGCTAAAGAAGAAGGAGGAGAAATCCAAAAAGAAAGAGGAGAAAGCAAGGAAGAAGAAGGCCTTGAAGGCCACTTGGGATGAATCCTCCTCAAGTTCATCCGATGAAGAAAACGAGGAGAAGAGTACACGGCACATGGCACTCATGGCTCATGGAGAAGAAAGCAATGATGAATCCTCCAACTCCTCAAACACGGCTTCATCATCTTCGGATGATGAAGAGGTAACCTCTCCCGAACTTGAGAAATGTTATAGAACTATTGCATGTTTAACCAATATGTTGAAGAAGTCAAAAAATAAGGTTAAGTCATTGCAATTAGATATTGAACAATTGAAATCATCTAGGGATGATAACGTAGATGATTTGCATGTTGAAATATTAGAAGATGAAATTAAATCATTGAAACTTGAGGTTAAGCATTTGAAATCCTCTAGGGTTGAGGATGTTGATGATTTGCATGATGAATTGCTAGAGGATGAAAATAAATCATTAAAGAGTGAAGTTGAGAGACTTAAGAATATTCTTGAGAAGTTCTCAACAAGCTCAAAAACCCTAGACATGATTTTGAATGCCCAAAGGGCGGTATACAATAGGGCCGGTATTGGTTACCGACCCAAAGAACCTTCATTTGTGTCTCTTATGTCTAGGACTGATATGAGACAATCTAAGACACCTAGGGTTCAAAAGAAAGTTGTCAAGGCATGGGTGCCTAAGACTTGTTTAGTAGGTGCTTTAGGTCCCAAGGTTTGGATACCTAAAACTTCTATTTTTCGAATTGTGTAGGTTATGATTGAGGGGGAGCATCTATCAACTTGGTTCGTTGATAGTGGGTGCTCCAAACACATGACCGGGGATAGATCATTGTTTACCACACTTCAAAAGAAGAGTAGAGGTAATGTTTCATTTGGTAACAATGGTAGTCTTAAGGTATAGGAATAGGAGACATTCAAATATCCGAATGTCTTAGAATCTCAAATGTCCTTCTAGTCAAGGGGATGACATTTAATCTCCTAAGTGTCAGTCAATTGTGTGACACGGGTTACATAATTGATTTTCAACCAAGTCAATGTCTAGTTAGACAACATGACACCTTGGACACGGTACTAGTAGGAACAAGAGTAGATAATATTTATCAAGTTTCATTTAAAAGTGCTACTAATGTTTCTGCTAAGTGTCTCATGTCAAAAGAAGAGGAGTCCACCCTTTGGCACCGAGGCTAGCACATGTTAACATGAAGAACATCCGGAAGTTGGCCAACAAGGGATTAGTCCGTGGCTTACCAAGCATCAAGTATGAAAAAGAAAAGATTTGTGATGCATGTCAAATGGGTAAGCAAGCAAAATCTGCACATAAAGGTAAAAGCGCTGTAAGTACATCTACCGCTTTAGATTTACTTCACATGGATCTATTTGATTGTAGCACTGTCATATCATTGAATGGAAGTAGATATTGCTTTGTTATCATTGATGATTTTACTAGATATACATGGACTTATTTTCTAAAATATAAGGACCAAACCTTAGATGTTTTTATTTCTTTTTGTAGAAGAGTTGAAAATGAAAAATCATCAACAATTAAGATAATTAGAAGTGATCATGGATGTGAATTTCAAAATCAACGGTTTTTAGAATTTTGTCAAGATAGAGGTTATATACATGAGTTCTCCACTCCTAGAACACCACAACAAAATGGTGTTGTAGAGAGGAAGAACCGTGTTCTACAAGAAGCTGCACGCGAGTACTCACTACCGAGTTACTTATGGGCTGAAGCTGTAATACAGCTTGCTATGTGCAAAACTGAGTCCTCATCCATAGGTTCTTAGGAAAGACTCCCCATGAGCTTTGGTTTGGAAAACCACCTACGGTTAAACACCTCAGGGTGTTTGGTTGTAAGGTGTTCATCCTAAACACCAAGGATCACCTTGGGAAGTTCACTGCAAAGGCTGATGAAGGGATAATAGTCAGGTATTCCCTAGTTAGCAAAGTCTATCGAGTCTACAACAAGAAATCTAGATTAGTTGAAGAGTCTTCTGATGTTGTCTTTGAAGAAATTCCAAAAGTGAATGAACAACCAGAAGATAGAGTCCAATTTGAACTTAGGAGACTAAGTTTGAATGAAAGTCCAAATGTTGTTGATGGTGATAAATCCAATGACGGTGAGCCTAGACAATCCATAGATCAGCCGGATCCTGAGGCTGAGCTTGTGTCTAGTGAACCCATTCAAGAAGCACCACCAACACCTAGGCAAACTGTTAGCATTGTGAGAGAAGTGTCCTAAGGCAATCGCCTTATGATTGTAATCATTTATTTTAATAAATGAATATTCACTATTTGAGTATACATGTTTGTGTATTTGATTGAGATCTTAAACTCATTTACTGAATGTCCGCAATACAATTCACAGCATGAGAGAATTTGTGATGAATTCACAACTAGTGATTATCTCTACATGTGCAATTGTGAAGTATTGAAATTGGCCCTAGTCGATGAATTGATAAATATAGACACTATCAATTCTGTTAAGACTAGCATGGGTTATTCTCTAATCAGCTGATTCTCACTGGCTGGAGACATTGGGATGTCCGGAGATAAACATGAATGCTAGTTAAGGGAACTAGTTCATTGGAGTGACTGGCTGTAAAACTTCATATGGTGATCTACATATAGATATGTCAATGAAGTTCTTACTGCAGCTTAAGTGCGATGTTCCTTTGACTTGCGGTGTTCAAGTCATCTTGGTCATGGAGACTTATACTTTGACATCTTAAGCAAGCATCTCTAAGGAGGTGTGGACCCAGGATGGTCGGGTATAAGCCAAAGTGCCCGAAGATGTTTGAACAGCCTACAAAGGATTCACCACTCCTTGCGAGGAGATGTATACCCAAGGCCTATCGTCGGATTGTTACTCGAAGCCTCTGGCCAGAGCATAACATGTTCCGAGTATGAATCTCTAGGAAACATGAGAGTAATTAGAATCCATTGGACGAGAAAGACATTACTTGGGCTAGGTGTGACGTAGTCAGCCTAGTGGGGACTGACACACATAGACCGTGTCCTGAACCAAGTGGGTATAAGATGGTGAAAGGAATGAGGCACGATTCATTAAAGCTGTTGAAGGGTTTCAGAATTATTTCTGAGGTCAACCGTTGATCTTTCGATTAATTTGGGATCATGATGTACTACTAGGTGCCACTCATGATCGTTCTATAATTGGTTAATTATAGACGGCCAACATAAATCGAAAGTCTATTTAGTCACACGCACAACGAGTAATCCGAGCGATTTAAAACGAGTTGAAAATTGGATTTTCCGATCAAGAGAGATAAGTCGAATCTGAATTTTTCAGAGACGCATCGGAAGCGTAAAATGGCTAAGTCTTTTGAAGGCTTATTGGACAAATTAAATGAGTTTAATTCGTAAGGTGACGGCTTGGATTTGGCCGGCCAAAGAGGGTCCCCACCCTCTTTGGTTTGGCCGGCCACAATAAAAAGGGAAACCAAATTATTTGGTTTAAATTATAAAATAAATCGAGCGTGATTTATTTTATAAAATTATGGATAAAGAAATTTATATAAAGAAATTTATAGAAATTTATTTTTTTATGAAAATTAAAATGAACCATGGATTGGTTTATTTTATTTTATAAAATCAATTATGAATTGATTTTTCCATGATAAGAAAAATTTATATAATAAATTTCTTGTGAAAATTTATTTCATAATAAAAGGGGAGACATGGTTGTTTTTATTATAAATTAAGTTATAATAAAAACTTGGCATAACGGAATAATTCATAGAAAATTTATAAGATAAATTTCTTATGAAAATTTATTCCGTTAAAAGGAGACTTGGCGATAAAGAGGCTACTATATAAAGGCACCAAGGCAAGGCTTGGAAATTAATTCAAGAGATCAAGGATTCTTGCCTAGCCTCTCTTCCTCTCCTTCTCTCCCTCTCCCTCTTCTAGGGTCGGCTACCCTCTCCCTCTTCTAGGGCCGGCTGCCCTCACCTCCTTTGTCGTGAGCCACCTCCACCAAGAAGGTGCCGAAGAAGAAGAAGAAGCGGGTCGCGGCTCCTTCCTTCCTCCTGGAATCTTGATTCCGTTTTTCGTTTGGTGGTTAGTTTTCCATCTCTCTCTCTTGATATTCTTGTCGTGCCTTTGGAGAATCTAGTAGTTCTTGTCGGCACGAAACTCGTGGCTTTGCGAAGTCATCCCGAAGAGAACTCGGCGTGGACGTGAATAGAGGCAGAGCTTCGAAGGGACGCTACGGTTGGATCTCGTCCCTTTCTACGAGTTACGCGAGGTATTAAGTAAATTAGTTTACTTTCTGCAAAATTTAAATGTATGATCATGTCTCCACAACATAAGGTTGCATGCTAGATACGTGGTTTAAATAATTTGAGAAATTATTTATGCTAAACCTTCCGCTGCACGCAATAAAATTTTAAAATTACGAACTTGTATCCATGTCAACATGCACCCGGTCCCAACAGTGGTATCAGAGCCAGTTAGTGTTCGACATAATCATATAATTGTTTTGCGGAAAACTTTGTCATGATCTCAATTTGGAAAATTTTACAATTATGGAAACTTTCAATTATGATAAATTTTAGATTTAGGAATTTCAAAGTTTGAAAATCCTCATGAAATTTCGCAAAATTTTGAAATATCCTAGTTTCTGAAATTTTATGATAATTGTGAAAACTTCCCATTTTTGGAAACTTTCCAATTTTAGAAATTTCCTATTTTGGAAATTTTCCAATTTTGGAAATATGTAAGTTTTCTTTGTACCTGAAACTTACAATTATTCTGAAAACCTATTATGGAAAGCTCGCAATTTTGGGCAGTTTCTTTCTAGAAAGTCTAGACAAATTTATGGAACATTAATTGACAATTAAATTCGAATTGGTTTTTAAATTATTAACAAAATTCTTTACTTTGGGGAGTGCCTCGGGGAGCCACCCAAATTAAAGATAGTTGTTGTAATTTAATTTCCTATTTTGAATAAAATTGTCATATTTAATTTGGTTACGCCACGAGGAGCGGATCAAATTAGATTTAAGATAAATTTCTTTTCTTTGGGTATCTGAGCCTTGGGGAGCCACCCGAAGAAAATAATTTGTTGTAATTAATTAGTCCATGAATAAAATATGTGATTAAATCTTGGAAATTTAGGATAATTTCCTTATTTGATTTAAGAGGTGATGCTCTTACATATTGTTGTCTCCAAAATTAATTAGGAAATGGTTTCCTATAGAGTTTTCTTGAATAAGATTTTCATGAAAATAATATGTGGTTGAATTAAGGGAATCTGTCTCTTAATTTAATAAGATTTGATTTAGAAAAATCAAAGCCTTAAACATATTATTTCCGTAATTGATTATGACAATTTAGGAAATTGTTTCCCAAAACAATTTCTTGAATAAAGTATGAAATTGGAATTAGGAAATCCGGTTCCTAATTCAATTAATGAAACTTGATAAATTAAGTCACATACATACTTTATTAAGGAAAACGTTAGTGCATGACATAATTATATGTCATGAATGTGCTTAGAAAGAAAAGGATGAGACCTAAAATCCCTTACAAAATATTAAGGTCAACACCTTCCATTAATATGGTTAGAACCGGAGTTTTGTTTCTCGTTTGGGTTGATGGACACATCCATGCCTAGCTTGAACCTCAACATGTTCAAACCATGGAACTAGTTTATGATTAATATAGTTGGAGTCAGAGGTCAATCCTTAGTTTTGGTTGTTGGACACATCCAAGCCTGACTAAACGGTTGAATGAGCTCCAACCATATTAAAACTATTTCTTGATTAATGGGTCAGCCTTAAGCTTGGAGCATCGATTTGTTGTGTCACAGCCAAGGTCGATGTAAAGAGAGGTGCAGTTGGGTGCTATGTATATTGTTGCATACTTGTTAATGAGTTAACAACTCAATGATTTATGCAAACATTCAATTAGTTGATAGCATAAAGTGATAGTTACATATATATGATATGTAATCGGTATAATTACCTACCTTCATAGCTAAGAATAACTTGATGGCCACAACCATGGTTGTTCTTATCTATGGTTGGATATCAACCTATTTGGAGGTGTTCCTACGATCTCCCGAATTGATAAAAAGGGTTATTCAATTTGAAAAATAAATAGGATTTAGTTAATGTATGTTGATGCATTCTTATCATTCTTCTCACATAAGCTCAATTTGTATTTCTAGGATAATCACTCGATCATGTCTTCTCTGAATTTGCGTTCCATTTTGGACACCAATAAACTGACTGGGCCAAACTTCATGGACTGGCTTCGAAACCTGAGGATAGTCCTCAAGGCAGAGAAGCTTGCTTATGTCCTTGAAGATCAACTTCCCAACCGTCCTCCAGAAAATGCAACTCCAGACCAGTTAGTGGCCTATCAGAAACATGTGACCGATTCTGAACTTACGAGTTACATCATGCTAGCCTCTATAGTACCTGAGCTGCAAAAGCAGCATGAGCATATGGATGCTTATACCATCATTTTCCATCTTTATGAGTTATTTGATGAGCAAGCGAGATCCGAAAGGTTCGAGGTCTCCAAACTCCTCTTCACCTCTAAGATGCAGGAAGGCACTTCTGCCTCACAGTTTGTGTTGAAGATGTTGGGGTACATTGAGCGACTGGGCACACTCGGTTTTGCAATGGATCAAGAACTAAGTATTGACTTAATTTTGCATTGTTTACCCAAAAGTTATTCACAATTTGTGATGAACTATCGGATGAACAAGCTGGAGACTACCATTCTTGAGTTGCTCAACCTGCTGAAGACTGTAGAGCCTTCTGTGAAGCAGTATCAAAAGATGGTACTGTTAGTTGGTTCCTCAAAGAAAGGTTCTAAGAGGAAGGCCAAAGAACAGAATAAGGGAAAGAAGAAAAAGGTCAAAAAGACTGAAAAGACACCAAAAGGCACTTGCCATCATTGCGGCAAGGAGGGTCACTGGCGAAGAAACTGCAAGGTTTATCTTGAGTCCTTGAAGAAGAAGGCATCCGATGCCCCATCCTCTTCAGGTATCTTCGTTATTGAATGTCACTCTATTTCATCAAATACCTGGGTACTTGATACTGGGTGTAGCTCACATATATGTAATAACATACAGGGGCTAAGGAATAGAAGAAGACTCGTCAAGGGAGAAGCGAATTTGCGAGTTGGAAATGGGGCAAAGATTGCTGCTGTTGCCATTGGAACATATTTGCTAAAGCTCCCTACTGGACGTATCTTAGAATTGGATAATTGTTATTTTGTTCCTTCGTTAATAAAGAACATTGTATCTATTTCATGTTTGAATGAAAAGGGTTATCATTTAACTTTTAGTAACAATTGTTGTTACATAACTTTAAATGGTGTTCTTTATGGAACCGAAACTTTGTGCAATGGTATCTACACGTTAGATTTATCCGGTGACGTTTTCAATATCGAAGTTAGCAACAAACGTGCTCGAAAAGATAACCGAATAGACTCCTATATGTGGCATTGTCGTCTTGGCTATGTAAGTAAGAATCGCATGACCAAATTACACCGATGTGGAATTCTGGAATCATTTGAACCCGGTTCATTTGATACATGCGAATCATGCTTAAAAGGCAAGATGGCCAAATTACCCTTTTCCGGAAAGGGTAAACCAGTGGAAGAATTGCTTGGTCTAATACATACTGATGTATGTGGACCAATGTCAACTCTTGCACAAGGAGGCTATAGCTACTTCATTACCTTTATCGATGATCACTCACGATTCGGGTATGTGTTCTTGATGAAACACAAATCTGAAGCTTTTGAGAAATTCAAAGAGTTCAGAAATGAAGTAGAGAAACAGCTTAGCAAAAGTATTAAGATACTTTGATCCGATCGGGGTGGTGAATACTTGAGTCAAGAGTTTCAAGATTATCTTAGGGACAATGGGATATTGTCCCAATGGACTCCGCCATATACACCACAGCATAATGGTGTATCTGAGAGGCGTAACCG
The DNA here is from genome assembly GCA_024364735.1 of Boesenbergia rotunda. Taxonomy (NCBI): domain Eukaryota; kingdom Viridiplantae; phylum Streptophyta; class Magnoliopsida; order Zingiberales; family Zingiberaceae; genus Boesenbergia; species Boesenbergia rotunda. The sequence continues at coordinate 174,426 of JAGFNQ010005499.1, forward strand.
AACCTTGATGGACATGGTTAGATCCATGATGAATCATGCAACTCTTCCAAAATCCTTTTGGGGCTATGCACTTAAGACAGCTGTTTACTTGCTAAACAGAGTCCCGACCAAGGTAGTCTCTACTACTCCATATAAGACGTGGAATAGTAAGAAACCTCACTTAACACACCTTAAGATATGGGGTTGTCCTGCTTATGTGAAGCGGACTGTATCAGACAAATTGGATGCTAAGTCTGATAAATGTCTATTTATTGGATACCCTAAGGAAACAAAGGGTTACCAATTCTATCATCCCTTGGAACAAAAGGTGTTTGTTTCAAGGCATGTTGTATTTCTAGAAAAGAAATTTCTTTTACAAGAAAACAGTGGGAGTGGCATTGAACTTGATGAAGTTCAAGAAACTCCAATAGACATTACAGAGACACCTAGTCTAGACCCACAACCGAGAACTCATGATGATGAGCTATATGTAGAACCTAAAACAACAACACCTCTTCGTAGGTCTGATAGGACACGTAATATTCCAGAGAGATACGGATTTCTCATAAGTGAATCGAACGACGTGTTACTCATAAGCAATGACGAACCTATCAGTTATGAAGATGTTCTGAAAAGTTCAGAAAGGGACAAATGGCTTGAAGCCATGAAGTCGGAAATGGATTCCATGTACGAAAATCAAGTATGGGACTTGGTTAACCCACCTGAAGGGATTAAGCCCATAGGGTGCAAGTGGGTTTTCAAGAAGAAAACCGACATGGAAGGTAATGTTGTTACCTTTAAGGCTAGATTAGTGGCAAAAGGATATCATCAGAAACAAGGAATTGATTATGACGAAACCTATTCGCCAGTAGCTATGATTAAATCCATTCGGATGCTCCTGGCCATAGCAGCTCATTATAATTATGAGATATGGCAAATGGATGTGAAAACAGCATTCCTTAATGGAAACCTGCTTGAGGATGTATACATGATACAACCTGAAGGTTTCACATCGTTGATAAAACCAAAATATGCAAGCTTCGACGATCCATATATGGACTGAAGCAAGCATTCAGGAGCTGGAACATCCGTTTTGATGAGACAATCAAAGAGTTTGATTTCTCACAAAATCCTGATGAACCCTGTGTGTACAAGAAGGTTAGTGGGAGTGCAGTCGTATTCCTAATGCTATATGTCGATGGCATATTGCTTATAGAAAACGATATATCAGTCTTATAATCAGTTAAAATTTGGTTGTCCAAAACTTTCTCCATGAAAGACCTGGGAGAAGCAACCTATATCCTTGGGATTAGAATCTATAGAGATAGATCAAAACGGTTGCTTGGTCTTTCGCAGTCTACATATATAGACCGAGTGCTAAAAAGGTTTAGCATGTCGGAATCCAAGAAAGGTTACCTTCCCATCAGGCATGGGATCAACCTTTCAAAGTCTATGTGTCCGCGCACAGAAGACGAGAGGATTTGCATGAATAAGATTCCTTATGCATCCGCGATAGGATCTATCATGTATGCTATGTTATGTACTAGGCCCGATGTATCATATGCTCTGAGTGTCACGAGCAGATACCAGTCTGATCTAGGAATGGATCATTGGGCGGCTGTCAAGACAATCCTTAAGTACTTAAGAAGAACTAAGGATGTGTTCCTAATATATGGAGAAGGAGATATGGTAATACGTGGGTATACAGATGCCAGTTTCCAGACAGATAAGGATGACTCCAAATCTCAGTCTGGATACGTATTTACTTTGAATGGAGGCGCAATAAGTTGGAAGAGTTCCAACAAGACACCGTAGCGGATTCTACCACGGAAGCGGAATACATTGAGCTTCGGAAGCAGCAAAGAAGCAGTCTGGATCAAGAAGTTTGTCTCAGAACTTGGTGTGGTTCCAACCATTGATGAAGCAATACCGGTTTACTGCGACAACAATGGAGCTATTGCACAAGCAAAGGAACCAAGGTCTCATCAGCGATCCAAACATGTGCTTCGCCGCTATCATCTGATCAGAGAGATTATAAGTAGGAATGATATACAAATTGAGAAAATTCCCACTGAAAGGAATTTAGCGGATCCTTTAACTAAGGTCTTGCCTCAAGCAAGTTTGAGGGTCATGTTAGAGCCTGTGGTATTGGATACCGTAGCGATTGGCATTAGGCCAAGTGGGAGTTTGTTAGTATATGAGAGAAGTGTCCTAAGGCAATCGCCTTATGATTGTAATCATTTACTTTAATAAATGAATATTCACTATTTGAGTATACATGTTTGTGTATTTGATTGAGATCTTAAACTCATTTACTGAATGTCCGCAATACAATTCACAGCATGAGAGAATTTGTGATGAATTCACAACTAGTGATATCTCTACATGTGCAATTGTGAAGTATTGAAATTGTCCCTAGTCGATGAATTGATAAATACGGACACTATCAATTCTGTTGAGACTAGCATGGGTTATTCTCTAATCAGCTGATTCTCACTGGCTGGTGACATTGGGATGTCCGGAGATAAACATGAATGCTAGTTAAGGGAACTAGTTCATTGGAGTGACTGCTGTAAAACTTCATATGGTATCTACATATAGATATGTCAATGAAGTTCTTACTGCAGCTTAAGTGCGATGTTCCTTTGACTTGCGGTGTTCAAGTCATCTTGGTCATGAGACTTATACTTTGACATCTTAAGCAAGCATCTCCAAGGAGGTGTGGACCCAGGATGTTGGGTATAAGCCGAAGTGCCCGAAGATGTTTGAACAGCCTACAAAGGATTCACCACTCCTTGCGAGGAGATGTATACCCAAGGCCTATCGTCGGATTGTTACTCGAAGCCTCTGGCCAGAGCATAACATGTTCGAGTATGAATCTCTAGAAACATGAGAGTAATTAGAATCCATTGGACGAGAAAGACATTACTTGGGCTAGGTGTGACGTAGTCAGCCTAGTGGGACTGACACACATAGACCGTGTCCTGAACCAAGTGGGTATAAGATGGTGAATGGAATGAGGCACGATTCATTAAAGCTGCTGAAGGGTTTCAAAATTATTTCTGAGGTCAACCGTTGATCTTTCGATTAATTGGGGGTTATGATGTACTACTAGGAGCCACTCATGATCGTTCTATAATTGGTTGATTATAGACGGCCAACTTAAATCGAAAGCCTATTTAGTCACACGCACTACGAGTAATCCGAGGGATTTAAAACAAGTTGAAAATTGGATTTTCCGATCAAGAGAGATAAGTCGAATATGAATTTTTCAGAGACGCATCGGAAGCTTAAAATGGCTAAGTCTTTTGAAGGCTTATTGGACGAATTAAATGAGTTTAATTCGTAAGGTGACAGCTTGGATTTGGCCGGCCAAAGAGGGTCCCCACCCTCTTTGGTTTGTCCAGTCACAATAAAAAGGGAAGCCAAATTGTTTGGTTTAAATTATAAAATAAATCGAGCGTGATTTGTTTTATAAAATTATGGATAAAGAAATTTATATAAAGAAATTTATAGAAATTTATTTTATGGAAATTAAAATGAACCATGGATTGGTTTATTTTATTTTATAAAATCAATTATGAATTGATTTTCCATGATAAGAAAATTTATATAATAAATTTCTTGTGAAAATTTATTCCATAATAAAAGGGGAGACATGGTTGTTTTTATTATAAATTAAGTTATAATAAAAACTTGGCATAACGGAATAATTCATAGAAAAATTTATAAGATAAATTTCTTATGAAAATTTATTCCGTTAAAAGGAGACTTGCGATAAAGAGGCTACTATATAAAGGCACCAAGGCAAGGCTTGGAAATAATTCAAGAGATCAAGGATTCTTGCCTAGCCTCTCTTCCTCTCCTTCTCTTCCTCTCCCTCTTCTAGGGCGGCTACCCTCTCCCTCTTCTAGGGTCGGCTGCCCTCACCTCCTTTGCGTGAGCCACCTCCACCAAGAAGGTGCCGAAGAAGAAGAAGAAGCGGGCGCGACTCCTTCCTTCCTCCCGGAATCTTGATTCCGATTTTCGTTTGGTGGTTAGTTTTCATCTCTCCTTTGATATTCTTGTCGTGCCTTTGGAGAATCTAGTAGTTTTGTCGGCACGAACTCTGGCTTTGCGAAGTCATCCCGAAGAAACTCGGCGTGGACGCGAATAGAGGCGGAGCTTCCAAGGGACGCTACGGTTGGATCTCGTCCCTTTCTACGAGTTACACGAGGTATTAAGTAATTAGTTTACTTTCTGCAAATTTTAAATGTATGATCATGTCTCACAACATAAGGTTGCATGCTAGATACGTGGTTAAAATAATTTGAGAAATTATTTATGCTAAACCTTCCGCTGCACGTAATTAAATTTTAAAATTACGAACCCGTATCCATGTCAACATGCACCCGGTCCCAACACA
>JAGFNQ010005500.1:0-18169 GCA_024364735.1 Boesenbergia rotunda
TGTTAATTACTGCTCTAGTAGTAGATAGATAGTTTGTTTGGTGTAGAATAGCATTTGCTTCAAATTCTGGGCATAAATTTCTAGTTGCGTGCCATCTCATTCCTTAAAACCCAAACTGTTTCTGAATTTGAGTTTTTTTTTCTTTTCAATGTTCTGATTTCAATCTCAATGCCTTACCTTAGTTTCGCATAGTTCCTTCTTCATATCAATGATTTCCAAGTGAATCACTCAGCTGGAACAGTTGAGCCGAAAGTCTACTCATTTAATAAAGTTGGTAATGGTTTTTGGCACAAGGAATTTCTCCTTGCGTGCCAATTGAATTGCAGTTTTAAAATCTGCATTTGGCTGGTTTTATGACATAAGTTTGTGTGTGAAGTCAATAAACTTGCACTCAATCATATCCTAATCTTGTAGGCATCGGTTGGGTTCCAAAATACTTTAGCTAGTTGAGTTTAAATTGCTTGGTTGAGTCCTAATCTCGCATGCTTTAAATTGAATTCAGCCTATTGATTTTTGAAAACTCCTATCCTTGCTTTTACTTTCTTGTTTAGCATTCCATTTTTGTGTTTGAAATCAGAAAACAGTTGCCATAAAAACTTTGTAAGTGCTTTATTTAGGGTACCATTAGTTGAATTCTAAGTGTCATTTCTTTGTTGGGCTCCCTTGTTCACTTTTCTCTGTTTTTCATTGCAATTTCATTTTCAATTTCAAACCAAATCCAATTACTTGTTAGAAACCCGAAAACACAAAAACGACACATAAACACAAGTTTGAATCAAACTAGACAACTATCCCCGAGAAAAATACGACCTGTGGCCCCTATATTACATTTCCATAATTTTGATTGTAAAAGGGTTTCCAGCTTTCATTTATAAATTCTAAATTTGAGGCCCACATTCGTGACAGTCAATTTGGGTCCGTCAAATTTTTGGCGCCGTTGCCGGGGAAACTGTTAGTTGACTTGTTTGATTTTAGCTTGTACACTTATTGCATATCATTCTTGACTATTTCTGTGCTTATTGCTATATCTTTGGATTTGATTTTATTTGATTTATCCTTCTATCTACTTTTACTGCGATTTATTTTGTTTTTATGACCAGGTCTCTAGGTGCTGAATTGGAAGATTTCGATCCTGAGATTGAGAGGACTTTCAGAGTCAGGAGGAGCCAGGCTATTCTTTCTGAGACTGCAGATATCCCTCCACTTCAGACTATCAGCACTCACTCAGGCATTGATATGGCAGACCACCAGAGAACCATGAAGGAGCTTGCAGCACCTGACGCTGCATTTCAGTACTCCAGCATAGCATATCCAGAGCTGGGAGAAAGTTTTGAGTTAAGATCTGGGCTTATTAATTTGTTGCCAAAATTTCAGGGTTTATCTGGGGAGGATCCAAACAGACACTTGCACGAATTTCATGTGGTGTGCTCTACTATGAAGCCTCAGGGCATTTCTGAAGAAGACATCAAGCTGAGAGCTTTCCCCTTCACATTGACAGGAGCAGCCAAAGACTGGTTCTATTATCTGCCTACAGGACATGTGTCTAGTTGGATCACCATGAAGAAGGCATTTTTGGAGAAGTATTTCCCAGCTTCCCGCACAGCTATAATCAGAAAAAGTATCTGTGGGATTCAGCAGGTGGTGGGCGAGACACTATATGATTATTGGGAAAGATTTAACAAGTTGTGCTCAAGTTGCCCCCAGCATCAAATCAGTGAGCAATTATTGATTCAATATTTTTATGAAGGGCTACTGCAGTCGGATAGAGTCCTTATAGATGCTGCAGCTGGAGGAGCCTTAGTGAACAAGTCACCAATGCAAGCTAGGGAGTTAATTTCTAATATGGCTGAGAATTCCCAACAATTTGGAGGCAGAGCCTTGACCACCAGAGGAGTGGGAGAAGTTCAGGTAGTTCCTACTGATAACAAGGAGGTTAAGAATGCATTGATGGAGCTCACCTCAGCTTTCAAGCAAATGGAATTGAAAGTGGACAGACTTAGTTCTACTTCTTCAGTACCTCCCCCCTCTGCTCAAATTACAAGTGTGTGTGGCATTTGTTCTAGTCAAGAGCACACTTCAGACTCATGCCCCAATCTCCAACAGGACGAGACAGTAGCGGCTTTAATGAGAGGACAATTCCAAGCGAGAAACAATCCTTATTCCTCTACTTATAACCCTGGATGGAGGAATCATCCTAACCTGAGGTATGGGAATGCGTTCTGCCAACAAGAGCCTCAAACTCAGTCATCACAGCAGCCCCAACCAAACTTACAGCAGACCCAACCAGTTCAGAACACGCAGCAACAATTTCAGCCGTCAAACTCAAGTTTTCAGCCTTCATTTCAGCCTACTTCTCAACATTTTCAGCAACAGTTTCAGCCATTTGATCCTCAATTCCAGCAATCTTATCAAGGGCAGCAAGGATGGCAATCATTCCCAGCTTTTCCAGCTCAAAACCAATCGAATTTCCAACCATCACAACCCATGAATCAACAATTTCAGCCCTATGGTCAAGGATTTCAAGGCCAGAATTTTCAGCCCTCGCCATCTAATTTTCAAGCTCCAAATCAGTATTTTCAAGGTCACAACGCCCAGCAAAGTTTCCATGCAAATCAACCATTTAGTCAGCAATTCAATCAGGCAAATCAGTTTGCATATCAGCCCCAACAGTCAAGCTTTCAACCAACTCAGCAATCAAAATTTCAGCCTTCTTCTTCATCCTTTCAAGGTCAGACAAGGAGCTATGTAAACCAAGGAGGTTATGGGAGCTCAAGTGGAGCAGATGCTCAGCAACAGCAAATGATGGAGATGCTACAACAAGTTATGCAAACACAACAACAACAACAAGGTTGGCAACAAAATGTCGAGAGGCAATTAGGGCAATTGGCTAGTGGAATTAACCAAAATCAAGCTCAAGGATCAAGCCAACTCCCTTCCCAAACCGTTCCTAATCCCAAAGGGAATGTGAGTGCTATATATTTGAGGAGTGGGAAGGTCACCTCAAGTCCAAAGAGTCCAAGAGCAGAATTTTCAGGAAACCGGACAGCTTCTCCAATTCCGGCCCAAAACAACACTGAAATGAGTTCAAATTCAGCTGATTCCACCTCTAGCCCGTTCCCAACTCAGTCCTCGAGCAACCCTCCAAATTTGGTGGCAAACGGAGAAGAAATCAGTGCCGAGACGCAAGGGACAGCAGCCACTACGCAGGGTACAGCAGGGCAGAATTCAGCCTCTCCACCTCCGGCCAAAGAAGATGATTTTAGGGTTCCTTTACCTTTTCCACAGGGGAGAACTCCAACCAAAAGACAAGGGGAGAAGGAGAAAGCTAAGGAATTTAATGAACTAGTGGAGCTTTTCAGCAAAGTGGAGATCAATATACCTTTGTTGACCATGATCAAAAGAGTTCCAAAGTATGCTAAGTTTTTGAAGGATCTTTGTGTTAACAAAAGGAAGCTTAAGGAAAATGAATTGGTCAGCATTGGGAAAAATGTTTCTTCGCTTATCCATGCCCTACCTCAGAAATGTGAAGACCCTGGGATGTTTACTGTTTCTTGTGAGATTGGGAGCACCATATTTCACGATGCTATGTTAGACTTAGGAGCTTCTATAAATGTGATGCCCAGGTCAGTCTTTCAGATGCTCGGCATAGGCCCTTTACAGCCCACTGGCGTGATGATACAGCTAGCAGACAGGAGCCAGACACGCCCAGCAGGTATGATTGAAGATGTTTTGGTGAAGGTAAAGGAGCTGATATTTCCTGCTGATTTCTATATTTTGGATATGGAGGGAGATTACTTGGCACACCGTTCTCCACTGATTTTAGGCAGACCGTTTCTGAAGACGGCCAGAACAAAGATTGATGTATATGCCGGTACACTTTCTATGGAGATTGGAGATACGGTTATTCAGTTTAGCCTTTTCGATGCTATGAAGCATCCGATAGAGGATCACTCCATCAGGAGCATGGATCTTATTGAGGAGCTGGTGCAGACAGAGTTGGAGGCTGAGGGATTTCTGGAGGATAGTGCTAGAGGAGCTACAGATTCAGAGGAGGCTGAGAGAGTACTGACTGTTGATACTGAGGATTTTTCAGAAGATATTTCAGACACACTTCCAGCTGGAGAGATTATTCTAGGTGTAGGGGTTTGCACAGAGCCCCAAGGATCACCTATTTTTACTGATATTCAAAGTGTAGGGGTTTGCACAGAGCCCCAAGGATCACCTATTTTTACTGATATTCAAAGTGTAGGGGATTGCACAGAGCCCCAAGGATCACTTATACTAGTTGAGCGCCTATTAGAACTTAAACCTGATACGGACTCTATACTTGACCAGGAGGGAGCTATGGACACATCTATCATTGTGGAACCTCCAGGTATTTTTCAGCGCGATCAGGTAAGTATTTCTCTTATTTTTTTGGAAACATCAAAAGAGGTACCAAAAGTTGATTTTATTGGCTGCGATACACTTCTTGATTTGGCATGTGTGGGAAATAATTGGGAAAATTTCATGGGAACATCCAAAATAGATTGCATTGATTATGATAAGTGTCTGGATGCATCTTGGGTAGATATTCATTGTAAAAAATTCTTTGAGATGCCTAAACTTGATTTTATTGGATGTGATTCATTTTTGGATAAATTGTATGCAAAAACTGATGTTATTTTATTTCCTTCGTACCCTGCACGCTCTAGAGGGGTAGTACATTGTTTTGCAGGGTCCAGGAGACTTCTGGAGTGGGAGCTTAATCTGAACAGACTGAAACCTCCTGAAATGTGTCCCAAAAAGAATAAAGAGGTTGCAGTTAAATCCAAGTGTGGGGGAGCGATGCACAGTGAAGTGGAACAAATGGAAGAAGCTCTTTCGCACACCCTGACTCCTCCACTACCGCGATGGAGGCTTTTTCTTGACAGACTCCGACCACCAGAAATAAAAGGGAGTTTGATTTTTGTCGCCTTTTCCTTTATTGCATGTTTTCAATCTTAAAATGAGTTCTTGTTAATAAATAAGTGAGTAGAGTAGCATGACATGAATAAAATCATTGTAAATACCAGGTTTTGTGTTTTAGCACTTTATCTTGCATGATTAGGAAATAAATGTATCCCTTAGGTTTTCTCCATAGCATTTTAGAGCCTTTTGGAAAATAAATCAAATTTGGTTGTCAAAACTTAGGATTTAAGTTGATGGATGAAATCTTGGATGCTTGAGTACGATTTTGCTTTGGATTCTTAATTGAGAATTTGAGATGAATGGTTTTTACCTAGTGAGATTAGCCTTATTTGTGACACACATGTTATTAAACTCTAGAACTTGCTTAGGTTCTTTTAAAACCATATTTCGTTGATTGGATCACATTTATGAAGACTAATCCCATTGTTTCCATTTTTCCATGATCATGTTTGATACATACTCTTCTTGAATTGTCTCTCCTTATTCCTAAATCTAACCCCAAATTTTTCTATGGATTTGTTTGCTTGGGATGTTTTCTTGATGCTATTTTGCCCGAGACGGACAAAGTTTTAAGTGTGGGGGAGTGATTAGTGATTTGGAAGCAATTTCATTTCGAAAAAAATTTTTTTCAATGGAAGGATGGAAACAATCACATTTTGAGTGAGTTGGAATATCAAGATTAAGCAAGAAGAATCGTTAAGAAGATGGAAGCAATTGTAGATCTAGATTCCCTATCATACTTTGAAGAGTTAAGTGGCAAGCAAGTTTGAAACAATTTCACCATCTGAGTTTGCAGCTGGGCAGTTCGGAAAATTCTTTGTGCCAAAGTCTGAAAGTGGCACACAATGGCAGCTGAAACAAGCTGAAAACCAGCTGGAAACAATTGGGATTGAAGCTGAAATCAAGCTGAGCAGTTGCTGAACTCAAGCTGCTGAATTCGGCTGGACAAATCTGATTTGAGGCTGTGCAAATCTGATTCAAGGAAGAAACCTGTGCCAAATGTGCAGAAATGGGTTAACTTGAAGCTGAAATTACTACCGATGCTAGAAATGAAGACAATTTGGATTGAATTCTGCATCTGAAGGCTGTAGAAATCAGAACAAAAATTGCTGAAATTGCTGGAGAAATCAGATAAGAATTTTGGAGCTGAAAAATCTGAATTGAAGCAAAAGGAGAGCTGCTGGGGGCAGTTAAGAAAATGCAGTGAAGAAGAGGGGCTGAACACAAGCTGGACTGCAGCTGTATAATCTGATGAAGTTGGAATTAAAGCTGCAAAGAAGCTGAGTAAAATCAGAAAACCTGAAAAGAAGCTGAAAGGAGTACTGAATCTGAGTTTGCTGAGTTTTGATTTGGAGTAGCTGGACTGACCGGAGCTGGAACTGAACTGCAAGGATGGCTGCTGGGAATTGAGAAGTAGATCTTCGTCAGCTACAAGGAAGTCTGAAATGCAGCTATTCAACATCAGAGTGTCAGATTTGAAGTGAACAAGTTGAGACAAAGTCTAAATTCTGTGAGGAAACAAGCTGAATTTGCAGTTGAACTTAAGTTGAATTCCAGCTGGATGCAATCTGAATTGAAGGCTGAAAAGTTGATGAGTTGAAGCTGGAATTATTTGCATCAATGCAGAAATGTTTGTGCCAAAAATAGTGTGCAGATAAATGATGCAAGCTGAACTGTTTTGAATGGAAACTAATGAAAGGTTGCTGCCGAGTGTAAACAAACATGTAAGGAGCTACTGAAATTATATGAATTGAAAGGGAGTAAGCTGCGAGTTCTGAATTTATTTAAGGAATGTTTATGAAGCTGATTTAGAGGAAGCAGTGATTGAAAAGCAGTAAAGGCATTTTCGGAAATGAAGTGGCTGAAATTGAAACTGCTGATCAGAATTGTGTAGTGGAATCCCCACTTGTTGTTTGATATTTCCGGTTCTCTATTGAAAAAAAAAAGAAGAAAAAAAAATCTGTATCAGATTGTATCAAACAGGAAATGTAGATAGGAACCTCATGATTGAAGACTGGATTGGAGCAAACTTCTGAACAAGGAATTGGGGAGAATGAGCACCACAAGATTAAGCAAAACGTGACCAAACCAGGAAGAAAGGTGGATGCTAGGAATCCTGATCAGAAACAGAATGCATTAGGGCTGAACTCAAAGAAAAAAAAATCAGCACATGAAGCAGTTTTGTGCAGTTTGTGTCAAGTTGAAGCTGAAAATTGGGTTTTCTAAGTTATGAATCAAGGGATTAAGTTCCTGAGTGTATCAGATTTGTATCAGGAATGTCCACTGCTGATCAAAGGAGAAAAGACGAAAATGGAAACAAAGCAGTTCCTGAACTTAAGCTGGGCAGTTAAGAAACCTAAGAGAGAATTCTGTGCTAAGGTGGAAGCCATAAGTGAAAGGAGCTGAAAACATCTGAACAGAGCAGCAAGGCAGGTTCTGAATCGAAGTGGAAAAGCAGTGGCCAAGGAGAGTATCAAAAGATGGAATTTACATGCCAAGAATTCAAGGAAAAACAGATTATTTCGATTACAATGGGCACAGATTAGTAGCAACTGCAAATTGAAATCTTGATTTTGGAAATCAGAGAGGCAGTGCCGAAATCAATTGGAACCCTTATGAAGAAAATCTGCTAGCTCTGATATATAAAAAAAAATGCAGTTATGCCAGAAAAGACTAAGAAAGAAAAAAAAAAAACTGAAAGAATTGAAGCTGAATCTGATCACAATTTGGGAGTGAGCACATTGCAATACATTTCTGACCTTGTTAGAGCTAAAAAGAAAGAATAGAAAGTAGAATGAGAAAAGAAAAGCAAAGTTGGCACAAATAGATAAGAAATGGCACAAGGAAGTCAAGGAAAGGTTCAACATCCAAATCAAAAGAATTATTCAAATTAGACTCCATCAGACTTTGGAATTCACTAGGGGACTGATAAGAGGGCAAAGAGTATCAAAAATATCCCCAAGCAACCAAGTCTTCCACTTTATCAACTTTTCTTTTCCCTTGTCTTATATTTCACATCTTACCATTTCTTATGCTTTTCAATTGTTTTTGTAGATGTTGATCCTATTCACGATGAATGGTAGAGAGTAGATAATAAGCAAGCCTATGGTAGTGCAAGAAGCATGTGTGTGAGAGTGAGCTCCACTTCCATTAGCAACTTAGAATTTAAGGAGAGAGCCACCACTATTTTCCTGGAAAGGCTAGAGATTTAAATTCATCTCAATGACTCATGATAGATGAAAAGGCCAAGTTGTTGATTTAAGGACAAGATAGTAATCCATAGAGCTTAGATTTATGAGAATTGGCAACCTTAGGTAATTTCTTTTCATTTGTTTCTAATTATGCTTAAGAAAATCTATGGGATACATGTTTAGTTATTTCGCGAGACGCTCAAGGCTAAGTGTGGGGGAGTTGATAGATTCCATTTTATTGATCATTTGAGCTGCTAAAATCCCTGTTTGATCCATGTTTTTATTGCCAAAATTGTGAAATTGCCTAGGTTTTAGAACTTACCTTTATTTTGGACTTAATTGCAAATATGCAAATTTTTGGATTAATTTGGCCACTAAACTCTTGATCTATTTTTGTAGGCATCAAAGTTCAAGGATCTAGGGCATATTGGGTCAAACTCGAGTCGGAAGTGACCCAGATCAGATTATCAAGATTATGATTAAATCTGGGCCGTTCGATTCAAAAGCGGCTAGATCGGAGCCATCCGGGATGATCTGAAGCAATCCAAGCTAAAGCTAAGGTTGATCAAGCACCCTGATCAAGATCTGAAGATTTCATCCCAATCAGAGCAAGATCAACCGTTGGATCAAGCTTGGAGGGCTCTAGATCATCCATTCAAAGATTAGCTAGATCTGGACCATCCGTTGCAAATCTGGAGGATCCGAGCTACCACGAGGCAGATCCTGACCCCAGATCTTCATCATCAAAGTTTGGCTCAAATCGGACTAAGATCAGCCGTTGGATTGAAGCAAATCAATCACAGCCGTCCGTTGGTTAATACTTAAGGAAATTTTTCCACAGCCTTACCCTTGTCGCGTCTTCAGCCAGCCTCCGCCACTGTTCTTCCTTGTTCTTCATCGTTTCTTCATCTTTCTTCATCGTTTTTGTTTCCATGAAGGCGTGACCACTTCATCTTCCAATCCAGATCGAGAGTCGAGTCTTTGGTGATCAAGGTTTGAAGAATTCTGCTCAAATTGCGCTGAACAGGGGATTTCTTGAGGGTTTCGGGAATCCTCAGTCCGATCACTTCCTTCTCAACCACAGTCCATTTCCAAGCTTCCAAATCACTTGTAGGGGTTCTCAAGTGATCTCAGAAGTTTCCCAAATCGTCCTCGCAGCTCCACCAATTGAGAACGAAGAAATCGGATGGAAAGTTTCAGCAAGCGCAGTTTTGAAGCAAATTCAAATTCAGAATTGATTGTCCACTGATTTGCTGAGCCTAGGGGTTCGAAGCCGGTTCTTGATTGACAACCAAGAGTTTCTCGAACTGAGGAAGGAGTTGAGGAGTAGATTAGACTTTTAATTTCCAAGTTATAGCTGTAGTTTCAACTTTTGCACTGTTTTGTTCTGAAATTTCTGTTCAGCTACTGTAAATTTCGATTTCTGAGTTGTTAGCCATAATTTAGTTTCAGATCTGCAAGTAGAGTAATTTAGGAACTTGTTTGGTGAATTCATAGATCAAATTTCAGTTCATTTTAGTTTAATTAGCTAGCGTGCCATCTTCAAGTGTTGTGTGCCAAGTTTAATTCAGTTTTGTTTTTCTTTCCTGTGGTTGCTGCACTTGTTTCGAATCTCTGAGTTTCTTAGCTGTTAATTACTGCTCTAGTAGTAGATAGATAGTTTGTTTGGTGTAGAATAGCATTTGCTTCAAATTCTGGGCATAAATTTCTAGTTGCGTGCCATCTCATTCCTTAAAACCCAAAACTGTTTCTGAATTTGAGTTTTTTTTTCTTTTCAATGTTCTGATTTCAATCTCAATGCCTTACCTTAGTTTCGCATAGTTCCTTCTTCATATCAATGATTTCCAAGTGAATCACTCAGCTGGAACAGTTGAGCCGAAAGTCTACTCATTTAATAAAGTTGGTAATGGTTTTTGGCACAAGGAATTTCTCCTTGCGTGCCAATTGAATTGCAGTTTTAAAATCTGCATTTGGCTGGGTTTTATGACATAAGTTTGTGTGTGAAGTCAATAAACTTGCACTCAATCATATCCTAATCTTGTAGGCATCGGTTGGGTTCCAAAATACTTTAGCTAGTTGAGTTTAAATTGCTTGGTTGAGTCCTAATCTCGCATGCTTTAAATTGAATTCAGCCTATTGATTTTTGAAAACTCCTATCCTTGCTTTTACTTTCTTGTTTAGCATTCCATTTTTGTGTTTGAAATCAGAAAACAGTTGCCATAAAAACTTTGTAAGTGCTTTATTTAGGGTACCATTAGTTGAATTCTAAGTGTCATTTCTTTGTTTGGCTCCCTTGTTCACTTTTCTCTGTTTTTCATTGCAATTTCATTTTCAATTTCAAACCAAATCCAATTACTTGTTAGAAACCTGAAAACACAAAAACGACACATAAACACAAGTTTGAATCAAACTAGACAACTATCCCCGAGAAAAATACGACCTGTGGCCCCTATATTACATTTCCATAATTTTGATTGTAAAAGGGTTTCCAGCTTTCATTTATAAATTCTAAATTTGAGGCCCACATTCGTGACAGTCAATTTGGGTCCGTCAGGGCGCCCGACATGCTCGGGGCGCCCCCCACGTGGCTGCAGATCCGGCGATGCTCTAGTCAAAGCTGATCTCGTTATCTTCGGGATTGTTTTTGACTGGGGCGCCCGACGCGCACGGGGCGCCCGATTGACCGGTCAAACTTTATCACCGAGGCTTCGCGAGGGTGAGCTGCAGCCGCCTTCAGTGGAGTGGCACAGTGGGCGCCCGAGACACGCGGGGCGCCCGACATGCGGGGCGCCCGACACACGCGGGGCGCCCCCAATTGCGCTGCTGTCGGGGCGTTTACCTCTCTGCTGACTTTGGGTTGACTCTGGGGCGCCCGACACATCCGGGGCGCCCTACTCAGCTACGGCCTCACTCCTTTGAGGCTCTCTGAGCTGCAGAAACACAGTCCTTCGGTCCTGTATCCAGGGTTAGTCCAAAACAGCAAATAATAAGTTAGTTAAAACAGCCTTAGCTGTCTTGGTTCTGACTTTGGATCTCCAAAATGGAGCCCTAGGTCGAACCGACGCCTAATGTTCCCTCAAGGGGAACGCGTCCTCACCTACTCCTCTCGGGAGAGTTTTACCTGGTGCCAACCGGATCCTCCAGTTGGACTTTTGCCCAGCAGTCCTTCGCCAGGTCTTGAGGTACCAAGCTGCCCTTGGCTTGGTGCCTAGCAGCCCTTTGCTAGGTCTTTTCTTCTGGCAGTCCTTCGCCAGTGCCTAGCATTCCTTCGCTAGGGCTTTTCCATTCTGGCAGTCCTTCGCCAGTGCCTAGTATTCCTTCGCTAGGGCTTTGTCCATTCTGGCAGTCCTTCGCCAGTGCCTAGCATTCCTTCGCTAAGGCTTTTCCTGTCTGGCAGTCCTTCGCCAGTGCCTAGCATTCCTTCGCTAGGGCTTTCTTTCCTGGCATTCCTTTACCAGTGCCTAGCAGTCCTTCGCTAGGGCTTTTTCTGCACACTCAGTGAACAACGTTAGATCACAAATAAACTTAACTTTGAATCCTTTGCCAATATCAAAACCAGGTTCGATATGGTGCTTCCTGCACCAACATCTTTATGTTTATGTTTATGCCATGTATCATGTCATGCTACGAACGTTTATCATGTTTATGTTTATGCCATGCTACGAATGTTTATCATGTCTATATTTATGCCAAGTATTATGTCATGCTACGAATGTTTATTATGTCATGTTTATGCCAAGTATTATGACATGCTACGAATGTTTATCATGTTTAGGTTTATGCTATGCTACGAATGTTTATTATGTTTATGTTCACGCCATGTCAAATATATGCTAAGTGATCATAAATGCTGATGTTCTAAGTAGAGCACCAAGTATGTAAATGTTTCATGTGCTCATTATTAAGTGATGAATGGTTTTAGTGAGTAGGAAAGAGTCTTACTAAGCCTGTGTGCTTATAGTCTTATTTCCTTATACCGCAGATCACGCAAGGGGACAGTATGGAAGCAGCAGGAGGGCAATAAAGCATGTGTGTGGTAGTGACTTGGCCAAGAAACAATATGGTTGCTCGTCTTATGATAGAACTTTACCTTTACTATTTATGTGCTTGAATGGTGACTTATGTGACTCTATGACATGATGCTAAGTATGACATGATATGATGCTAAGTATGAAGTTAATATGCCAAGTTCCCATGTCATGATGTTAGGAATGGTAGTAGGTGCATGTAGGTGTATGTTTAAAGTTTTCCGCTGCATTATGATGCCCACCTGCCCTACTCATGTTAACGTAGCGTCGCTTTATGGAAAGAAAAAAAAAGCGGGCGTTACATATGCAATCAATCAATCCTTACTTTTACATAAATGTATCCAAATCAAAAATACTTTATATGTAGGAACATAAAGATTTGGACCAGTAGATGTTGGATAGTGGATACTCCAGACATATGAATGGGGATAAATTGAAGTTTACTAAAATCAAATTTAAAGACCTATGCTCAGTGACATTTGACAACAATGCCATACTTAAGGTAATTGGGTCAGGTAATATTGAACTAAACTCTAATTTCATTATCAAAAAGGTGTTGCTAGTTGATAAATTTAAATTTAACCTACTTAGCATTAGCCAATTGTGTGATACTGGTTATGTAGTTACCTTTACCAACTCTGACTGCCTGATTAGGAATCTATAAGATCCGGAAATTACACTTAAGGGTAATAGAAAGAACAATGTCTATACGATTAACCTATCCGTAACACCTAAATGTTTTGTAACTCAACTAGAAGAAACCAATTTATGGCATAGAAGACTAGGCCACACCCATACAAATTAAAGTTAATTTCAAAACTAAGTCAACTTGAACTAGTTAAAGGGATATCAAAAATTAAAAACTTTGAAAATACCATCTGTAATCCATGTCAACAAGGTAAACAAACCAAGTCAACCCACAAATCAACTTGAGCTCCTATACCTAGACCTATTTGATTCTCATGGAGCCAAGTCGCTAAGTGGGAATCAGTATTGCTTAGTAGTTATTGATGATTACTCTAGATTTACTTGGGTTAGATTCTTAAAAACCAAAGATAAAACATTTGACTCATTCAACAAGTTGTGTAAAATGCTAGAAAATCAAAATGACACACAAATTAAAAGACTTAGGAGTGACCACGGGGGAGAATATGAAAATCAGAGATTTAATGAATTCTATAAAATTAATGGGTACATCCATGAATTTTCATGCCCTAGAACCCCCCAACAAAATGAAATAGTTGAGAGGAAAAATAGAACCTTTCAGGAAGCCGCTAGGACCATGCTCAACGAATATAACTTATCTAATCAATTTTGGGCAGAAGCGATAAACACAGCCTGTTACATTCAAAATAGAGTCCTAATAAATAAAAGACACAACAAAACCCCTTATGAAATTTATTACCACAGACTACCAAATTTGCATTATCTAAGGGTATTTGGGGTGTAGAGTACACATTTTGAATACCAATGATTACCTAAGAAAATTCCAATCAAAATCAATCCCAGGAACTTTTAAAGGATACTCAACAACAAGTAGGGCATATAGGATCTACAGTAAACAAACCCTACCACAAACTTAATATTCAATGAAGAAAATGTAACAAAACCTACTATCAACCTAAACAACCCACCAAGCCTAAAAACTTCAAATCAAGATCAAGAAGAAATTGAACCATTAATTGAACCATCAATTGAACCAACTACTGATTCATCAATTGAACCAATAGCTGAGCCAACCCAAGTTGTTGAACTGATCCTTGAACCAAACCTACCTGCTGGACCTGAGGCTGAACCTAATTCTAGGAGAACTAAGAAACCCAGACTAAATCATCAATTTGACCAAATTTGGGGTAATCCAACCTTAGGGGTCAAAACAAGGTCTTCCTACAGAATCATAGTCAAATTGCACTAATTTCAAAAATAGAACCTAAGACTATAGAAGAAGTCCTTCCTAACTCAGATTGGATCATTGCGATGCAAGAAGAACTATCCCAATTTGAGAGAAACTAAGTTTGGGACTTAGTACCTAAACCAGAAGGTAAGTCAGTTATAGACACTAAGTGAGTTTTTAGAAACAACCTAAATGATCAAGGTGAGATTATGAGAAACAAAGCCCGCTTAGTAGCTAAAGATTTTAGTCAAGTTGAAGAGTTGGATTATGATGAAACTTATGCCCCCGTAGCTAGACTTGAATCAATCAGGATGTTACTAGCTTTTGTAGCCCATAGAGGTTTTAAATTATACCACATGGATGTCAAGTCTGCCTTCCTTAATGGATTCATAAAAGAGGAAGTGTATATAGGGAAGCCCCCAGGATTTGAGGACTTAGACAATCCCAAGCATGTGTTCAAGCTTAGGAAAGCCCATTATGGGTTAAAACAAGCACCTAGGGCCTGATAGGAAAGACTATCCACCTACCTGATTTCTAAGGGATTTAACCAAGGTCAAATTGACTCAACCCTGTTTGTTAAAACCTTAGAAAAAGACATTTTTATAACCCAAATCTACGTAGATGACATAATTTTTGGATCAACTAATACTAACTTTTTAAAAGATTTTGTTAAGATTATAGAAAGTAAATTTAAAATGAGCCTAGTAGGTGAACTACCTTTTTCCTAGATCTCCAAATAAAATAAACCAGGGATGGTAACTACGTTCATCAGTCAAAATATGCAAAAGAATTAATCAAAAAAATTAAAATGGAAAACTCTAAGGATTTTGGTACTCTCATGACCACAGATGCAAAAATAGACAATGCTCCTGAAGGTAAGTCAGTTGATGTAAAATAATATAGAAGTATGATAGGTAGTTTACTATACCTAATTGCTAGTAGACCTGACATTCTGTTTGCAGTGGGAATGTACGCGAGATACCAAACCTGTGCTAAGGAGTCTCACCTAGCTGCCATAAAAAGAATCCTTAGGAACATAAAGGGTACCCTAAATATAGGTATTTGGTATCTTAGGACCTCCAACTTTGAATTACCAGATACTCTGACTCAGACTATGCCGGGTGTAAACTAGATAGAAAAAGTACAAGTGGGAGGTGTCAATTACTAGGACACAGTCTAGTCAGCTGGTGCAGCAGAAAGTAACACTGTGTTGCCTTATCCACAACTGAAGTAGAATATGTTACCCTAGGAGAGTGTGTAACACAACTGTTATGGATGATACATACCCTTAAGGATTTCAAGCTAGACTATGCCCAAACTAAAGTATTCATCGACAATATAAACTCGATCAATCTTACAAAAAAACCCTATTCATCACTCCTGAACCAAACACATTGAAGTAAAATATCATTTTGTTAGGGATCATGTAGCCAGGGGCGAAATCGTACTTACACATGTGAATTCAAAATCTAATCTAGCTGACATCTTTACCAAACCCTTACCTGAGTCTGAGTTTAGCTTACTAAGAAGGCAGTTAGGAATGTGCTTAGTAGAATATGACTATTTTCATTTATTTTTTTTAATTTTTTTAAAAACTAGTATTTCAGATTTTTAGAAAAATCATTTTCTTATTAAGTCTTGAAGTTTAAAAATTTTCTTTCTGACTTAGATTTTTCTAAAAAATTACCCCCTTTAAAACTAGGGGGTTTCTACGCAATGGGCTTAGCATAGAACTTAACCCTAGAATTGCATGCTCCTATAGATCTAGAATCCAGCATCTCATAAGCATATTAGGTCACTTTGATTGATAACCTAGACTAGGTTGAGATGCTTAAGTCTATGCCTTGACTCAAGATGTACACTATTTTTCCCTTCAAATATATTTTTTTGATATATGACAAAGGGGGAGAGTAAGAAAAGAAAAAGTAAAGTTAATTTTTTTTTCAAAACAAATTTTTCTTAAAAGGTGTCTTAGTTTTCCAACTTCAAAAGTAGCTGAAAAATTCCCTTTTCAAAAGCTAAATTTATTTCTGCAAAAGGGACATTTTTTTAAAGGGGGTTGTTTTAAAAATAAAGTCTAAAAACTTTCGGTTACTTTTCTCATTTTTAAAAGACTTCAACTTTAACCTTTTCCTTAAAAAGGGTATCCTCAATCAAAAGGTTTTTTTTTTTGAAAAACTGCATGTTTTCGAAAGCTTTAGGGGGAGAATCTTTAATCTAGGAGGAGTTTTATGCATTCTTTTCAAAAATATTTTTTAAAGCGGAAAGAGAGGAAATATGTCTGTTTTAAATACACCGTCTTATTTCTATTTTAACTTAACTTTTGAACTAGGTTGCTATAGATAAAAAAGGAGGAGAATGTTGGTGTCAGAAGCACCAGATCGAACCTGACTTCTGATAATGACAAAGGGTTCAAAGTTAAGGTTAAGGTGTTATCTAATGAATCTGTTAAGTGTGCAGGAAAGTCCTAGGTAAGCTAGGCATGAAGTCTTAACCTACAGGGTTGAGCAATAAGTCCTGGTCATGGACTGAGCACCGAAGACCTGACCGGGGGTTGGGCAATAAGTCCTGGTCATGGACTGGGCACCAAAGTCCTAATCCGGAAGATCGGGTAGAAGTTTTAGTCGGGCGGGAGCTGCGGACAGAAGTAGAGACGGGTCAAGGAGCGGACGTCTTGAGATCGGCAGTCTCAGAGGCCACACAAAAGTACAACCGGAGGAGGTAACTTCTCCAAAGTGGAGTAGGTGAGGACGCATTGCTCGGAAGAGGGAACAGTAGGCGTCGGTTCCACCTAGGGTTCCATTTGGAAACCCAAAGTCAGAACCAAGACAGCGCAGACTGTTATTTATACTTGATTTTATTATTACTGCTGTTTTGGAACTAACCCTGGTTGCATGAGCAAGAGGTTCATGTTTCTTTATCCTAAGCGCCTGAGAGGGCTCAGGCACCCGAGAACGCAGGCGCCTATGTTGATACAGGCACCCCAGATGGGGTTTCTTCTTGTGGTTGCGAAGTTGAGCTGGCAGGTTGCCACGTCAGCATGTGAGGCGCTCATGAGCAGTCAGGCGCCCTCGACGTCTCAGGCGCCCTTGACATCTCAGGCACCCTCGACGTATCAGGTGCCGTGGATGGGGGATAGACGTTGGCCGAGTCTGCGGATAAGCTTGCACCCAAACCGACTGATGTGGAAGGCACCCCATAGCAACACAGGCATCCTAGACACTAGTATAAAAGGGGGTTCACCCCTTGCTTCCAAACAAGACTTCTCTCAACTCAAGCACTCAAACGCTCAGTTCAATTCCTTTGTGCTCGAGTTCCAAGCATCAATAACACTTAAGATCGACGACCTGCTGCTCCGTTCTTCATATTTCTTTTCGGTCGTCGGTATAATTTCAAGTTGTTTTCAATTCTGTATTCGTAAATTAAAATCTTGTAATACATTTTTCGAAATATAGAATTGCCCAATGAAAATGGTCAAGGACCGTGGGCCTTGGAGTAGGAGTCGTTACAGTCTCCGAACCATGTAAAAACAAAAAGAGTTAGCATTGTTGTATTTTCCGCTGCGCATTTCTCTTACGTATCCGAATTTATTTTTATCGATATTCACCTCTCCTCTATCGATTCTAAACGATCCCACAATTAGGTGCTAGCCACTTGGATTGATAGAATACTTTTGAAAGCACTATGGATCTGAAGATGTGTCTCCAATCAGAGAAGGAGTAGGTTGTCAAAAACTTCTTGGGAGAGGTGGAGAGAGCTCGCACAAGATAGACAAAGGAGAAGTGCTCCCTGTTGGTGCAGGCAGCACCTAAGTCGAACCTGGGTTTTGATAATGGCAAAGGGTTCAAAAGTTAAGATGTTATTTTGGTCTAATGTGTTTATTAAGTGTGCAGAAAGAAGTCCTGGCGAAGGACTGCTAGGCACCTAGCGAAGGGCTGCTAGGAGGTGAAGACCTGGCGAAGGACTGCTAGGCACCTAGCGAAGGGCTGCTAGGAGTGAAGACCTGGCGAAGGACTGCTAGGCACTTAGCGAAGGGCTGCTAGGAGTGAAGACCTGGCGAAGGACTGCTAGGCATCTAGCGAAGGGCTGCTAGGAGGTGAAGACCT
>JAGFNQ010005500.1:18739-92372 GCA_024364735.1 Boesenbergia rotunda
TGTAACAAATATTTGTAAATCTTTGTGGCATTATAGAATTGCCCCTAGTAAACGATCAAGGACCGTGGGCCTTAGAGTAGGAGCCGACCGTGACTCCGAACCAAGTAAAAAATACTTGTGCTCCATGCTTGTTTATTTAAATTTCCGCTGCTCATTCTCTTTTATTAATCCGAACGCTTTTACGATATTCACCCCCCCCTCTATCGTATTTTCTCTATCCAATAAGTGGTATCAGAGCAGGGAAGATCAAATTTGGTGTAACCACCAATTTGAGAGTTTTTCGGATTTTTCTTCGAAACTTTAAAAAAAAATTTTTGATCGAATTTTTATCGTTAATCGAGGTTGGTGCAACACCACTCGATAATTTTATTTATATATCTTCTTCCCGCACTGCTAATCCAAGACCAAGTCTTGGGACATTTTTTTCTGTAAAGTTTACTTTTAGATAACTAAATGGCCATGCAAGAAGGGTTCAGTACAGCCAGACCACCACTCTTCAGTGGGGAGGACTTCTCCTACTGGAAGAGTCGGATGGAAGTCCACCTGAAAACTCAGGTGGACATGTGGATAATTATCCAATCTGGACTGGAAATCCTGAAAAACGCTGAAGGAGTGCCACAGTCATACACCGAATGGGATACCACACTGAAAAGAATGATCGAAGCGGATACCAAAGCAACCCAGACACTACAATGCGACCTAACCAAAGAAGAGCTGAACCGGGTAGGACCATTCAACAGTGCAAAGGAACTCTGGGGTAAGTTGATTGAGTTGCATGAAGGAACCACCGACACCCGAATCAACAAGAGGGACCTACTGCTAAACAAGCTGTACATAATCAAGATGAACGACAGGAAATCTGCAGCCCAGCTCCACGCTAGAATCCAGGAGCTAATGAACAGTCTACATTCAATCGGTCACAAGGTAGTGGGCATCTATGGTAGATGCGTACAAAGTTTCAAGGGATTTGTCTAAAATTAAATTAGATGAGTTGTTTTTTGAGTTTGAATTACATGAGCAGACTAACTGCACCCTGGCCGAGAAAGGCATTGCCTTTGTTGCAGGTAAAACTGGAAAGATGACCAAGAAGAAGCCTCAACCTGCACCCGAGTCTGACTCAGATTCAGACTCAGAAGACACTGGTTCGGCTAGCCCGGGACTACTACAAGGAATTGAAAAATCAGACCAACAGAAGGAAAGCCAGCCGAAGAAAGGAAGAACCAACTGATCCTTCAAATGAAAAGACCAAACCAAACGTGACTTGTTACGAATGCAAAAAGAAGGGTCACTACAAGACAGAATGCCCTAATCTGAAGGAGACAAAGAAAACAAGAAGGAAGAAGGCTCTTCAAGCAACGTGGGACGAGTCCTCCTCCTCTGAAGAAGAGGCCCCACAGTCGAACCTGCTTGCCCTGACTGTTTCGGAAGAAATTGAGACCGAATCAGAATCGGAGCTGGACGACGGAAAGCTAACATTCTCAGAAGACGACAAAATCACTGTCAGTGGATTTTCAAGAATTCAATTATCTGAATTAATTGCCTATCTTTCTCGAGACTTGGCGAAAGCCAAAATCCGAGTCGAGTCCCTCCGACAGGAAGTAAAACTCCTGAAAGAGGGAGCTGACTCTAGATCCTTAACTGAGAAGGTTCAAGAAGGAACCTCTACTCAAGTTGAAAAACTTGAGGAAGAGAACTCCTCCTTGAAAACTCAAGTTAAGAACCTTAGAGCAGCATTAGAATGATTCACTTCTGGTTCCAAGGGTCTTGATATGATCCTTGAAAAATAGAAGTCCGTTCTAAATCGATCCGGGTTAGGCTATCGAACCAAGGCGAGACAAAGATCTTACTATGCTATACTGAATCAGTCTTGACCCAAAGTTCAGGCATGGGTACCCAAACTATGCTTGAACAACCAAACTAGATCAAATCAGTATTGGATCCCCAAGGACACGATTCACATCTTGCCAAACCATTATCGTGGCATTAGTCCAAGGGGAGCCAACTTAAAAACTATTTTTATAGTTAAATGAATTTCTTTTCTTATTTCAAATTGCATGATTGCTTGTCTATTTATTTTCTGCAGTTTATCATGCTTAGACCTATGACTAGATAGACTAAGGACTAAACCAATTAACTGAAATTTGAACAACATAGTATTGGGTGGCGGTGAGATGATAGTACGTTAGGGAAGCCTTTTCTAATAAGGTCATGTATACACTACTTGGTCTCTTTAGACTGGTGAAACTAGCCGAAGCTACCGATCCAAGACCCAAACTAGTTAGACCAGAATTTTTCAAAAAATAATTTTGAAAATGAAATTTCATTAAAAGGCTTTGTCAAGGAAAGGGTTGATGATCCAATAAGGCTACAGCCAAAGAAGGCCTAGTGCCTCGCCAAGACCTGGAAGCCAATTTTTGAAATTCAAATTCAATTTATTCTTTGTCAAATTCAAATCTAACACAAATTTTCAGTTAATCGTAGATTCAAACACTCTTTTTCAAAATAAATTCAAAACCAATTGTTTTCAAAATTAATTTAACTTTTTCAAAATTAATCATGACTTTTCAAAATAAAACTTTCTACTAAAATCTGTCTCATAAAAACCCATAAGGTTAACGTGATTAATAACTCTAGATTGGGTGAGACAGACTAGGTTGTGAAAATCAATTTAGGCTATTCCTGATTCTAATTGGATCCAAATCAACAAACTCTTTATGTGTAGGAACATAAAGATTTGGACCAATGGATGTTGGATAGCGGGTGCTCCAGACACATGACTGGGGATAAATTAAAATTCACCAAACTCAAGTTCAAGAACCTAGGCTCAGTAGCGTTTGGCAACAACGCTACACTCAAAGTGATTGGGTCAGGTAACATTGAACTCAAATCTGACTTTGTTATTAAAAAGGTGCTTTTGGTTGAAAATTTTCAATTTAACTTGCTTAGCATAAGTCAGTTGTGTGATACTGGCTATATAATTACCTTTACCAATTTTAACTGCCTGATTAGAAACTTGCAAGACTCAGAAATCATGCTTAAGGGCTCTAAGAAAAATAACGTTTACACTATAAACCTACCTTAGTACCTAAATGCATGTTAACTCAATTAGAAGAATCAAACCTCTGACATAGGAGATTAGGTCACACTAATCTGAGATTAATTTCAAAAATCAGCCAACTTAGCCTAATTAAAGGTATATCCAAAATTAAGAACTATGACAACTTAATATGTGAATCATGCAATCAAGGTAAGCAAACCAGGTCTAATCACAAACTAATTCAATCAGATTTAACTCAAACCGCACTTGAGCTCCTGCACCTTAACCTATTTGATTCACATGGAGCCAAGTCACTAAGCAGGAACCGGTACTGCTTAGTAATTGTTGATGATTACTCTAGGTTCACCTGGGTTATGTTTCTAAAAATCAAAGATGAAACCCTAAACTTATTTTGTGACTTTTGTAAGTTAGTTGAAAATCAAAACGATACCAAAATCAAAAGACTTAGGAGTGATCATGGGGGAGAGTTTGAAAGTCAACGATTCGATGAGTTTTGTAAGATAAACGGGTATATACACGAATTTTCGTGTCCTAGAACCCCCCAGTAAAATGGGATAGTTGAACGGAAAAATAGAACCCAACAAGAAGTCGCTAGGGCTATGCTCAATGAATTTAACCTAGCTAACCAATTTTGGGCAGAAGCAATTAGTACAGCCTGTTACATCCAAAATAGGGTCCTAATTAACAAACGACACAATAAAACACCCTATGAATTATACTACTATAGACTTCCAAACCTACATTACCTAAGAGTCTTTGGATGCAAAGTCCATATCCTAAACACCAAAGACTATCTAGGTAAATTCCAGTCTAAGTCAACCCTAGGCATCTTCTTAGGATATTCAACAACAAGTAGAGCCTATAGGGTTTACAATAAACCAACTAAGAAAATTGAAGAAACAACAAATCTGATATTTGATGAAGAAATTAATTCAAAATATGATAATCTAGATCTAAATTCATCAAATACTGATCAAGAAGATAATGAACAAACTGTTGAACCGTTAATTGAACCCCTAAATGAACTAACTATTGAACCAACTATTGAGTCAATTGAACCAATTATTGAACCAACCCAAGTAGTTGAACCAAATACTGAACCAAACTGACCGGCCGGACCTGAGGCTGAACCAAGTTCCTGAAAATCTAAGAAACCCAGACTTAGTCACTCAACTGATCAAATTATGGGTGATCCAACCTTAGGAGTTAGAACTAGGTCATCCCATAGGAACCTTAGTCAGATTGCACTGATTTCAAAAATTGAACCTAAGACTATAGAGGAAGCCTTACCTGATCCTGATTGGATCATAGCAATGCAAGAAGAGTTAGCCCAGTTTGAGAGATACCAAGTCTGGGAGCTACTACCTAAACCTGAAGGTAAATCCATTATTGATACTAAGTGGGTTTTTAGAAATAAGCTAAATGATCATGGAGCAATAGTGAGAAATAAAACCCGCTTAGTAGCCAAAGGGTTCAGTCAAGTAGAAGGGTTAGATTATGACGAAACCTATGCCCCAGTAGCTAGACTTGAGTCCATTAGGATGTTGTTAGTCTTTGCATCCCATAAAGGATTTAAACTCTACCAAATGGATGTAAAGTCAGCTTTTTTAAATGGATTTATTAAGGAAGAAGTCTACGTAGGACAACCCCCCGGGTTTGAGGACTTAGAAAGACCTGACCATGTTTACAAACTCACTAAAGTACTTTATGGACTAAAACAAGCACCTAGGGCATGGTATGAACGCTTATCAACCTACATAATTTCTAAAGAATTTAAACAAGGACAAATTGACTTAACCTTATTTATTAAGACCTTAGAAAAGGACATCTTTATTGCACAAATCTACGTCGACAATATAATCTTTGGATCCACCAACACAAATTTCTTAAAAGAATTTGTTAAAATAATGGAAAATGAATTTGAAATGAGCTTAGTTGGTGAGCTCAACTTCTTTCTAGGATTACAAATTAAGCAAACTAGGGATGGAAACTATATCCATCAATCCAAATATGCTAAGGAGTTAATAAAGGAATTCAAAATGGGCAACTACAAAAGCATAAGTACCCCCATGTCCACAAATGTAAAAATAGATAGTGACCCTGATGGTAAATCAATAGACCTTAAACTTTATAGAAGTATGATTGGTAGTCTGCTTTACCTTACAGCCAGCAGACCTGATATCCTTTTTGCTGTAGGAAAGTGTGCTAGATACCAAACCTGTGCTAAGGAAACGCACTTAGCAGCCCTAAAAAGAATACTAAGATACATTAAGGGCACCCTAAATGTAGGGATTTGGTATCCTAGGACCTCAACCTTCGACTTGTCAGGATACTCAGATTCTGACTATGCTAGTTGTAAGCTAGATAGAAAGAGTACAAGTGGAAGCTACCAACTTTTAGGAAATAGTCTAGTAAGTTGGTGCAGCAGAAAACAACACTGTGTAGCTCTATCCACAACTGAAGCTGAGTATGTTGACTTAAGAGAGTGTGTAGCACAACTCTTATGGATGATGCACACTCTTAAAGACTTCCAGCTCAACTACACCCAAACTCAAGTCTAC
Organism: Boesenbergia rotunda; assembly: GCA_024364735.1. NCBI lineage: Eukaryota > Viridiplantae > Streptophyta > Magnoliopsida > Zingiberales > Zingiberaceae > Boesenbergia > Boesenbergia rotunda. The sequence continues at coordinate 24,359 of JAGFNQ010005500.1, forward strand.
ATTAACAATATAAGCTCAATTAATCTAACTAAGAATCTAATCCAACACTCCAGAACCAAACACATAGAAGTTAAACACCACTTCGTAAGGGATCACGTAGCTAGGGGTGAGATAGTCCTTAAGCGTGTAGACTCTAAATCTAACTTAGCTGACATATTCACCAAACCCCTACTTGAGTCTGAGTTCAGCTCACTAAGAAGGCAGTTAGGGTTATGCTTGGCAGAACAGATTTACTCTACTTCTGTTTTTTTTTGAACTACTTTATTACTTAATTTTAAAATCAGTTCGTACTTAATTTTGAAAAATCATTTTCTTTATGCATTTTCAAAATGATTTTTCGACTTAGTTTTTCTTAAGAAAAATTACCCCTTTCAAAACTAGGACTTTTTCGCAAATGGACATAGCTTAGGCCCTAACCCTAGAACTGCATGCACCTATAGATCTAGAAGCCAGCATCTCACAAACATCTTAGGGTGCTTTTGACTGATAACCTAGAATGGGTTGAGATGCTTAGGTCTTTGCCTTAATTCAAGATGCTTTAAGTCAGTGCATCTGCAGTAATTGGGGCACTAAATACAAATTAAATAGTAATCAGGTTAAGTGTCAAGCTTAGAAAATCTAACTTGAACACAGCATTTAACCTGACTAACCCCAGCGAAAATTACTGTTTATAACAGTTAGTAAGTAGTTAATTGGGTTAGACAGGACCCGAAAGAAATAATTCAAATTGATTTTGTCTAGTTTATACATTGAATTGGTTCAGTACAACACCTTAGTGATTTTGCTATATTGCTTTACTATATTGTTTTTTTTTATATATGGCAAAGGGGGAGAGAGTGGAAAGGAGAGAAGGTTTAAAATTAGGAGAGAAGGTTTAAGATTTTTTTCTCTCAATTTTTTTTTTTCAAATTTCAAAACTTTATTAATCTCCTTTTTTCAAAAAGTAAAATTTCAAAAGGTAAAATCCCTTAAGTCAATTGCATTAAATTATTTTTCAAAATTGGTTTTAAGCACTTGACTTAAGCTATTTTTCAAGATTTCTCTAAGTGGTAATTTAAGTACTTGACTTAAGCTATTTTTCAAAATTCTTCTAAATGGTAAATTTAAACTTCACTAATAGAAAAAATTCGAAATATTAATTTCAAAAGTTTCTTGGAAAAACTTTCTAAAGTGCTAAAGAGGTTGGGAAATTTTTTAACTCAAAAATATGATAAAAATTCTTTTTGCATTAAAAACTTCAGAAGAAGTTTAGAAAATTTTCCAAAGTGCGAAAACTAAGTATTGACTTGAAAATTTTCTAAGTATAAATTTTCTAAGTATAAACTTTCCAAATTTTCAACTCAAATTTTTTTGACTTACATTTTTTTTTAAAAAAAATATTCTAAGTGTTGAAAAAAAATTCCCTTTTAGACTTAGAAGCTTTTTAAACCCCGCGGACCTTTGAAAACCCTAGGGGAAGATTCCTTCCAGGGGGAGGAAATTAAATTGGTATTTTACCAGGTTTCTGTTTAAACTTAACTTTTTGAACCGGGTTGCCATAAATCAAAAAGGGGGAGATTGTTGGTGCAGGCAGCACCTAAGTCAAACCTGGGTTTTGATAATGACAAAGGGTTCAAAAGTTAAGATGTTATCTTGGTCTAATGTGTTTACTAAGTGTGCAAAAAGAAGTCCTGGCGAAGGACTGCTAGGCACCTAGCGAAGGGCTTCTAGGAGGTGAAGACCTGGCGAAGGGCTGCTAGGCACCTAGCGAAGGGCTGTTAGGAGTTGAAGACCTGGCGAAGGACTGCTGGGCAAAAAGTCCAACCGGAGGAGCCAGTTGGCAAAAGGTAAACTCTCCTGAGAGGAGTAGGTGAGGACGCGTTCCCCGTTGAGGGAACAGTAGGCGTCGGTTCGACCTAGGGTTCCATTTGGGAGACCCGAAGTCAAAACCAAGACAGCTACGACTGTAAAAACTAACTAAACATTCATGTCTTGTTTGTTGTTGGAACTAACCTTGGATGCAGGGACCAAAGGAACGTGTTTCTGTAGCTCAGAACGCCCTAAAGGAGAGGGGCAGCAGCTGGGCTAGGCGCCCGGGAGGTCCCGGGCACCCATGGTCAAAGCCAAACGAGCAGTTGAGAAAGAATCGCTTCGAAGACTTACTGGGCCAGGCACGCTGATGGTCCCGGGCACCCCCAGTGTCCCGGGCGCACTGGGTCCAAGCCAACCAGCGAGCGAAGCAAACTCAGCCGCGAAGCCAAGCAGACCAAGTCAACCGGGGCGCCCCCGTCAGCTCCGAGGCCGATTCTGGAGGGATAAGCACTGACCGAGCTTCGGATGAGATTTCTCGAATCCGAAGGCACGTGTCAGCGCCCCCAGTGTCTCGGGCGCCCCCAGGAGTGCTATAAAAGGGGCTCGACCCCAAGGCTTCAGAACATCAATTCTCCAACGCATCTACGCTCTTCGCTCAAGCGCTCCTCTCCGGAAACCTCCAATCTCGAGATTCTAGCGTCGACGACGACCCTCTGCTACGAAGTACGATCCACACCGGGCATCGGTAACGAAGAGTATAATTTTTTTTACTGCACTACTACTGTAACAAATATTTGTAAATCTTTGCGCCATTATAGAATTGTCCGTAGTAAACGGTCAAAGACCGTGGGCCTTGGAGTAGGAGCCGACCGTGACTTCAAACCAAGTAAAAAATACTTGAGTTCCGTGCTTGTTTATTTAAATTTCCGCTGCGCATTCTCTTTTATTAATCCGAACGCTTTTACAATATTCACCCCCGCTTCTATCGTATTTTCTCGATCCAACACTCCCTAGTCCTCTTCCAAGGGTGGTATATATAGCCTCTAAGGAAGATGATGAGACATGACTCTTCATCTTCTCCATTAATTATCATAATTATGACTCTTTAAATTCTCCATTGATAATCATTAATAGAGACTCTTCATCTTCTCCATTATTGCCACCATAATTATGACTCTTCAAAATTTCAAAAGAGAATAAGAGATAAATTCCACTCTCTCTTCTCAAGATCAAATATCCATTCTAGCTTCCAATATTTTAGAAATAATTAATAATCCATTTAATTCTTATTTAGAAATAATAAATTGATTAATTTTAGTATCTGCTAAAATAATCAATTACAGATACTGTTTATGTCTATATGCTATACATGCGACTCTCTAGGTTCTATACACAAAGGTAGTGTAAATCCATATATAGACTAAGGCAACCATCTAGAAACAGTTTTTAGCCACCCAACATGATAGAATATTAGTTATAAACTAAAACCTCTATGAACCGATGACTGTGTAATTCAATCTCATCATTTTTACTCTATATCCCAATTAATTCGATGCACTATGCAACATCACCAAAATAATTATTTTACTTGATTTTTAAGATATAATATACCCATCTTGAATGATAATCATTCTTCCCATGACCATGGATTTTGAGTCACTAATATCTTTATCAAGCAGCCAGGATGTTAACTCCCTAATCCAAGAGAGCGATGAATTCTCTATTGACTCAACACTATTCTCTTTACGTTTTGTCATACACCCAACTACCGTATTAATAACAATCTGATTAAAGACTGCTTTTAACGGCGTCAAAGTATATAACTCCACACATAGAATAAATGAAGGCCTCAAGTCAAAAGATCAGTTACATTCGTTCATTAAGACGAACGACCAATGATGCTTAATATGTGGTGTTTTCTTAAGCGGATCGTGTCCAATGTACCTCAAAACCCAAGGCACCCCAAGCACAACTTGGATATCCATCCCTCGGTATATCTTGACCTAGTCATACTCATCGTTGATCTAGATATCTATGTCCCCTCTAGATATCTATCCGATCAAGAACTATTTTCAGAATACTATAACTATTAATTTGTGGGATTTTATCATTAATCATATACGTACAAAAATGTAAATGATTAACGACAAATACTTACCTTTTTAAAAATAATTATTCATAAATACATATAAGTGTCTTGGCACATAAGTGTGTACACTAACACAATCCATGTTCATTCAACAACGTCTTATTCGAACCTGGTAAGACCATTCAGATCTGCACACCCGAGCACTCGATGTTCGTCCATCAACATCCCACTCGGACTCGGAAAGGCCACTCAGGGTCTGTGCTCTCGAGCACTTGGCTAACCAAGGGCTCAACTTCGCTTTCTGACTAGCAAGCATCCTCTCCTGGAGCGCTCGACCTTCGTCTAGTGGAATCCCACTCAGACTCAAGTCACCTCTAGAGCATTCAGTCTTTGTCCCGCGACATTCCACTCAAATTTGGGAAGGCCATTTGGAGTTTGTGCTCCATCGCATTTGACATTCATCCAATTAGGAACCCCATTCAGCTATCGATGACAACCTGCTTCTCGGTATCAATCTCCAATGACTCGCGCACACCTGGCCAATAGTCCGATAGCCTATGACAACCCACACAAAAGGTGACACTTGGCCAATGACCTGATAGTATCAGAGGTACGATCCAACTGTTGTCTCCCTAATTGCCCTTTAGGCGACCAACTGGTGGGTGGTGTTTCACTCATGTGGTCCCTACGTGGCTTGGTTAGGGCTCATGTGGACCTTCCACCTCCACGACTATATAAGGCTTAGAGAAGGTAAGTGAAAGTATCATGGTTTTCTTATCGCACGTGAAGTTAACTCTTCTCTACCAATAATCTCTCTCTCTCTCTCTCTCTCTCTCTCTCTCGCATTTCTTTCTATCGCTCATGTTTCTGCGAGCTTCCTCTTTTAGCCCAATGCTGACTTGACTATTGGAGGGGTCGCACCGACAACACCCGATCCCCACTAATGCGTTTTCACATGCAGGCCACCAGGAGCTGATCACATCGATGGATGATTGAAATTTCCGCCCCGAAGGTGAAGGGAGTGGAGGAACTAGAGTGGGCAAAAAAGGACACCATCATATTCCAATTTCACCTACCCTTATATAGTCGGAGGTGTTGGTGCTGACGCGAACTTCTACCTCAATCTATGATTAGCCAATTGCGTGGAGCTATGTCGGATGCTAAAGGTGATCGTGTTAGGGTCATTCATCTATCATCGTTCGAATGTCTGTCTCGAGTCTTGCCCACTACACTACAAAAAAATCCTATTAGCGACGGAAATACCCATCACTAATCGGTAGCTATGTCTGCATAGCGACTGATTATTTTCGTCTCTAAAATATGGGTCGCTGATATCTATTAGCAATGAAACTTAACTTTTCGTCGCTAATTTTAGCGACGTAATTAATTTTCCATCACTAAAACTAATGATGAATATTAACTTTCCATGGCTAAAATTAGGGACGAAAAGTTAAATTCATCACTAATTTACTGAGAAATTAATTATCCGTCGCTAAAAGCCTTAGTGGAACATCACATTTCCGTCCTAGATGTAGGGATAGAATTGCTAATTAGTGATGGATATTAACTTCCATCGCTAATTAGCGATGGAAGTTAATTTTTGTTGCCAAATTTTTGAATGGAACTTTAGCAACGGAATTTAAAATCTGACACTAATTGCATAAAAATTTCAACATCTTCCCATTTTTGTATTTTTCCTATTTACATATAAAGTATCAATTGACACACCATTACAAATGATGATTTTCACAATACATTCACATTATAAAACCAAATAACACAACATAACAAACAATACAAACACCACATGCCATTAACAAATTCACACAAACAATAACCTCAAACATAACTTCACAACTCATTCAAAAATCTACATATTCACATAATACACATAAATAACATAACAAATGATACATATCAAATTCAATCCAACAACATATCACATCCAATTCAACAATGACAAATATTCTAGATACCTCAAATTTTACTAATAAACATCTAATCTAATAAATACAAATATATTACCAACAATAATAAAAACATCCTAGCGAATACATCTAATCCCGCAGAAAGTATAATACGATAAGTAATAAAACAAGGAAAAAACTAGTCATATATCATCAGAATTATGCGAAACAAATTGAATTTAAACTAAAAATAAGTTGAACACTATAATAAGAAAATATTAGCTAGACAATAGTTTTATAAGTGAAACGAGATTAGCACGAAAAACGACAACAAGAACAATAGAGAACACACAAGATTTACGTGGAAAACCCTTGACGGGAAAAAACCACGGGTAGAGGAGGAAAAATCACTATGAACAGTGGAATACAAAGTCGGCGGCTCTGATAAAGTAAAGAGAAGTAGAGTGAAAAGAGAGGTAGACTACCTCTCTTTACAAAGTCGGCGGCTCTGATAAAGTATCTCATGGACAAGTTTAATTAACAGTTAAGTTATTAATTAACATATTAATAAGAAAATATCTAATAATAAATTAACGGATCAAACTGAATTCAGGTCACCAAACTCTAACAATCTCCACCTTGACGCGAATTTCATAAATCTTCAAAAGAACATTCTCCACCTCTTCCATAAAAGCCCCACAGGCAAATCTCAGCATCTAGCACCAACCAAGTCCAAGCAATGCTTAAACTTGTCTATAGGGAGTGACTTAGTCATCATATTAGCAAGATTATCATGAGTACTGACCTTCCTAACAATAATATCACCACGAGCAATAACATCACGTATAAAATGATACCTCACATTAATGTACTTTGTCCTCTCATGAAGCATCTGATCCTTCGTGAGGAAAATGACACTCTGACTATCACAAAAGACTGTAGTAATATGTAAGTCTTCGCTAAGCTCACTGAATAGTCTTTTCAACTAAATAGCTTCCTTACAAGCTTCTTGTAAGTGATTTTCTTTTATCAATGTCACCTTGTGATGACAACATCACCTATTACTGTGGATCCCTGTAGAACATATAAACTGGTAGTTCTCCTTAGTCCCTTCATCACAACAAGAGACCCTTTACTGACCTTCACAACTCCACATTCACCAGTGTACTTGTACCCTTTAGAATCAAGAATACTCAAAGAGATCATATTTCTCTTCAAATCGGGGAAGTGCCTCACATTACCAAGTGTCCGAATGACACCATTAAACATCTTAATTCTGACAGTACCAATACCAGCGATTCTGCAGGATGTATTATTGCACATCAAAATGGTACCACTCGAAACTGTTTCATTGTTGAAAACCAGTTCCGATTGGGACACATATGAAACGTACAGCCAGAATCAAGAATCCATTCCTCACTCTGCTTTAAATCAGCATCAGATGCAACGAGAAGTTCACTATCACTGTGATTTTTGGCAACATCAGCCTCACCAGACTTCTCTAATTGTTTTCCCCTCGAATTTTCACTTGCCCTTTTATTCTTATTCTATAGTTTGTAACATTCTGATTTGATGTGGTCCTGATTCTTGCAATAATTATAGATCTTATCGCTATATTTGGATTTCGACCTGCCCCTGATATTACCATCAGAGTCTTCCTCCTGAGTCCTTCCTCGAATAATAAGACCCTCACCCTGAGCCTCAGATCCTTCGGCAAGCTGTTTTATTTTCTCTTTTGAAAATAATGAATCATAAACTTCATTCAAAGTAAGAGTATCACGACTATATAAAATAGTATCTCTAAAAGCCATATATGACGAGGGTAAAGAACACAGTAAGATCAATGCTAAATCTTCATCATTATATTTGACCTCTAAAGCCTCTAGTCAGAGACGATTTCCTTAAACATGGTCAAGTGATCTCTTAACGACGTACCTTCAGCCATGTGATGAGAATACAAACGTTATTTCAGACCCAGTTTGCTCATAAGACTTTTTCTCATGCACAACTGCTCCAGTTTTAGCCATAGTGCAGCAGCGAATTTCTCCTTCAAAACATCCTGTAAAATCTCATTCGATAGGTGAAGGTAGATCTGAGATAGGGCTTTTCGATCCTTACAATCCTATTCCTCCTTTGTCCATATCGAGGGCATGTTGTCTATCCCGAACAGTGCGTCGTTTAAGTCCAGATGCGCTAGCACTGCTCGCATCTTAACTTGCCATAGCGTAAACCTGGTGTTGCGATCCAAAAGCGGAATATCATACTTCATGCTTGCCGTTGTCATTAATCACGGTTGAAATCCTCAAAACCAACCTGGCTCTGATACCACTTGAAACGAGATTAGCACGAAAAACGACAACAAGAACAATAGAGAACATACAAGATTTACGTGGAAAACCTTTGTCGGGGAAAAAACCACGGGCAGAGGAGGAAAAATCACTATGAACGGTGAAATACAAAGTCGGCGGCTCTGATAAAGTAAAGAGAAGTAGAGAGAAAAGAGAGGTAGAGAGAAAGAAAGAAGAGGTAACAAATTAACTTTCTTGATTGATTAAACTTGTCCATGAGATACACAATTTATAAAGACCTCAGGATACTTAGTCAAAAGAAAAATGAATAACAAAACTGTTAATTAATAGATTTATAAAGAATCTGTTAATTAACATATTAATAAGAAAATATCTAATAATAAATTAACGAATCAAACTGAATTCGGATCATCAAACTCTAACAATAAGTTTTAAAAAAAGTTACTTGAATGCTAATTTGGATATCTCCTGATGGTTATATATAGAATACTAAAAAGATGTAATACAATTATAGATGCATCTAATATGAAAATTAATAGATCTATTTTACATGTTTCATGAGTGATAAACAAAAGAAAAAGAAGTTAAAGGTCAACACACTTCTCAGTTAGTTACTAATCAGTATAGTGAGGGCCTTGAATCTCCTGAGAGTCAAAACCACGCGACGGATGACTCATTCGAGCCATGAATTCTTGCATTTCCCATTCAATTGTTCATATCTCATTTGGGCTTGCCAAAACTCAACAAATTGTTGCTCTAATGTTGAGAGCCAATTCTTCAAATTAGGTTTTCTTCTTAAGGCTTGTACTTCAATAGATGATCAGCTGGGCCAACCCTTGACTCTAAGAACCATCACACGATCATATACAACTCTCTCCTAGGAGCTAAGACCATAGAGGGAGGAGATCTTTTTCCTTCCACCGATCACATTATAATAAATCTCATTTAACTAATCGGTGGATAACGTTTGCGCCTCATCTTCCTTTATAACAGGCTGAGATGCTTGTGCAACTCTAACAATTATTTCATTCTATTTAAATAAAAAAAATTTATATTAGATATACAATTAGAAAAACTATTCATTATTAATGGATAAAGGTATTCAAGTTTATATTTTTATGTGCCTCCGATCGATAACCGATAAATGTGTCATCTTTTTTCTTGTATATTTTGCCAAATACCTCCCAATAAATAGGAGGTCATTGTAGTTTATCTACCTGAATATTAAATAATGAATTTAAATCAAAATAAATTCATTGATAATTAAAGAATTCTTATATAACTTTATTAATTGTAAACTCACCAAGTCTAAAACATCTATGATTGATTAGGATCCATGTATTTGCTTTATGGATTCGATGTTAGGGATAGGCCGCCAGCTCAGTGTTTCTATTGGTTTGAACTATCATTGAATTTGACTACTATCTTTTTGTAGCCTAGATGGCTTGTGATTCATTCCAAATATCCTTTGATACAAAAGGATGAACTTCTTCCCTTTCTACTATATTTGTATAGCATATCCTTGTACAATTCAGCACAAGCATTGTTCCAGGTTGGTTTAAAGCCCATATTGTGCCTTAGCTCACAGTTATATTTTTCTAAAATAATAAGTTCACAAATGAGTATAAAAAATAATAAAAATCTTGATAATAAAAATCACTTACAAAATATTCATGATATAAAAATCTCGCATCTCTTGGTCTACATGGCTATGTTAGTACCAGGAGCACATACTCGTTCTTTAAATTTTATTGATATGTATCCATCACCCATGACCATCTGGAGTAAAACTGTATGAAAAAAATGAATATATGAATAATATGTTACAAATAAAAAATAGATGAATTGGAAATTACAAATAACACCAATACTTACCAACCCTCAACAAGCTACATTATAGTCGGGCCATCGGGTGTTGTTGCCTCATCTGACATATCTATGTCTGCAAAATTACATTATAACATATACATATTAGAAATAATAATCAAATCAGAACAATAATGCCTAATATGGTTTAATTATTGAGATCTACATGTAAAAAAAATAAACAATTACAAATATTGAATTGGTGAACATTAATACTAAAATTTAATCATTATTACAATCTAACATTAAGACTTTTTAGGTTCCGCTTACTATACTTAGTTAGTTCAATAGGTTCCTCACTGCTAGATATCTCTCTATCATCTATCTTCTCGTAAGGTATATTAACATCTACAAATAATTGAGATATGGATTGAATATGAGAATCTACCGAATGTATCTCTACTTCTTCATTTTAGAATGCATCATAATTTTGAGCCATAATGGAGTTCAGTATATCTATGGTCAAGCGAGCCTTTGTTTGACAAACTATTAACCATTCACTAGCTCTTTTTCTCTTTATCGGGTATTCAAGATAGAAAACCTAATTCGCTTGTACGACGAAAATGAAAGGTTCAAACTTGTTGAACCTTTTGTTTGTATTAACCTCAACTATATTATAGTTTAAATGTATGTTGATACATGTTCTTGGAGTCGGATCATACCAAGAATATTTGAATAGCACATGTCTTTTTATGGGTAATGCAAGATATTCAACCTCTATGATTTCTTCAGTCTCCCATAATAATTAAACTCTGAATTATTATTTTAATAGATCCTTTAACACAAATACTAGTATTAAAGGTTAGTGTACGTGAATTTCATTGTGCCACATGGAATTTGAAGTCATTAAAATAGTAACCAGAGTACACTTTTATGTTACAGAGGGTCTAGATGCAAAATTGATTTTTTCCTTTTATCTTGCACATTTGATATTCTACGATCCTTCACTTACAAAAGTAGTTATTATATAAATTGGATGAGAATTTGATACAGATGTATACAAGTTAATTTATTCTCAACCTTATATAGATTTGAAACCATAATGGAAATTTCATCTTTAACTTCCTCTACCTCACTTATACCGATTGATGGATTTTGTATTTATAGTTCTTGTTAGTACAACTATCACGAAAGGTAATTTTAAGATAATTGGGATACCAAACAAACATAAGGGGATAAGTGTTGATTATATCAGTCAACTCATCTTATGTAGGGTTTGACTTTGTTATAGTTTAGAAGTATGTATATTATTACATCATGACATTTTTATTGATTTAACTATCTTGAAATAGATGCACACATTGACTTACCAGGAAACTTAAAAGTAGAAAGTATCTTTGGGTTTATCAGCTGAGTATCATTAGAATTTCAAGGATACTACGATGTTTAATTTTCACATTATCAGCAAAATAATATGAGCATGAAGAAGATGTTTCTTCAGCCAAATAAGCATTACATATTGACTCATCAACTTTTGCTTTGTTATGAATAATATTCTATAATTTTCTAAAAAAATTGTTCAAACGAATACATCCATCTATATTGCACTGGATCAGCTAGTCGTGCCTCTTAAGGTAAATGAATTGGTAGATGCCTGTTGAATGAAAAAACTGGTGTGAATATGTATTCAAGCTTATATAGTACAAGAGGAATGTTTGTTTCTAGCCGAAGCATATCGGTCGTCACTATACACCTCGCTGATAAATCTCTAAAAAATAGACTTAATTTTGTAAGTATTTGTCAAACATTATTAGGTAGTAGGTCATGGAAAGCTATTAAAATAATGTTGGTGCAGGAAGCACCATATCGAACCTTGTTTTGATATTGGCAAAGGATTCAAAGTTAAGTTTATTTGTGATCTAATAAAGTTACTCAAGTGTGCAGAGACAAAGCCCTAGCGAAGGATTGCTAGGCACTGGCGAAGGAATGCCAGGGTAAAAAGCCCTAGCGAAGGACTGCTAGGCACCTGGCGAAGGACTGCCAGGATACAAAGCCCTAGCGAAGGACTGCTAGGCACCTGGCGAAGGACTGCCAGTATCCAAGCCCTAGCGAAGGACTGCTAGGCAACTGGCGAAGGACTGCCAGTATCCAAGCCCTAGCGAAGGACTGCTAGGCAACTGGACTGGACTGCCAGTATCCAAGCCCTAGCGAAGGACTGCTAGGCACCAGGCGAAGGACAGCTTGGGACTGAAACCCTAGCGAAGGAATGCTAGGCACTGGGCGAAGGTCAGCTCGGTGTCCAAGGCCTGGCAAAGGACCGCCTGGCAAAAGTCCAACCAGAGGAACAGTTGGCATCAGGTAAATTCTCCCGAGAGGAGTAGGTGAGGACGCGTTCCCTGTCGAGGGAACAGTAGGCGTCGGTTCGACCTAGGGTTCCATTTTGGAGGCCCAAAGTCAGAACCAAGACAGCTAAGGCTGTATAAACTAACACATTATTATTTTATGTTGTTTTGGACTAACCCTGGATGCAGGACCAAAGGAACGAGTGTCTGCAGCTCAGAGAGCCTCAAAGGAGTGAGGCAGTGGCTGAGTAGGGCGCCCGGAGTGTCCCGGGCGTCCCCAAGGTGCATACAAAACAATGTAAGTAAGGAAGGCTTCGAACAGCTGCTGAGCGGGGCGCCCCCATGCTCCCGGGCGCCCCCGCTGCTCCCGGGAGCCCCCAGCGCTCCGGGCGCCCCCAAGTGAAGCTACCGAAGCAAGACCCAGCGAAGCCAAGGGATGAGGTTTGACCCGGTCAATTCGGGCTCCCCAGCGTTCCGAGCGCCCCGGTCAAAGCTTGATCCTGAGTTTTAAGGGATCAGAGCTGACCGAGACTGAGGCGGATCGGATGACACATGGGGGGGCGCCCCCGACGTCCCGGGCGCCCCCAGGCCCTATAAAAGGACCCTCGAACCAAGGCTTCAAAATAACAACTTCACTCAACGCTTCTACGCTCTTCTGCTCCCGCGCTCTGCTCCGGAAACCTCCCGACACGAGACTCAAGCGCCGACGACGTCCAACTGCTCCGAAAATACCATCTACTTCGGACGTCGGTAAAGAAGAGTTGAATTTTAATTTACTGCACTTATTCTGTAATCAATCTTTGTAAATTGCTATTGCGCTTCATATAGAATTGCCCAAAGTAAACGATCAACGATCGTGGGCCTTGGAGTAGGAGTCGACCTAGGCTCCGAACCAAGTAAAAATCACTGTGTTTGCGTGTTTTGTTTTTTATCTTCCGCTGTGCAAATTCTCTATCTTAAATCCGAACGCTTTCTGATATTCACCCCCTCTATCGGTTCTCTCGATCCAACAAATAAGTCATTGCATGAACACATGATAGTCATGACTTTTCATTCAAAATATTTTTAACTTTTTCATATCCACACATCGAGTCATATTTGAGATATACCCATCAAGGAATTGGATTGCTTTCAACCAACTATATAAATCTTGCTTAAATTCTTTGTCCAATGCATAACAAGTCTTAGAAAATTGATTTGTTATTTCATTCTGATGCAACTTAGGTCTGTTAACTAAATCTTTTAATTCCTCATGTGATTTTGCAATGTCTTTGTTAGGATTGGTGGACCAGCTAGAGGAAGGGGGGGATTGAATAGCCTTGCTAATCAAGTTAACTTCTCTTGGTTCTAACTTAGCAAAAATACACATATAAATTAAATAAAAATAGCATATTGTAAGAACCTCGGGTTGATTTTGATGTGATCAACCAAGTCAAGTTAGGTCATGATTGTTTTTGATCCTTTTGTCTAGTGTGCAAGAACTTAGGAGCATAAGAAGTTAAGCGGACGACGGGGAGGAAGCCCATGTCCGAGGGATGAACTTAGGTCATGATTTTGCAATGTCCGAGGGATGAGAAGCCGGGGAGGAAGCCCATTCGAGGAGAAGGTAGGAGTTTGGTTCAAGTGAGCTCCATAGTTCGTAGAATCGGATCGGTCGAGATCAGATTGTAAAATCGTACAATCCTAATAAAAACCCTTTATATGAAAGAATATAAAATTTTGATTAACACTATAATAATAATAATAATAATCACGTCCAACCTAAAAAAATATATCCTTGGTTATAAGATGATACAATTTAAAGGCTAACCTATTGACAACAAACATCCAAAAAGTCACCATTTTGGAAAAAAGATATGACAGAATATTATTGAAAAATAATTAACTCAAAAATAATTAAATAAATATTTAAATAATCATAAAACCTTAACTCTAACTATATAAAAGATGAAAAAAGATAATAAAAAAACACAAAAACTTCTAGGCATTTGAAAAGGTTTTAAATAATAGTTTTTGGGTTTTAACCTTGAAATTAACTATATATCTTTGAACGAATTTCGATTTGATATATCATAGGTCTCGCGGTTCAATCTAAGTTAAAAGTTATGACTCTTCTGTTAGGAATGCAAGGTTGCAAACATACTCCCACGATGAAAATGTATGAGAAAGATCACAGGCTTATAAAGGAAATATATCTCCATTGGTATGAGACATTTTAGGGAGAACCCAAGAGCAAAATCATGAGGGCTTAGGCCCAAAGTGGACAATATCATACCATTATGGAGATATCTAAATTCCTTTTGGTCCTAATAATTGGTATAAGAGCTAGGTCGCTCTTTACTGGACTAACCGTCGAAGAAGCATGAGTTATAGCCATGATACATGTTGGTGCAAAGTGCATCAATGATGTTCCTCTTTAAGTGTTTTGATGTTTGACAATACACTTAAGTCAGTGATACATTGAACAGACAAAGGAGAGTAAGAGAGAAGTAACCAAAGTGGAAGAAAAGACCTAGTTAACCTAGGCACTAAGACCTGGTGAGTGAAGCCGGGCACTAAGTCCTGGCGAAGGGCTGCTGGGCACCTAGCGAAGGGCTGCTAGGTATTGAAACCCTAAGACCTGACGAAGGGCTGTTGGGAACCTAGCGAAGGGCTGCTAGGTATCGAAACACTAAGACCTGGTGAAGGGCTGCTGGGCACCTAGCGAAGGGCTGCTAGGCATCAAAATCCTAAGACCTAGCGAAGGGCTGCTAGGCACCTAGCGAAGGGCTGCTAGGCATAGATGACCTAGCAAAGGGCTGCTAGGCAACTAGCGAAGGGGTGCTAGGCATAGAAGACCTAGCAAAGGGCTGCTAGGCACCTGGCGAAGGACTGCTAGGGAATGAAGACCTAGCGAAGGACTGCTAGGCACTTGGCGAAGGACTGCTAGGCACCTGGCGAAGGACTGCTAGGGAATGAAGTCTTGGTCTAAGGGACTGAGCAACTTAGTTGAGCGATGACTAAGGACAGGAGTAGAGACGGGTCAGGGTTTGGGCGTCTCGAGGTCCAGAGGTATCGGAAGCTAAGTAAAAGTCCACCCGAAGGGCTGGGTGGCAACCGTCTCCTGAAAGAAGTAGGTGAAGGGCGAGTTCTCGGGGATGGGAACCCGTGCTGGTTCGACCTAGGGTTTCATGGAGATCCGAAGTCAGAACCAAATCCTTAAGCCTAATATTATGTGTATATGTGCTTTGTGGTTTTGTATCTTGCAGGTACCATGATTGGAAGACAAAGCAAGCGATGCAGGCTGGAAGCCCTGAAGCAGGGCGCCCCCAGTGTTGGGGGTGCCCCCATCATCCTGGGTGCCCCCAGTGTTGGGGGCGCCCAAGCTAAAGCAGGAAAAAGCAGTATAGCGTTGAAGGCAGAATAGGTGTTAAGCGGGGCGCACGGAGTGTCCGGGGCGCCCGGATTCAAAGCTGTTTTGGCGGTTTCGAGTCCGGAACACAGATAAGCCTCTATGAGGGCGCTTGGGAGGTCTGGGGCACCCTAGTCAAATGTTTTATCTGCTACGGTGAGGTCGGCGCAGGGATAAGGTTTGACCGGGTTTATCGGGGCGCCCCCAGCGTACAGGGCGCCCGCAGGAAGCCTATAAAAGGGGCTTCGATCCCTCTGCTTCAAAAACAACTGTCAAGTGTCATTTTGATCACTCTGACCAACGACAACGCGCTAAAGACAAGGCTCTACGACTGGGAGGCTCCAGGAGGAAGTGCGCGGTACTTCGGAGGTCCAGATCGGCCGAGTTTCAAATCTTATTTATTCGGTTTGATTTTACTGTATCACATTTGATTTATTTATCTTTTGATTATAATCTTGCACTGTAAGTCGGGTTTCTCCGCCTCCGGAAAGTCCGGGAAGGAGACCAATAGTGGACGGGCGTTCCCGTGCATAGGCCTTGGATGTACTGACCCTGGGGGGTCGGGAACCAAGTAAAAATCCCGCTGTGTCCTTGTATTGTTATTTCTTTTTCTGTTTTATTTTCCGCTGCACTAACGCTCTGAGTAGATCGAAAGTTTTACGAAGGTTTCACGAAAGTTTTCAACGATCGATATTCACCCCCCTCTATCGACGGCACCGGTCCTACAATTGGTATCAGAGCTGAGCCGCTCTTCACCGGACTAACCGTCGACGGAGCAACGACGCCAGGAGTTGAGGGGGAGCCCAGGGGTGTATCAGGTATATTTTTTTATGTCTAATTTTAAATTGCATATTATTTGTTTCACATGCAGGGAGAGAGGGCACTATAAAAATCAGTGCCCTACTCGTAAGACTCGATCTACACCACCGGCGGCAAAGGGGCCACCAACGCCAGGAGTCTGAAAAAATAAGGATCACGTACAATGCTTGAAGTGCGGAAAATACGGACACTACAAGAACAAATGTCCGACAAAGGTACGCAAAATTTACGTTCCAAAAAGTTTCAAAATTCCTGCACTGTCTTTAGATAATTTAGTTAATTTTTCTGATAAATTAGATTTACTGCATAGTAAAATTAATATTTTGCATGACAAATTAGAAAATACAGATATGACTAAAATATCAGAAATTAATTATTTAATTCAGAACATTAATTCAATAATTTCTAAAATAAATTATCATAACTTTAATTTTGATAATTTTAATTCTGATAATTTTAATTCAGATAAATTAAATCCTAAGGATAAATCTGAATTCAAAAGTCTTAAGGATAATTCTAAATTTGAAAATCCTTTAGATAATTATGAATTCAAATTTGAAAATCCGTTGTATAACTCTGAATTCGAATCTAAAAATTCTAAAGATAATCCTGAAGTTAGTAGAATTAATTCTGAAAATCTTAAGGATAATCCAGAAATTAATTATGAAAATCTTAAGGATAATCCAAAAATTAATTCTGAAAATCTTAAAGATAATCTAGAGATTAATTTTGAATTTCCTGAAAATATTGAAGATGTGTCTGAGAATAATTCTGAGGATAAATTTGAAGATAAAATTCTCCTAGATAATAACTTAATCGTAGATAATCTTGAAAACTATTACAAAACCTTAACTAGTGGCCCAAATTACTCCTCCTATTTTGAGGATACTAACAGATATAATTTTGAGGATAAGGAGAATATGTAACTATCTAAGATTAGAGCCATAGTCAATAAAAACTACAAAAATTCAAATAAATCAAAATTATTAGAAAAACTTGAAAAGATAGATAAAGATGAAGAAGAAATTCTCGAAATAATGAAAATGATGAATTTAAATCTACAATTATTAATTAATCATTTCAACCTTAATTATTCAAATTTCAATTAATTCAAATAAAACTCAAATTAATTCAATTAATTAAAATTAAATTAAATTCAAATTAAATCTTAATTAAATTAAATTCAAATTAAATCTTAATTAAATTAAATTCAAATTAAATCCAAATTAAATTAAATTCAAATTAAAATAAATTACATTAAATTAAATTCAAATTAAACTAAACAAATCAAATTAAATTAAATCAAATTAAATTCAAATTAAATTAAATTAAATTAAATTCGAATTAAATTAAATTCAATTCAAATTAAATCTTAATTAAATTAAATTCTAATTAAATCTTAATCTTAATCTTAATTAAATTCAAATCAAATTAAAGCAAATTAAATTCAAATTAAAGTAAATTCAAATTAAATTAAATTAAACCTTAATCAAATCTTAATTAAGTCAATTAAATCAATTTAATCCAAATAAAGTTAATTAATTCAATTTACTTCAAGTAAATTCAACTTTAATTGATTCAAATTCATTCACTTCAATTAATTCTTACTCAATTCATTAATTCATACTTCAATTAATTCTTAATTAACTTGAATCCAAAATAACTTAAACTCGAACTAAACTAAAATCTTACCTAAACCGCAACAATTAATTTAATAAAATTAAATATGTCAAAGTGGGTTGACATATTCGCGGGTTCACACGACATGTATCAAATCGGGAATTTGATACATCATTAGAAACTTAAAAAAATGATTTGATTTGTTTGACTCATGCATAATTACCATGCCATGCATTTGCTACTTATTTTAAATATATGACATGTCATTCATATTTAAATTTTATGCATATATTAGAATGGCTATAGGAAAAAGAATAATTGAAACTTGATCAACCTAGTATTGGGTGGCGGTGAGATGATAGTACGTTAGGGAAGCCAATTCTAATAAGGTCAAGTATACTTGGTCTCTTTAGACTGGTGAAACTAGCCGAAGCTACCGATCCAAGACCCAAACTAGTTAGACCAGAATTTTTCAAAAAGTAATTTTGAAAATGAAATTTCATTAAAAGACTTTGTCAAGGAAAGGGTTGATGATCCAATAAGGCTACGGCCAAAGAAGGCCTAGTGCCTCGGCAAGACCTGGAAGCCAATTTTTGAAATTCAAATTCAAGTTACTTCGTGTAAAATTCAAATCTAACACAAGCTTCAATTAAATCTTAGAGTTAATAATAAATTAAGAAAAATAATTCAAGCATCTCACAATACACCTATAAGGCAACCATGCTTGTTGTATTGATACATCTAAAATGGGTGAGATGTTAAGGACTAATGAATTAAAAAATATTTTTCAAATTGTTTTTCAAAATCATTAGAATATTTTTCTAAAAATATATTTTCAAAATAGTGCTTCAACATAATAATGTTTTTATGAAATTCATGCTTGTCTGATTGATTATACATATTATACATTTTTCAAAAAGTATATCTTTTCAAAAAATTGTGTGACTCACTCAATTAGACACAAGCCTCTTAGGACAACACTAAAGTTCCTTAAGGCACTTAGATAGAGTCAAACGGTATTGGATGCAGGAGGAGTGTTTTGTTTTTTTCGTTAAAAATATTTTTCGAAAACTGCACCTTAACCTCTATCACATATGGTTTCCAAATTATCTTCTTTCCAAATTATGGTTTCAAAATCTATATTTATGAAAATTAATGTTCATTTGATTTTGATAAACCCTAAAGACACAGAGGAAGGTCAACTTCATGATCTAAAAGGACTCCTAGGACGTGTCAGATTTAGGGGGAGTCTGAGTCAACCTTCTGACAAGTTTTAAATTATTAGATTATTCTTTTGATCTGAATCAAACCTTAAGACTCAGAGGAAGAGTACTTGTGATCAACAAGCTTCCCAGGACTGAGTCAAGTTTAGGGGGAGGTCAAATTAAAAGAATTATTTAATAACATATTTTTTTACTATATCTACTAAATCTTGCTAAAATATAAGTATTCATTCGAAATACTAACATTTTTCCCTTAAAAATACCAGTATTTTCAAAGATTCGTCTGGTTTTTGATCAATTTTAAAAAAAATGTTTATCTTGAGTTTGGAAAATCTTCCAGGACACTTAGGAAAATGTCCTTGTAGTCAACAATGTTTCCTATGATTGTGTCAGACTGGAAGATAAACCAAGTCAAGTATTATGACTTCAAAAAATTATACATTTTTTAAAATATACTTACATCCTATTATTCTATTTTTCAGAAGTTGTGTGACTTATGAAATTATTTTTATATTTACTTGAATTTGAAAATTTTCCAGGACACTTAGGAAAATGTCCTTGTAGTTAATAAGGTTTCCTAGGATTGTGTCAGACTGAAAAAGAAACCTAGTCAAGTAAAATGTTATATTTCAAAAATTACTTAGATTTTTCAAAGTTTCATCTTTTTCAAAAATAGTTAGTACTTGCGAAATATGCATTCCAAAATAGCATTCTTTCAAAAGTTATGCATTTTTCAAAAGTACTTATATTTTTCAAAAAAAAAAATACTTGCATTGTTTTTAAAAGATCATAATAATTTTCAAAGTACTTGTACTTTTCAAAGCGCATAGCATCTTTTTCAAAATATGCATTTTCCAAAAATTGCAACATACTATTCAAAATACAATGCTTTCAAAAATTTTGTACTAAGTATTTTCAAGAACCAAAGGTTTTCATTGTTGGTGCAAGTATTTTCTTGTGTTTTTTTGATGTATGACAAAGGGGGAGAGGTGTGCTTAAGTTAGAAAGTTAGAAAAATTTTCTCCCAAAAATCAAAAATATAATTTCAAAACGTATATCATTGTTTCATTTTTTATCCCAAGGACAGTAAGTTAGCCCCTTTAAACCAATCTAACTTAAGTTATTATCAAACATCAAAAAGGGGGAGATTGTTGGTGCAAAGTGCATCAATGATGTTTCTCTTTAAGTGTTTTAATGTTTGACAATACACGTAAGTCAGTGATACATTGAACAGACAAAGGGGAGTAAGAGAGAAGTAACCAAAGTGGAAGAAAAGACCTAGTTAACCTAGGCACTAAGACCTGGTGAGTGAAGCCGGGCACTAAGTCCTGGCGAAGGGTTGCTGGGCACCTAGCGAAGGGCTGCTAGGTATCGAAACCCTAAGACTTGACGAAGGGTCGTTGGGCACCTAGCGAAGGGCTGCTAGGTATCGAAACACTAAGACCTGGCAAAGGGCTGCTGGGCACCTAGTGAAGGGCTGCTAGGCATCGAAACCCTAAGACCTAGCGAAGGGCTGCTAGGCACCCAGCAAAGGGCTGCTAGGCACCCAGCGAAGGGCTGCTAGGCATAGAAGACCTAGCGAAGGGCTGCTAGGCACCTAGCGAAGGGGTGCTAGGCATAGAAGACCTAGCAAAGGGCTGCTAGGCACTTGGCGAAGGACTGCTAGGGAATGAAGACCTGGCGAAGGACTGCTAGGCACCTGGCGAAGGACTGCTAGGGAATGAAGACCTAGCGAAGGACTGCTAGGCACCTGGTGAAGGACTGCTAGGGAATGAAGTCTTGGTCCAAGGGACTGAGCAACTTAGCTGAGCGATGACTAAGGACAGGAGTAGAGACGGGTCAGGGTTAGGGCGTCTCGAGGTCTGGAGGTATCGGAAGCTAAGTAAAAGTCCACCCGAAGGGCTGGGTGGCAACCGTCTCCTAAAAGGAGTAGGTGAAGGACGAGTTCTCGGGGATGGGAACCTGTGCTGGTTCGACCTAGGGTTTCGTAGAGATCCGAAGTCAGAACCAAACCCTTAAGCCTAATATTATGTGTATATGTGCTTTGTGGTTTTGTATCTTGCAGGTACCAAGATTGGAAGACAAAGCAAGCGAAGCAGGCCGGAAGCCCTGAAGCAGGGCACCCCCATCATCCAGGGCGCCCCCAGTGTTGGGGGCGCCCAAGCTAAAGCAGGAAAAAGCAGTATAGCGTTGAAGGCAGAATTGGTGTCAAGCGGGGCGCCCGGAGTGTCCGGGGCGCTCGGATTCAAAGATGGTTTAGCGGTTTCGAGTCTGAAACACAGATAAGCCTCTATGAGGGCGTCCGGGAGGTCTGGGGTGCCCTGGTCAAATGTTTTATCTACTACGGCAAGGTTGGCGCAGGGATAAGGTTTGACCGGGTTTATCGGGGCGCCCCCAGCGTCCAGGGCGCCCGCAGGAAGCCTATAAAAAGGGCTTCGACCCCTCTGCTTCAAAAACAACTGCCAAGTGCCATTTTGATCACTCTGACCAACGACAATGTGCTAAAGACGAGGCTCTACATCTGGGAGGCTCCAGGAGGAAGTGCGCGGCACTTCGTAGGTCCAGATCGGCCGAATTTCAGATCTTATTTGTTTGGTTTGATTTTACTGTACCACATTTGATTTATTTATCTTTTGATTGTAATCTTGCACTGTAAGTCGGGTTTCTCCGCCTCCGGAAAGTCCAGGAAGGAGACCAATAGTGGACGGGCATTCCCGTGCATAGGCCTTGGTTGTACTGACCCTGGGGTGTCGGGAACCAAGTAAAAATCTCGCTGTGTCCTTGTATTGTTATTTCTTTTTCTGTTTTATTTTCCGCTGCACTAACGCTCTGAGTAGATCGAAAGTTTTACGAAGGTTTCATGAACGTTTTCAACGATCGATATTCACCCCCCCCTCTATCGACGACACCGGTCCTACAATCCAGATCTAACCATATGGGTTAAGCCTTGAGTAAAGAAAGTGTGAGCTCACATGTCTTGATTAAGAGGACCAAACACCAAACAATGAAATCCTAGTTACAATTAGGTGGTGAAATTCTAAAAGGTTGGGTGGATGATAACCACCATTTTGTTGATTATTTTATGCTCTAAAATCCATGTTTGATCCACATTTTATATGCTTATGTTTGCAATTGTATTAGGTTTCATGTATTTCCTCTATTTTGGCTTTTAATTCAAATCTTTGTATATTTAGGATATTTTTGATACTAAATTTGAATATCATTTTGTAGGCTTCAAATGATCATGGACCTAGATCAAATCGGGTCAGACTTGAGTCAGCATTGGATCCAGATCAAAGGGATCAAGCATCGGATTAATAGGAGCCGTCCATTCCAGAGAACGGCTAGATCTGAGCCATCGGTCAACTTCTGGTCAATCCGAGTTCAAGATAGAGTCAATCATGAACATAGATCAAGATCTGAAAATTTCAGCCAAATCAGAAGTAATCTGACCGTTGGATCCAGCTCAAGATGTTCTAGACCATCCATTCAAGAAAAGAGAAGATCTAGACCATCTGCCTTTGATTTGGTTAATCCGAGCTGGGGATAGGTAAATCAGGTCCATTGATTGGGATCTGTGGAATTTAGTTCAGATCTGAAGAGATCCGACTGTTGGATGAAGTCAAATCGATCTCAGCCGTCCGTTGCTAATTTCTTCTAAGCTGTGAGCTCTGGCTTGGCTGACTGGACCAAACCCAAGTCTGGACTGAACCCAAATGCTGGGTCAAACATGAGCTGGGCTGATAGGGTTTGTTCTGACTGAGCCAAACCACACTTGGCTGAACCAAGGCTGGCTGAACTCAAGTGCTGAGGCTGGGCCAAACCAAGAGGAGATCCATTTCTTCGGCTTCATCACCTCATCGCGGGGACGGCCCGAAGAGGACACACACAATCGGACACATCTTCTTCCTCATCACCATTTCTCCTCTTCTCCTCTGGCTGCGGATCTCCTCCATCTTCATCGCCGTCAGCCGGACTATCATCGCACAGCTAGGGCTCGGGGTTCGAACCCTAGCTGATCTCCATTTCCTTTCCACCTCTCCATCTCGCCGCCATCGCATGAGCTAGGGCTCGGGGTTCCGAACCCTAGTCGATCATCACCGCAAGCTCTCTCTCTCGGGTTGAGGGAAGCGATGATCCATTCCACCGTCGGTGATCCATTTCTTTACATCGATTCCTTCATAGTTTTTCTTTACATCCATTTCTTCATAGCATTCCTTTACAACAATTTCTTCACGGTTTCTATTTTTCCAAGCTTCGTTCTTCTTCACAAGGCCGAGCAGTAGCTTCAATTCCAGCAGCTTCACATCAGATCCAGTAGCCAGCCTTCATTAGTTTCGGCAGAACTTCATTTCTTTGTTTCCTTCATCCGATCGATAACTTCAATTTCCAGCAGCCAACAGATTTCCTTCCCTGCTTTTCTTCAGCAGTTCCTTCGTAGCTTCCTTTTCAAAGAGCCGAGTGACAGTTCATCTTCTTCACAGCATTACCAGAAGTTCCTTCACAGCAGATCCACTTATTCACAACATCTCTGTTTTTCTTCTTCACGGCAGTAGCATCATTTTTCAGCTAGTAGCTTCAGCTTCCAGCGATTTTGGACAACAACTTCACATCCGATTGCTTTTTAATTGTTCTTGTGTTAGGATGTTTCTTTCTTATGATGAATATTGTATTGATGCTTGATCTCCATATTAGTTTGCACGTACCTCTATTATTTTGATTCATGCTCGCAAGTTGTTCGACAAAATGTTTCTATAGATAGGTTTAATTTCATATCTCTTGTTTAGCTTAATTCTTGCTTATCTTATCTCTTTTAATTGCTTTATGTTCTTGTACTTCATTTGAATGCAATTAAGTTAGGTTAGATTAGATTTCTTTAATGTTGTAGGCTTTGTTCCGTGCTTAAGTGTTGTTGATGCTTAATTTCAAGTTGTCCTTTCTTTACTGCAATTGTAGTCAGGTTAAATTAGATTTCTGTATCTGCATTGTCTTTCCTTAATTAGAACTAGATTTCATACCTGCTTCGCTACTTCTTTTCGTAGTCTTAACGTTCAAATCCAAACCCCAGTTTAGTATCCAAAAACCCAAAAGCAATAACATACGATTCTAAGGTTTATCATGCATCAACTACATTCGTTGGGAGATGACTCGAGTTACTCTATGCTACATTAGTTTAGAGGAGTTCGATACTTTAATTGTATTTGAAACCGTGACACGACTGAAACGGTTATCAGTGGACCGAGGGGCAGAAAGTCTTGGTGGGTTGAGGATCAGATATCAAACGGAAAGACATTTAGCATGAGGGGGGGGGGAATTGTTGGGGTTGCAAGGTTGCAAACATAGTCCCATATTGAAAATACATGGGAAAGATCATAGACATATAAGGGAAAGATATCTCCATTGGTATGAGACTTTTTGGGGAGAGCCCAAGAGCAAAATCATGAGGGTTTAGGTCCAAAGTGGACAATATCATACTATTGTGGAGATATCTAAATTCTTTTTGGTCCTAACAAGGAACATTCATTACAATATTGAAGATAATATCACAAAAATTTCTTAACATGCATGACATCTAAATTATGTCGTATGAGTAGATACATAGTATGACAACTCTCAGAAAATGTTATTTTTTCTTCCAACCATACTTTCACAACTTAACAATGTATTTATTTATCTTAATCCGAACTAGAACGAGATACTGGTAGGAATCTATAGTTGTCTATTCGGTCAATAATTTCTTCACATGACTTGATTGTTGGAGGATGTTTTCTGACTATAACATTCATTATGATTTTTTTTATTTCACCTAAAAGGGTATTCAACTTGTAAAAATTTATGGAAGCTATCAAACAAAGATACATTCCCACTACAAGATAATGAAAATACATCAAACTCTATCATATAATATGGGCATACTAACTTACCAACCATGCTTCATTTCGACAATATTGAGTATGCTGAAAAATCACTAATAGTCCATAATAAGGTAGCATATAAGATAAAATTAGTTTTACTTGCAACATTTTAAGTCTCTGACCCTATATTCCATAATTCATTCAACTCAACAATCAGAGGTTTCAAGAAGGAACATGAATTTGTCTTTCATACACATCTATGGCTGTAAGTTATATGATGTTAATATAACTGGTCAAAATGAATATTGTTGTCATGACTGACCAAATTACTGAAATCCATATGCAGAAAATCTCAATTTTATATTATGTGGTTCCATTGCAAAAAAAGAAAATGTTGTATCAAGATTTTTCCATGCAGAGGAGTCATAAAGATGGTACATTATACCTCCTTCATGCACATACTCATAATGCCACCTCATGTGGTAAGTTGTTGTAGAAGATGCATACAAGCGTTGAAGTCTAGCAGTTATACATAACTTTCTATAAAATAATTTTTTTTCTTTATCTTTGGTATGCGACTACGATACATATAACGAGGGTGAGTATAAATTCTACATTTAATCAGTTCACTGTCTTTATTCTAAAATATTGATGATGCAGTTGTTTATATAATAATTAATCTTCTTTATAAGTAAACTTAAACCCCACACAAATTTATTTGTACTGTAGAAGCTATCAGTCATTAGATGATTGTTATGGTGCAACTCTAACATCAATTGACAAATGTCATCATAATATCATTCTGAGAAATGATATTTTGTCTTTATATTTAATAACTTTACAGTAGCTGATAGTTAAGAATGACTAGATGGAATGACTTCCCATACTTATTTTCACTAGCGTTTAACATGCATATAATTGCTGAACTTAAGATGATATTTTATATATATTGGAATGATCAACTGCATTTACCACATCATAAATCATTGGTTGCATTACATTCTCATTAGATGATGATTCCCCTAGCGCAATTGTGCTAGATGAAGAAACAATCGAAATTCCAATTGGATGAAACAAATAAAACTCTTCGTGACAATACCAATTGTAATAATTTAGAACAAAATCATTTTTATGTATATGTACTTTCATGGTATCCTCATCGCGGAAAAATATATTTCTACATATGTAATAAATACATGGACAACGTAACTCGACACCATTCAAATATTCTAGATGACTCTTAGGGTGCGTTTGGTTGGGGGTTATCCTTGATAACCTTGGTTATCTATCCAAGGTTATCAACGAAAATCTTGTTTGGTTTAGAAAATTAGCGATTCCCAAGTAATGATTGATGCCCGACACGTCAGCAAAAGGGTCATGCAACCAAGAATCGAAAAACCTTAGAAAAGTAAGGTTTTTCTTGATTCCGGAGTTATAAACTTATCTTTCAAAAATTATCCTCCATATTTACATTTTAGAAGAAAATAACCATTACAATTTATTAACTTCTGAAAGTATTATTCGTGACCGACGACTGACAACGACGGCTGGCGACCATCGTAGACGCCCGACGACCATCGCCGGCGACCGCCGGCGGCGGGCGGCGGCCGGCGACCGCCGCCGGCGATCGACGACCGGGGATCACCGCCGGCTGCCAGCGACCGGCGACCCCCGTCGGCAGCCGGCGACCGACGACCCCCGCCGGCGGCTGGTGACCGCGACCATCGCCGGCGGCCGGCGACCAGCGCCGGCGCCCGGCGACAACCGTCGGCGGCCGACGACTGGTGGCCATTCGCCGGCATCCGGCGGCCGGCATCCGGCGGCCGGCGACCACCGCCGGCGCCCGGCATCCGGCGGCCGGTGACCATTCGCCGGCGCCCGGCATCCGGCGGCCGGTCACCAGTCGTCCGGGATCCGGTGCCCGGCATCATCCGTCGGCATCCGGCGCCCGACATCATCCGTCGGCGCTCGGCATCCGGCGCCCGGCATCATCCGCCGGGATCCGGCGACCATCCGCCGGCATCCGGCGACCATCCGCTTGCATCCGGTGACCATCCGCCGGCATCCGGCGACCATCCGCCGGCATCCGGCGACCATCCGCCGGCTTCCGGCGACCATCCGCCGGCATTCGGCGACCATCCGCCGGCATCCGGCGACCACCACCGGTGCCCGGCCACCATCGTCGGCAATCGACGACCGGCGAACCCCGCCGTCGTTCACCATCGACGACTGGCGACCTCTGTTTGGCGGCCGACGACCTGCGTCCGGTGACTGGCGACCGTTGATCGGCGACCACCGCCGACGGCCGGTGGTCGGCTCCGATTGTTGGCGGTCGACCTCGACAGCCGGCCGACAGCCACCGGGGATCTACGTCGATCGCCGACGTTCGACGCTGACAGTTAGCCGTCGGTTTTGGACATCGACTGCCTACACGGACACCAACGATCAACGTCGACTCCGACATAAATGTCGTCGACGAAGATAATGGAAAGACTTAATACTATCAATAACACAAAGACTTAATAATGTAAAATTAAGCATGCAGATAGTTTAAACTTAATTTTAGGCATTTAGACTTAATACTATCAATAACACTTAAACTTAAACTAAATATTAAGTTTGAGTTTGGACCTCAAAAGATGCATAGTAGCACTGAATGGGAAACATCAAAGTCGAGCTAATTTCGCCTCCACAACCTAACTCACGTTGATATGAAAGCCTCCACAACCTAACTCACGTTGATATGAAAGCCTCCACAACCTAACTCACGTTGATATGAAAATGTCGTATACTTGAAGATAATGGAAAGACAACAAAAAATTTGCTAATTAAATCAATCACGTTATATAATACCTTAAATACAACAAGATATTCAACAACGCGAGCTCGCGACTGGCCAAAATCACGAATATGATTAGTTGAGGTCTGCGGGTAGAATTAGCGATTGATCAGCCAAAATCCATACCTATGACATGATCTCGCGACCGACCTAAATCTATATCTATCGACGTGATCTAGCGGTTAGCTAGCCAAACTTGCGGGGCGCGAGCTTGTGTGGCTAAAAGCTTGCAACCATGATCTCCTGACCGGCCAAGGTCGCGACCGCAAGCTCATGACCGAAAGTCAAGAGGAGAGGGAAGGGGAAAGGAGCTAAAGTGTACGTACTGACAAAGAGGAGTTCGCTAGAGATCGAAGATGATTTGACACTGATGATTGGAGAGGAGAGGATGATCATTGTCGAAGATGGGAGGCTATCCAGAATCGTGAGACCAGACTAGACAAAATCAAATTTAGAGCATAGATCCCAAAATAACGACAGCGGCAATTTATCGTCGCTAATTAGCAACGGAAGTTAATTTTTGTGTTAGCTTTATGACCCACGTTGATATAAAGTTTTGTGACCCACGTTGATGTAAATTATTTATATACATCATATCTGTAAATTAGATATTTAAAATAATATCTAATTTACAGATAATATATAATTTATGATTTAAATATGTAATATTTATCTAAAGAATTGGTCAGTTAAAAAGTTCATATGCACGTTAATAGAACGTGTAAGTTATTATTAGAAAAGAGTAAGTTATTATTAGAAATGATCCTCTTTCTCCTTATAAAAGAATTACACAGAGGTCATTATCTATCAATTAGAGGAAAACAACTCTGTGCATAAAGATAAGAGAAAAAAGAGAAATTAATTTCTTGGTGCTTCTATAGAGAGACATCTATGGCTACTCAAGATATAACTCTATCGTATATGAATAATGGTGTGATAATCTTGAAGTTCTAAGATCCATGAATTTTCTATAATTAACATGTTGTATCAGAGCCAGGTTTTAAGAAATCATGATTTTCCTTTCGTCATGTTATAATTCATAATTATGTTCCGTTGTCGTGATTTGATTTTCCTTTCGTCATGTTATAATTCATAATTATGTTCCGCTGTCGTGATTTTCCTTTCGTCTATGATTATAATTCATAATTATATTCTCAAGCCATGGGAATAAACTTTACCTTCATAATTAATTATGTGTGAATTGGTCAAAGTGTACGCTCACCAAAATTTCTAACTCAGCAGTGATGTCTGAATATAATATTCTTTCTGTACAAATATGTTATATTACGAGTTGTGACTTTATGAAACTAATGGTGATAGCATAACATATGAGGTTATATAATTTAAATTTATTTTATGTTGGTTTGTTAATCACCAAAGTGATCTTATCATAAAGTTAATAAATTCTAAATTATACAATCAAACTTTAATTACCTATAACTAATCATACACTTATAGGTAATTAAAATTCATAACTATAAGGCATTTAAAGATCACCCAAAGGTTGATCGTTCTTCCTTATAGCTTATGAATATGACGTGTGGTAATTAATATATTAGGTAAGATATTTTGTATAACCAAAGATAACAAAAGAATGTTGCTTTAATATATCAATTACCAAATTTCAGTAAATCATTAAGTATGATATTGTCTATATACTATTGGATCATCCAAAGATGAACATTAGTACACACTAATATCCATTTTACTGAATCTATAATTAACATGTGATTAGTATATTATTCTTGCAATACCTATTCCTGTTTCGTTTCAGTCGCATACTTCGTCTATTTCTATGTTTAATGGTCTCAACTTTCTTGATTGGTGTGAACAAATTCAATTTCACCTTGGTATTTTGGGTCTTGATTTGTTACTCCGAGTTGTGAAACCCATTGCTATTACTGATACTAGCAGTGATGAAGAAAAGAGCATTCATGATGCTTCCGAGAAATCAAATAGACTAAGCCTTATGTTTATGCGAATGAGTGTGGCAAACAATATTAAGTCTACTATTCCTCATACTGAAAGCGCTAAGGAATTCATGAAACTTGTGGGAGAGCATTCCCAAACTGCTGATAAGTCTCTTGCTGGGACGTTAATGGCTACTTTAACCACCATTAAATTTGATGGTTCTCGTAGCATGCATGAGCATGTTATTGAAATGACGAACATTGCAGCAAGACTTAAGTCCTTGGGAATGAATGTGGTTGAGAATTTCCTTGTTTAGTTTATTATAAACTCATTACCGACTAAGTATGGTCCATTCCAAATGAACTATAACACCATCAAAGATAAATGGAATGTGAATGAACTTCACAGTATGTTGGTTCAGGAGGAAACAAGACTGAAGAATCAAGGAACTCATTCCATTCATCTTATGACCAATCAAGGAGCTGGAAAGAAAACTGGAAGAAAGAATATGAAAGGCAAACAAATGCTACATAAAGTGAATGAGTCATCTGTTCGACTCAAAGAAAAGGAACACAACAACCTTAAGTGTCGATTTTGCGGAAAACAAGGACATTTTCAAAAGGATTACCTGAAACGTAAGACATGGTTCGAAAAGAAAGGTATATTTCATACTTTCGTATGTTTTGAATCAAATAGTTGAAGTTTCTAATAATACATGGTGGCTTGATTCTGGTTGTACCACTCATGTTTCAAATTTGATGCAGGGATTCCTTACGACCCGAATCACAAATCCAAATGAAAAATATGTCTATATGGGTAATCGAGTCAAAGCTCCAGTTGAAGCCATTGGAAATTATCATTTAATCCTAGTACTGGGCATCATTTAGATTTGTTTGAAACTCTTTATGTACCTTCTGTTTCCCACAATTTAGTTTCATTATCAAGACTTGATTCAGTTGGATATTGTTTTAAATTTGGAAATGGTTGTTTTAGTTTGTTCAAACAAAATCGTTTTTATTGGTTCTGGTATTCTTAATGATGGTTTATACAAGTTTAGACTTGATAATCTCTTTCCTGAGACCCTTTTAACCTTGCATCATAATGTTGGAACTAAGCGTGGTTTAGTAAATGAAAGGTCTGCTAACTTGTGGCATAAACGTTTGGGGCATATCTCCAAAGAAAGATTAGAAAGATTGATAAAAAGTAAAATCCTACCGGATTTGGATTTTACTGATCTTGGCATTTGTGTGGATTGTATTAAAGAAAAACAAACAAAACACACAAAGAAAGGAGCCACAAGAAACACATAACTCCTTGAGGTAATACACACTGATATTTGTGGGCCTTTTGACATTTCATCTATAGGAAAGGATAGATATTTCATCACCTTCATTGATGATTTTTCACGTTACGGTTATGTCTATCGAATACATGAAAAATCTCAATCAGTAAATGCCTTAGAGGTATTTGTCAATGAGGTTGAAAGACAATTAGATAGAAAAGTGAAAATTATTCGATCTGATAGAGGTGGTGAATATTATGGAAAATATGATGATTCGGGACAATGTCCAGGACCATTTGCTAAATTCCTTGAGAAACGTGACATTTGTGCTCAATATACTATGCCAGGTACGCCACAACAAAATGGTGTAGCAGAAAGACATAATCGTACATTGTTGGACATGGTTAGTGTTGGATCGAGAGAAACGATAGAGGGCGGGGGTGAATATCGTAAAACATTTCGGATTAAAGATAAAAGAATACGCAGCGGAAAATTAAAACACAACGTAAAAAGGCAAGCAGTTTTACTTGGTTTGAAGTCGCGGTCGGCTCCTACTCCAAGGCCCACGGTCATTGACCATTTACTGCGGGCAATTCGACGCCCGGTGTGGATCATACTTTCGAGCAGAGGGATGTCGTCGGCGCTTGAATCTTGAGATGGAAGGTTTTCGGAGCAGCGCGCTTGAGTCAAAGTGCGTAGAAGCGTTGGAAAGTCGTGTTGAGAAGCCTTGGGGGTCGAGCCCCTTATATAGTGAGTCTGGGGGCGCCCGAGACGCTGGGGGCGCCCTCCACATGGCCTTCGATTGGCAACAATCTCGGTCAGCCCTTATCCCGCTCGAGTAGGGGTGAGGTTTGACTGTGGGGGCGCCCCAGTTGACTTGGTCTGCTGGTTCTCGGTCGGTTCACTTCGTTGGCTTGAACCTAGGGTGCCCTGGCCACTGGGGGTGCCCGGGATGCTAGGGGCGCCCGGGACACAGGGGGCGCCCTGGCCCAGTAAGCCTTTGAAGCGCTTTTTTTGTTTACTGCTTTGCCTTGACCTTGGGGGCGCCCGGGACCTCCGGGGCGCCCTACTCAGCTGCTGCCTCTCTCCCTTGAGGCTTTCTGAGCTGCAGAGACTTGTTCCTTTGGTCCTGCATCCAGGGTTAGTTGCAAATACAATAAAACAAGAATATGTTATGTTTATACAACCTTAGCTGTCTTGGTTCTGACTTTGGGTCTCTAAAATGGAACCCTAGGTCGAACCGACGCCTACTGTTTCCTCGACGGGGAACGTGTCCTCACCTACTCCTCTCAGGAGAATTTACCTGTTGCCAACCGGCTCCTCCGGTCAGACTTTTACCCAGCAGTCCTTCGCCAGGTGCCTAGCTGTCCTTCGTCAGGTCTTTAGTACCACACAGTCCTTCGCCTGGTGCCTAGCAGTCCTTCGCCAGGTCTTCGGTTCCAAGCAGTCCTTCGCCTGGTGCCTAGCAGTCCTACGCTAGGTCTTTGACTCCTAGCAGCCCTTCACTAGGTCTTAGGGTTCAGATGCCTAGCAGTCCTTTGCTAGGGTTGTCAATTCTCATAAATCTAAGCTCTATGGATCCGTATCTTGTCCTTAAATCAACAACTTAGCCTTTTCATCTATCATGAGTCATTGAGATGAATTTAAATCACTAGCCTTTCAAGAAAAAAATTGGTGGCTCTCTCCTTAAGTTCTAACTTGATGATGGAAGTGGAGCTCACTCAAACACACATGCTTCTTACACTACCATAGGCTTGCTTATTATCTACTCTCTACCATTAATCATGAATAGGATCAACATCTATAAAAACAAATGAAAAACATAGAAAATGGTTAGAAATGGAATAGAAGCCAAGAAAAATGGAAAAATAGATAAAGTGGAAGACTTGAGTGCTTGAGGATATTTTTGATGCTCTTTGCTCTCCATACAGTCCCCTAATGATCTCAAAAGTGTTGTGAAGTCAAACTTAAATAATTTCCTTTGATTTGAATGAAAACACCTTCCTTGTTCACATGTGCCAATTCTTGTCTATTCGTGCCAACTTTGCTTTTCTTTTCTCATTCTTCTTTCTCTTCTTTCTTTTCAGCTCAGATTTGTATCAAAGAACATATGATATCAAGTGAAATAGATACTCAACATAAAATTTTCACTCAACAACCCTTGTAACTCACTCTTGATACATTTCCTTTACAAGTTGGCACATTTCCTTCATTTGTTCTCTCTTTTTTTTTTTCTTTCTTCTGTTTTTAAGTCTAGCATCCATGATATAATTTCAGATCTTGCAAAACTTCTGATTTCTCCAACAATTAACATCAGCTAGCATCACATAGTGTAGTGGAGAATTTGAATTGCCCTCTTGGAAATGGTTGAATTCCAAATCGAATTTCAGCCCCTTCACTGCCCCTTTCTTCTAGCATCCATTGATTCTTCTTAGATCCGAAATTGAATGTGCACCTTCAACTTCAGATACATTTTACACTTAATATCTTGATTCATTGCTTCTTGAAATTCAGATTATATGCTTATAATGCAATGCAGCTCAGATTTGGGCAGTTTCAGCAATTTTTCTCAGCTTGTGTTCAACCTTGCTCAGTCTTTGATCCAAGCCACTTCCTTTCGATTCTGATCAGTAAAGGATGCACTCATCACTCTTTGATACATTCATATCTTTGATGCCTTGATTCATAGCCTCAAAACTCGAATTTCAGCTTCAACTTGACACAAACTGCATTCTCAGCTTGCTTTCTCAACCTTACTGCTATTTCCAGCTTGTATTCTCTGCTCGATTCAGTAATGCAATGCTAAATTAGAAACATCAGATTCAGTTTAAAAATTAATACAGGACTGCTTGTAAGGAAATAACTTGTTATGGTAAACAATCTCCTGTTTTGGCACGAAAATTTCTGCACATTTGAGCTTGGCACAGATTTCTGCCCTTGTTTTTCAGCTTCAATTTCAGTTCAGTTTCAGCTTCTTCTCCTCAGCTTTTTCTCAGCTTCAGTTCATCCTTCCAGCAACCTCATAACCTTCTGAATTTTCTTTTTAGCTGCAATTGTGTTCAGATTTCATTCTTGACACCTTGCTTGGGCTCCACCTTGGCACAAAATTCCTGAACTTGTTTGTGATCTGCCCGCATGCAGTTCCAAATCATTCCAGCTGCTCTTCAATTACCAAATTCTTTCCATTTTCTGCACAGATTCTCCTTGAACTCAGATTTGTCCAGTTGCAATTCTTCCTTAGCCAAGTGGTCGAGTCAAGCTTATGTTAAGCAGCTGTTCAACTTCAATTCAGATTTATTCCAATTGTCTTCAGCTGCAGTTCAACTTCTATCAGGGTTTCCAGATTTTTATTTCTTGATCAGCTCAAAATTCTGCTTAAGCTTCAGAGTTTACAACAACCGGTGGCTGCTCTTGACTTCCCTACTTTTGAATCAAACCAATTTTGGTCCCAAGTTGATACAAACTTGTGCAGAAATTTCAGAATTCAGATATGTTGTGGCCAGCAGTCTTGCAACTCTCTTTGTGCTTGAATTCTGATCAAATATCAGCTTCAACCCGGCCATAGTCCTAGCTCTTCCAATCTTTGATCCACACTTCACTTCTTGCGTGCCAACTTGACTTGGCTTTGTTTCTGAAAAATTTTTCTGTTTTGCTCTCAATTCCAGCTCCACAGCGGAGTCACTGCAAAACTCTGATTTCTCAAAATAAATACATCACATAATAATGGAGAGTTAAATGCTTCACTAGGTGAGTTGATACACTTCCATTTTTTTTCTTTGATCTCATCCTTCCTTTTTGCGTGCCAACTGATTTTTTTTTTCTTTTGAAATGGTGCAGATTTCTTTCTTTGCTTGCCACTTAAATCTTCAAAATATAATAAGGAAACTCGATCTCCAATTGCTTCCATCTCTCTTGCTCATCCTTGGCACCAAACTCACGCAATTTGGCACATGAAAATGCAGAAAATTTTTTTCGTTGACATGAATTTCCTCTTTTGATACAAATTGATTCCAAATCACTAATCACTCCCCCACACTTAAATCTTTGTCCGTCTCGGGCAAAATATCATCAAGAAAACATCCCAAGCAAACAAACCCATAGAAAAATTAGGGTTAAGATCAGCAATAAGGAAAAACAACTAGAATAGAATAGACAAATCGATGTGGAAAGGTAAATAAAATGATTAGTCCCTATAGATGTGATCCAACCATTGAAATATGATTTTGAAAGAACCTAAGCAAGTTCTAGAATATAATAACATATGTGTATCACAAAATAAGGCTAATCTCACTAGGTAAAAATAATCCATCTCAAATCCTCAATTAAGAATCTAAAGCAAAATCGTACTCAAGCATCCAAGATTTCATCCATGAACTCAAACCCTAAGTTTCGACAACCAAATTTAATTTATTTTTCAAGAGATTCTAAAATGACATAAAGATAACCTAAAGGGATACATTTATTCCTAGAAACATGAAAATGTACTAAAAAAAAGACATGGTATTTACAATGACTTTTATTCATATTACTCTACTCAATTATTTATTAACAAGAACTCATTTCAAAAGTGAAAACATGCAATAAAGGAAAAGGCAAGAAAGATCAAACTCCCTTTTATCTCTGGTGGTCGGAGTCTGTCAAGAAATAGCCTCCACCGTGGTAGTGGAGGAGTCTGGGTGTGCAAAAGAGCTTCTTTCATTTGTTCAACTTTACGGTGCATCGCTCCCCCACACTTGGACTTTATAGCAACCTGTTCAGGTGGACGAAGGTTATTTAAATACAAGACCCATTTAAGAGGTAGAGTGTTTTGAATTAAAGTAAAATCATCTCCTCCCTCTTTATTCTTTTTGAAACACCCTCCAGGGGGTTTGAGCCTGTTCAGATGAAGCTCCCACTCCAGAAGTCTTCTGGACCCTGCAAAACCATGTAATACCCCTCTCAAGCGTGCAGGGTAAGAAAGAAATGAAATAATATCAGTCTTTGCATAAAATGTATCCAAAAATATATCACATCCAATAAAATCAATTTTAGGCAACTTAAAGAATTTTTCACAATGAATATCTGTTGGATCGATAGAGTCGATAGAGGGGGGGTGAATATCGACAAAACTTTTCGAATTTATGGAGAGAGCAATTTGCACAGCGGAAAGAAATTAAGACACGCGAACACAGTATTTTTTACTTGGTTCGGAGCCTAGGTCGACTCCTACTCCAAGGCCCACGATCGTTGATCGTTTACTTTGGGCAATTCTATATGAACGCAAAATCAGTTTACAGAAAGAGATTTACAAGTATAGCACTATAAACTTTTAATAGAAAATTTCTTCTGTTACCGACGTCCGGTTGTGGGTTGACTTTCCGGAGCAGCAGGACGTCGTCGCTCGAGTTGGGCAGTTTCTGGAACAAGGCGTGAGCACAGAAGAGCGTGGAAGCTTTGGTACGAAGTTGATGTTGAAGGCTTGGGCGTTGGGTGCTATTTATAGCACCCAGGGGCGCCCTGGACGTCGGGGGCGCCCTGCCACGTGTCAGCCGATCCGGATTTAGCTCGGTCAACAGTTATCCCATCCGAATAGGGATATGTTTGACTCTGGGGGCGCCTTGGTCGTAGA
Source organism: Boesenbergia rotunda (assembly GCA_024364735.1). NCBI lineage: Eukaryota > Viridiplantae > Streptophyta > Magnoliopsida > Zingiberales > Zingiberaceae > Boesenbergia > Boesenbergia rotunda. The sequence continues at coordinate 61,151 of JAGFNQ010005500.1, forward strand.
GGGCGCCTTGGCTGACTTCTTCCGCGCAGAAATCTCAACTCTGGATAAAGCTGAAGCTTCGCAGTCTTGGGCGCGGAGGCGCCCTGGCTGCTGAGGGCGCCTTGGCTGGTGAAGGCGCCTTCGCTATTGAGGGCGCCTTTCCCAGTAAGCAGCTGAAGCCCTTTTTGCTTCGCTTGGTTCTGGTTCACCTTGAGAGCGCCCTGGACACTCAGGGCGCCTTGCTCAGCTGTTGCCTCACTCCTTTGAGGCTCTCTGAGTTGCAGACACACGTTCCTTCGGTCCTGCATCAAGGGTTAGTCCAAAACACAATAAAACAATTAATTATTATTTTATACAGCCTTAGCTGTCTTGGTTCTGACTTTGGTCTCCAAAATGGAGCCCTAGGTCGAACCGACGCCTACTGTTCCCTCGACGGGGAACGCGTCCTCACCTACTCCTCTCGGGAGAATTTACCTGATGCCAACCGCTCCTTTGGTTGGACTTTTGCCTGGCGGTCCTTTGCCAGGGCTTGGATGCCGAGCTGTCCTTCGCCCGGTGCCTAGCAGTCCTTCGCTAGGGCTTTTTACCCTGGCATTCCTTCGCCAGGTGCCTAGCATTCCTTCGCTAGGGCTTTTGACTCTGGCATTCCTTCGCCAGTGCCTAGCAGTCCTTCGCTAGGGCTTTTCCTGTACACTAGAGTAACTTGTTAGACAACAAGTAAGACTTAACTTTTGACCTTTGTTGCCATTATCAAAACACAGGTTTGACTTTGGTGCATTCTGCACCAACAATCTCCCCCTTTTTGATTTATGGCAACCTTAGTTCAAAAAGTTAAGTTTAATCAAAAGCAGGAAATTTGTTCCCTCCCCCTGGAGAGAATCTCCCCCTAGATTTTTTCAAAATTTCGTAGGGTTAAGAAACCTTTATTTGTACTTTGAAAACTTTAAGCTTTTAGGTACTCACAAGTCTTGAAAGTGTTAACTTAAGTACTTGGTAAGATTTCAAAAGCTTAATTACTTAATAAGTCTTTTAGTACATTTGGAAAGCTTAAGTACTTAATAATTTTGAAGATTTAAGTACTTAATGAACTTGGAAGATTTAGGTAATTTTGAAAAACTTAAGTACTTAATTAATTTTGAAAAACTTAAGTACTTAATTAATTTTGAAAAACTTAAGTACTTAATTAATTTTGAAAAACTTAAGTACTTAATTAGTTAATGAAAAACTTAAGTACTTAGTAAATAATTTGAAGAAGATTTTTGCTTAAGTACTTAGCTAACTTTGAAAAGGTTTTTGAAAAGTTTCTCTACTAAGTACTTTTTGAAAAATTTTAAAAAGCTTAAGTATTTTTGAAAGCTTTTTGAATAAAGGATAAGCAAATTTTGAAAACTTTTTGAATAAAGGATAAGCAAATTTTGAAAACTTTTTGAATAAAGGATAGAGTAAAATTTTTTAAAAAATATTTCTGCAAAAAATATTTCTGCAAAATGTTTTACTCTCTCCTTTCCTATCTCTCCCCCTTTGCCATATATCAAAAACAGATAAATGTAGCAAAAAAATTTCATAAAGGAATTTGCTGTACTGAACCATTTTATAATTTGACGAAATCAAATCATCCAATTTTCTCTGTAGGGACCTGTCTAACCCAATTAGCTACTTACTAACTGTTATATACAGTAGTTTTTGCTAGGGTTAGTCAAGTTAAGTGTTTCTGTTCAAGTTAGATTTTCTAAGCTTGACACTTAACTTGATTGCTGTGTAAGTTGTATTTAGTGCCCCAATTACTGCAGATGCACTGACTTAAAGCATCTTGAATTAAGGCAAAGACCTAAGCATCTCAACCCTTTCTAGGTTATCAATCATAAGTACCCTAAGGTGCTTGTGAGATGCTGGCTTCTAAGTCTATAGGTTCATGCAGTTCTAGGGTTAGGGCCTAGGCTAAGTCCATTTTCGAAAAATCCCTAATTTTTAAAGGGGGTAGTTTTGAAAAAAAATAAAACTAAGTCGAAAATGAAAACTGATTTTGAAATTGAGTAAAGCAGTTTTTCAAATTCTATTTTTAGAAAAAAATTTTAAATCAGGTAAAAAAAATTAATCTATTCTACAGAGCACAATCCTAAGTACTCATTATTTGATCAACAGAAAATAAAGCAGGTAATCAAGGTTCAAATACAGTCAAACAGTCAAACACAAGTCAACCCTACTGAGTAGGGGCAGTCAGATAGTTACGAGTACAATGCGAAGTAAATCTAAGACGAAGGACCGGGATGATCAGATGGACCCGGCTGCCATGAATCGAACCGTGCCATCATCTCTAAGAATCGTGCATCAGCTACTTCTCTATCAGCTCGGCGAGAGTCCATCTGCTCTATATGATAAGCCTCGACCTCCTCTCGGAGACTCTGTATCTGTGTCTCCATACGGGTCACTCTCTCGTAGAGTGTCGGTGGAGCGGGCTCGTCTATATGGGCTCGGGCTTCTGCTGCTATATCTGCGACATCGTACTCGACTTCCTCGTCTGAATCGATCTGGGGAGCTGCTCTCCGACGTCTCCAGGACAAGACCCCGGTACCGGACACCTCTATACCAGCTAGGGCAAAGTTTCTATAGCCTATTTCATCGTAGTCAGTCAAGGCGGCCATCTCTCCATCGGTAATGTTTCTACCGTGGTTATGTAATATAGACGTGATAATGTGGCAGTAAGGTGTGCATACCTGCCCTTGTGTGGTAACACTGGAGGCGTGTAGGATAGTCTGAAAAATGTGAAGTCCTATATCGATGTCAAGCTGGTGAATCATGGCATACAGTAGAAAGGCGTGAAATGGACGCATAGTGGTGACGTCCCTGGTAGATAATGGTAGGATACATCGGACTATGACCCTATATAGGGCGTAGTCCTGTACTTCTAATTTGACAGACTGAAATCGTCTGGCTACGGGTTGCCTAAAGAAATATGAGTGCAATGTATCTAAGGTAATCTCAGAGTAGGGAGCATCAAAGGGAGGCTCCCTAGAAGGGTAACAACAGAAGGTGGACTGCGAGAGTCGTAGTCCTAGAAATCGGTTGAGTAAAGTTGGTGTGATAGTTAGGGGAATACCTTGAACCATGGTGGAGAACACGAGATTATCCTGTCTAATGATATTATTGTAAAATTCTGCACATAAGGAAGTATTGATTGGGTGGGTGCAGAATACAAGATTGTCCAGTTGGTAGTGGTTTATGACGTTCATAGCTAGGGGACAGGATTGGATGAAGAATAGTCTATTCAAGTAGCTTGTCTTAATAGGTTTATAGGTGGTACGAGAGAACTTATTACACAATTCTAAGTTGGGAAACCTAGGATCAGGACTAGGTTGAGTACCGGGTTCTGCCTGATTAGGTCGCCATCTTCTAAGAGAAGGAATGTATACTTAAAGAAATGTGCATTTAATGAAAAATTGAAAAGAAATTGACAAAAAAATATACCAGTTTGCTCGGGGAGGCATTGTTGAAGATGAGGGCTTGAGAGCTTGAGAGGGTTGCAAGATCTCTTTGAGGAGGAGAAGTGTTTTGGGTGTGAAGAGAAGAAGGGGAAGGTAGCCCCTTTTTATAGGCGGTTTTGGGCGCCCTTCCTCGGGAGGGCGCCTTGACTGGTGAGGGCGCCCCTACCAGTGAGGGCACCTTGACCAGGCCTGTAGTTACCTTTTGGAAGCTTTCTGCCGTGAAAGGACTGTGGGAGGGCGCCTTGACTGGAGAGGGCGCCCCTACCCAGAGCTGCAGCTGCCTTTTGGCAGCTTTTGACCAATGAAGGGGTATACGAAGGCGCCCTGAAGCTCCAGGGCGCCCTGGTCAGCGTGCAGTGGCAGAGTGACTTTTTGACCAGCCTTGGGGCGCCCACACGGATTTGGGCGCCCTAAGGACTAGCTTTTAACCCTAAGGGAGTGCATTTGACCATATTTGACCTGATTTGACTATGTTGACCGTGGTTTGACTTATGTTGACCGTGGTTTGACTATGTTGACCGTGGTTTGACTATGTTAACCGTGGTTTGACTATGTTGACCATGGTTTGACTATGTTGATCATGGTTTGAAATATAGAATTTTACTGCAACACAGGTATTTAAAGGAATCATAATTTAGTCTTAATTTTACTGTCTCACCTAAATCTAGGGTTTTCAATCACGTTAACCTTATAGGTTTTGTGAGACAGGTTTTGATAGTTTTGAAAATTTTGATTAATTTTGAAAACAATTTAAATTTTGAAAACTTAAATAATTTTAAAATTTTGAAAAGATGTTCAAATCTATAAATAACTGAAATTTTGTGTTAGATTCGATTTTGACAAAAAATAATTTGAATTTGAATTTCAAAAATTGGCTTCCAGGTCTTGGCGAGGCACAAGGCCTTCTTTGGCCGTAGCCTTATGGGATCATCCACCCTTTCCTAGACAAAGCCTTTTAATGAAGTTTCATTTTTAAAATTATTCTTTAAAAAATTTTTGGTCTAACTAGTTTGGGTCTTGGATCGGTAGCTTCGGCTAGTTCCGCCAAATTGGCTTCCCTAACGTACTATCATCTCACCTCCACCCAATACTATGTTGTCAAGTTTCAGTTAAGTGTGTTCAGTCCTTATACTAACCATTTCTAATTTTAAGCATGGTAATTTGCAGAAATTTTAAATAAACAATCAATCAAACAATTTGCACAAAAAAATTAAATTTTAATGAACTATAAATATTGTTTTCAGTTTGGCTCCCCCTGGACTAAAGCCACGGTGATGGTTAGGCAAGATGTGAATCTTGTCCTTGGGGATCCAATACTGATTTGATCCAGTAGGTTGGTTCAGGCACAGTTTAGGTACCCATGCCTGAATTTTTCCTCTGGACTGATTCAATACAGTCAAATATGATCTTTGTCGGGATTTGGTTCGGTAGCCAAGTCCAGATCGATTTAGAACTGATTTCTGTTTTCCAAGGATCATGTCAAGACCCTTGGAACCAGATGTAAATCGTTCTAAAGCTGATCTAAGATCCTTAACCTAAGTTTTCAGGGAGGAGTTCTCCTTTTCAAGTTTTTCATCTTGAGTAGGAGTTCCTTCCTGAACCTTCTCGGTTAAGGGTTTAGAGTCAGCTCCCTCTTTCAGGAGTTTTACTTCCTGTCGGAGGGTTTCGACCCGGAGTTTGGCTTTTGCCAAATCTCGAGAAAGAAAAGAAATTAGTTCACTTAATTGCGATCTATTAAAACCTGTTACCTTAATTTCTCCGTCTTCTGTGAAGGTCAGCTTGCCGTCCTCTTGTTCTGATTCTTACTCTGTCTCGACTTTATCTGAGGCGGTCAGAGCTAGGAGGTTGGACTGGGGTGCTTCTTCTTCTTCTTCTGAGGAAGACTCGTCCGAGGTTGCTTGCAGTGCCTTCTTTCTTCTCGTCTTTTTAGTCTCCTTTAGGTTAGGGCACTCTGACTTGTAGTGGCCCTTTTTCTTGCACTCGTAGCAGGTCACATTGGGCTTGTTTGCTGGTTCAGTTGGTTCGTCCTTTCTTCGGTCGGTTTTTCGTTTGTTGGTTCGGTTCTTCAGCTCCTTGTAGTAGCTTTGAGCGAGCCGGACCAACTTAGTTTGATCTCTTTCTTCTTCTTCTGAATCTGAGTCTGAGTTAGACTCGATTTCAGGTTCAGGCTTCTTCTTCGTTGTCCTTCCAGTTTTGCCTGCAAGAAAAGCAATACCTTTCTCGACCATATTGGTGTTAGTCTGTTCGTGCAGTTCTAGTTCAGAAAATAATTCGTCTAATTTTATTTAAGAAAGATCCCTAGAGACCTTGTATGCATCTACCATAGATGCCCACAAGGTGTTTCTAGGGAAGGCGTTTAGAGCATACCTTATTAGGTCACGGTTTTCAACCTTGTGACCTATTGTGTGAAGACCGTTCATTACCTCTTGGATTCGTGCGTGGAGCTGGGCTGCTGTTTCGTTGTCGGCCATCTTGATGGTGTAGAGTTTGTTTAGTAGCAGATCCCTCTTGCTGATCTGAGTATCTGAAGTCCCTTCGTGCAGCTCGATCAGTTTTGTCCATAGCTCCTTTGCACTATTGAAGGGGCCCACGCGGTTCAGCTCATCCTTTGTCAGCCCGCATTGTAGGGTTTGTGTCGCTTTTGCGTCGGCTTCTATCTTGCGTTTAAGGGAGTTGTCCCATTCGTAGTAGATTTGTGGTTGTCCATCAGCGTTTCGGGGGATCTCCAGATCGGACTGGATGATGATCCACATATCCACCTGAGTTTTCAGGTGGACTTCCATTCGACTTTTCAAGTAAGAAAAGTCTTCTCCACTGAAAAGTGGAGGTCTGGCGGTGCTGAATCCCTCTTGCATGGCCATCTATAACAAACAATTAACAGAAAAACAAATTTTCCAAGACTAGGTCTTGGATTAGTAGTGCTGGATAAGGGAAATAAAATATCGAGGGGTGTTGCACCAACCTCGATTAACGAGAAAAAAAATCGAACGGGAAAAAAATTCGAAAATAATAAAGAAAATCCGAAAAGAATTTTTCAAACTGGTGGTTGCACCAAGTTTGAACTTCCCCGCTCTGATACCACTTGTTGGATCGATAGAGTCAATTGAGGGGGGGTGAATATCGACAAAACTTTTCGAATTTATGGAGAGAGCAATTTGCACAGCGGAAAGAAATTAAGACACGCGAACACAGTATTTTTTACTTGGTTCGGAGCCTAGGTCGACTCCTACTCCAAGGCCCACGATCATTGATCGTTTACTTTGGGCAATTCTATATAAACGCAAAATCAGTTTACAGAAAGAGATTTACAAGTATAGCACTATAAACTTTTAATAGAAAATTTCTTCTGTTACCGACGTCCGATTGTGGGTTGACTTTCCGGAGCAGCAGGACGTCGTCGCTCGAGTTGGGCAGTTTCTGGAACAAGGCGTGAGCACAGAAGAGCGTGGAAGCTTTGGTACGAAGTTGATGTTGAAGGCTTGGGCGTTGGGTGCTATTTATAGCACCCAGGGGCGCCCTGGACGTCGGGGGCGCCCTGCCACGTGTCAGCCGATCCGGATTTAGCTCGGTCAACAGTTATCCCATCCGAATAGGGATAAGTTTGACTCTGGGGGCGCCTTGGTCGTAGAGGGCGCCTTGGCTGACTTCTTCCGCGCAGAAATCTCGACTCTGGATAAAGCTGAAGCTTCGCAGTCTTGGGCGCGGAGGCGCCCTGGCTGTTGAGGGCGCCTTGGCTGGCGAAGCCGCCTTCGCTGCTGAGGGCGCCTTGCCCAGTAAGCAGCTGAAGCCCTTTTTGCTTCGCTTGGTTCTGGTTCACCTTGAGGGCGCCCTGGACACTCAGGGCGCCTTGCTCAGCTGCTGCCTCACACCTTTGAGGCTCTCTGAGTTGCAGACACACGTTCCTTCGGTCCTGCATCAAGGGTTAGTCCAAAACACAATAAAACAATTAATTGTTATTTTATACAGCCTTAGCTGTCTTGGTTCTGACTTTGGTCTCCAAAATTGAGCCCTAGGTCGAACCGACGCCTACTGTTCCCTCGACGGGGAACGCGTCCTCACCTACTCCTCTCAGGAGAATTTACCTGATGCCAACCGCTCCTTTGGTTGGACTTTTGCATGGCGGTCCTTTGCCAGGGCTTGGATGCCAAGCTGTCCATCGCCCGGTGCCTAGCAGTCCTTCGCTAGGGCTTTTTACCCTGGCATTCCTTCGCCAGGTGCCTAGCATTCCTTCGCTAGGGCTTTTGACTCTGGCATTCCTTCGCCAGTGCCTAGCAGTCCTTCGCTAGGGCTTTTCCTGTACACTAGAGTAACTTGTTAGACAACAAGTAAGACTTAACTTTTGACCTTTGTTGCCATTATCAAAACACAGGTTTGACTTTGGTGCATTCTGCACCAACAATATCTACCCAAGATGCTTCAAGAAACTTATCATAATCAATGAAATCTATTTTGGATGCTTCAATGAAATGTTCACAATTATTTACCACACATGATATATCAAGAATTCTATCGCAGCCAATAAAATCAAATTTTGATACCTCTCTTGATGTTTCCAAAAAAATAAAAGAAATACTTACCTGATCATGCTGAAGAATACCTGGAGGTTCCATAATGATAGATGTGCCCATAGCTTCCTCCGGGTCAAGTATAGGTTCCATATCAGGTTCAAGTTCTAGTAGGCACTCAACTGGAATAAGTGATCCTTGGGGCTCTGTGCAATCCCCTACACTTTGAATATCAACAGAAATAGGTGATCCTTGGGGCTCTGGGCAATCCCCTACACCTAGAAAAATCTCTCCAACTGGTAGTGCATCTGAAATATCTTCTGAAAAATCCTCAGTCTCAGCAGTAAATAACCTCTCAGCCTCCTCTGAATACATAGCTCCTCCAAAAAAATTGGGTAAAAATCCCTCAGCCTCTAACTCTGTTTGCTCCAGCTCATCAAGAATATCCATGCTCCTGATGGAGTGATCCTCTCTCGGGTCCTTCATGGCATCGAAAATGCTAAACTGGACTACTGTGTCTCCCACCTCCATCGAGAGTGTGCCAGCATAAACATCAATCTTTGTTTTGGTAGTCTTCAGAAAAGGCCTCCCAAGGATAAGTGGGGATCTACGTGCAAGATACTCTCCCTCCATGTCTAGAATGTAGAAGTCCGCAGGGAAAATCAGCTCTTTCACTTTAACCAGCACATCTTCAATAACTCCTGCCGGGTGGGTCTGGCTCCTATCTGCTAGCTGAATCACAACTCCAGTGGGCTGTAGGGGACCAATGCCAAGCATCTGAACGACTGTCCTGGGCATGACATTAATAGGAGCTCCTAAATCAAGCATAGCATCATGTAGCGTGGTGCTTCCTATCTCACAAGATACAATGAACATGCCAGGGTCTTCACATTTCTGAGGTATGACATGGATAAGTGATGAAACATTCTTCCCCATGCTGACCAACTCATTTTCCTTAAGCTTCTTCTTATGAATACAAAGATCTTTCAAAAATTTTACGTACTTAGGAACCTGTTTAATCATTGTCAGCAAGGGTACATTAATTTCAACTTTACTAAAAAGTTTTACCAGCTCATTGTACTCTTTTGCTTTCTCCTCCTCCCCGTGTCCTTTGGTTGGAGTTCTCCCCTGTGGAAAAGGCAAAGGAACCCTAAAATCATCTTCTTTGGCCGGAAGTGGAGATGCTGAATTTTGAGCTGCTGCCCTGTTTTTTGGAGCTGCTGTAAAATCTGTCTCGCCACTCATTTCCTCTCCGTTTTCCACCAAATTTAGAGGATTACTTGAGGAAAGAGTTGGGCACGGGCTAGGGGTGGTATCCACTGAATTTGGAATCGTTTCATGGCTGTTTTGGACTGGAATTGAAGTTGCTGTTCGGTTTCCTGAAATTTCAGCTCTTGGACCATTTGGAGATGAAGTAACCTTCCCACTCCTCAAATAAATAGCACTCACGTTTCCTTTAGGATTAGGAACAGTTTGGGAAGGGAGTTGACTTGATCCTTGAGCTTGATTTTGATTAATCCCGCTAGCCAATTGACCCATTTACCTCTCAAGGTTTTGTATGGTGGGAAACATTTGTTGTATCATTTCCATCATTTGTTGATGATGCGTATTCCCTCCACTTGAGCTCCCATAGCCTCCTTGGTTACCATAACTCCTTGATTGACCTTGAAATGAGGAAGTTATTCGCTGAAATGGTGGAGCTTGCTGATTTTGTTGAAAACATGGCTGTTGGGGCTAATTAAAGGACTGATTGGGCTGTTGATAGGGCTGATTAAATGGCTGATATGCTTGGAAACCTTGCTGGGAATTGTAACCTTGAAAGTTCTGATTTTGAAGTAAAAAATTCTGTGGCGGGGGCTGAAAATATTGGCTTTGAAACCCTTGATTGTAGGGCTGGAAATTCTGATTCAAGGGCTGTGAAGGCTGAAAGTTTTGTTGGTTTTGAGCTTGGAAAGCTGGGAATGATTGAAAACCTTGCTGCCCTTGATGATATTGCTGGAATTGAGGTTCGAATTGCTGAAATTGTTGCTGAAATTGTTGGGAATTAGGCTGAAACGGAGGCTGAAAACTTTGGTTTGATGGCTGAAAAGTTTACTGATTGTGTGGTGTTTGCTGGGGCTGCTGGAAATTCGGTTGAGGATACTGTGAGGATTGATTTTGAGGCTCTTGTTGGCAGAAAGCATTCCCATACCTCAAGTTAGGATGATTCCTCCAACTGGGGTTGTAAGTAGAGGAATACGGATTGTTTCTCGCTTGAAATTGTCCTCTTACTAATGCTGCAACTGTCTCATCCTGTTGGAGGGTAGGGCATGAGTCTGAGGTGTGCTCTAGACTAGAGCAAATGCCACACATACTTATCATTTGACTTGACTGTGAGGTACTGAAGGAGTTGAGCCTTGATTTGCATTATTAACCTTCAACTCCTTAATAAGTGATGTGATCTCTGCCAATCTCTCAAGCATCTTATCAGTAGGAACTACCTGAACTTCACCCACTCCTCTGGTGGTCAAGGCTCTGCTTCCAAATTGTTGGGAATTCTCAGCCATATTAGAAATTAGCTCCCTAGCTTGCATTGGCGTTTTGTTCACTAGGGCCCCTCCAGCTGCAGCATCTATCATGACTCTGTCCATCTGCAGCAATCCCTCATAAAAGTACTGAATCAATAATTGCTCACTGATCTGATGCTGGGGGCAACTTGAACACAACTTGTTAAATCTTTCCCAGTAATCATATAGTGTCTCGCCCACCACTTGCTGAATCCCACAGATGCTTTTTCTGATTATAGCTGTTCTATAGGCTGGGAAGTATTTTTCCAAAAATGCCTTCTTCATAGCGATCCAACTAGACACATGTCCTGTAGGCAGATAATAAAACCAGTCTTTTGCTGCTCTTGTCAGTGTGAAAGGAAAAGCTCTCAGCTTGATGTCTTCTTCAGAAATGCCCTGAGGCTTCATAGTGGAGCATACCACATGGAATTCGTGCAGGTGTCTGTTGGGATCCTCTCCAGTCAATCCCTGAAACTTTGGCAGCAAATTTATAAGTCCAGATCTTAACTCAAAATTCCCCCCCAGCTCTGGATAAGCTATGCTGGAGTACTGAAATGCAGCATCCGGTGCTGCAAGCTCCTTCATCGTCCTCTGGTGGTCTGCCATATCACTGCCTGAGTGAGTGAAAATAGTCTGAATAGGAGGGATATCTGTAATCTCAGAAAGAATGCCCTGACTCCTCCTAGCTCTGAAAGTCCTCTCAATCTCAGGGTCGAATTCTTCTAAATCACCACCTGAAGACCTGGTCATAAAACAAAACAAATCGCAGTAAAAGTGGATAAAGAGATAAAACAAATAAAATCAAATCAAAAGATATAGCAATAAGTACAGAAAATAAATCAAGAATGATATGAAATAAGTGCACAAGCAAAAATCAAACAAGTCAACTAGTAGTTTCTCCGGCAACGGTGCCAAAAATTTGATGGGCCCAATCTATGTGTCACGAATGTGGGCCTCAAATTTAAATGTGAATGAATAACTGGAAACCCTTTTTACAATCAAAAAGCTGAAAATGTAGCAAAGGGGCCACAGGTCGTATTTTTCTCGGGGCTAGTTGTCGTGTTTGATTCAAACTTGTATTTATGTGTCGTTTGTGTTTTTGGGTTTCAAACAAGTAATTGGATTTTGGTTTGTAATTGAAAATGAAATTGCAATGGAAAAACAAGAACCTTAATCTAATGAACTAAACAAGAAGTTGGCACTAAAGAGCTCAACTAATGGAAACCTAATTAAGCACTTACCAATCTTTTTATGGGAAACTGATTTTTGATTTCGACAAAACAAAAGAAAGGCTAAGCAATGAAGTAAAGGCAGTGATGGGAGTTTTCGGAAATAAACAAGCTTGCAACAATTAGTGGCATGCGAAATTAAGAAAATCAAACGCACAACTCAATTCAACTAGCTACAATGTTTTTGGAGGCCACCCACTGCCAACAAAATTCAGAAATGAATGAATGCTAACTTATTGATTCCGAATACAAACATATGCCAAAAAAAAAAACAAGTTGAATTCAAATGCAAAAAGGTTCAATTCAATTGGCACGCAAGGGAAACTTTTTGTGCCAAAAACTAACACCAACTTTATAAAATCAGTATGTTTCGGCTCCACTTCTCAAGCTGGTTGGTTCAATTGGGAAACAAAGGTATTAAGAAAGAACTGAACAAGACTAAGGTGAGGAATTGAAACTGAAATCAAAACTTGAAAAGCACAAATTCAGAAACCAAAGGGCTGAAATTTCAGATGCAGAATGGAAAGGATTAGCTACTGATTTTTCTGTTTTCGCAATAGATTAAAGGCTGAGCTAGCTAAAACAAACTGAGTACAAGTAACTAATCTAGGCACAAAGCAACTTAGCTAGCAATTACTTAACCAAATCTAGTGAAATAGGACTGAAAATTCTGATACGCGGAATTCAGAATTGGCACGCGGCAATACCACTTGGCACGTAGCAAATTAAGCTGAAATAAACTGAAATTTAACTAAGTTGATTACTAAACAAGTTCCTATATTACTCTACTTGCAGAATTGAAGCTAACTTATAGCTAACCACTTAAAAATCGTAAATTACAGTAGCTGGACGGGAAATTCAGAACAGAACAGTGCGGCAGAAATCAAACTACAGCTAAAACTAAATTGTAAACCAATTAAACTACTCCTCAACCCTTCCTCAGCTCAAGAGCTTCTTGGTCGTCAATCAAGAGTGAACTTCGGACCCGCAAGCTCAACAAATCAGTGAGGAACTGTCTCTGATACCGAATTAGATCAAATCCTGCTCAAGCTGAAATTTGCTTCCGAATTCTTCAAACTCGCTGTGGTGGCTTGCGATTTGGATTAGGGAATGACCGAAACCTTCCAGGGAACCCCTCTGGTTAGCTCGGATGCAGTGGAAATGGAGCACAGCTGAGCTCGCTGAATTCGGGTAGTGAAACTGCTGAAACCTCACGCAGCTTCACTATTGAGCAAAAATCCAATCTGAAACCTCACTGAGACTCTCTTCACTGACCTAGCCCTTGCTCTGATGATGGATTGAGTGATCACGCCTTCGATTGGATGAAAAATGGAAGAAAACGATGAAGAACTGAAGAACCTACTGTTGCGGCGAAGACGCGATGGAGAGGAAGCTGCGGCAATTTTTCCTTAAGTAATCAGAAATGGACGACTGTGATTGATTTGAGAAAATCCAACGGCTGATCTTGCTCTGATTTGAGCCAAACTTTGATGATGATGATCTGGGGTCAGGATCTACCTCGTGGTAGCTTCGATCCTCCAGATTTGCAACGGATGGTCCAGATCATCTTAATCTTTGAATGGACGATCTAGAGCCCTCCAAGCTTGATCCAACGGTTGATTTAGCTCTGATTGGAATGAAACCTTCAGATCATGATCAGGGTGCTTGATCAACCCTAGCCCTAGCTCGGATTGCTTCAGATAGTCCCGGATGGCCCAGATCTAGCCGTTCTTAAATCGGACGGCCCAGATTTAATCATAATCTTGATACTTCGATCCGGGTCACTTCCGACTCGAGTTTGACCCAATATGCCCTAGATCCTTGAACCTTTGATGGCTACAAACATAGATCAAGAATTTAGTGGCCAAATAATCCAATTTTATGCAAATTTGCAATTAAGTCCAAAACAAGGGTAAGTTCTAAAACCTAGGGCAATTTCACAATTTTAGCAATAAAAACCTAAGTCAAACATGGATTTTAGCAACTCAAATAATCAATAAAATAGTATCTATCATCGAGCCCCTTATATAGTGAGTCTGGGGGCGCCCGAGACGCTGGGGGCGCCCTCCACATGGCCTTCGATCGGCAACAATCTCGGTCAGCCCTTATCCCGCTCGAGTAGGGCTGAGGTTTGACTGTGGGGGCGCCCGGGACTCTGGGGGCACCCCGGTTGACTTGGTCTGCTGGTTCTCGGTCGGTTCACGTCGTTGGCTTGAACCCAGGGTGCCCTGGGCACTGGGGGTGCCCGGGATGCTAGGGGCGCCCGGGACACAGGGGGCGCCCTGGCCCAGTAAGCCTTTGAAGCGCTTTTTTTGTTTACTGCTTTGCCTTGACCTTGGGGGCGCCCGGGACCTCCAGGGTGCCCTACTTAGCTGCTGCCTCTCTCCCTTGAGGCGTTCTGAGCTGCAGAAACTTGTTCCTTTGGTCCTGCATCCAGGGTTAGTTGCAAATACAATAAAACAAGAATATGTTATGTTTATACAACCTTAGCTGTTTTAGTTCTGACTTTGGGTCCCCAAAATGGAACCCTAGGTCGAACCGACGCCTACTGTTCCCTCGACGGGGAACGTGTCCTCACCTACTCCTCTCAGGAGAATTTACCTGTTGCCAACTGGCTCCTCCGGTCGGACTTTTGCCCAGCAGTCCTTCGCCAGGTGCCTAGCTGTCCTTCGCCAGGTCTTTAGTACCACGCAGTCCTTCGCCTGGTGCCCAGCAGTCCTTCGCCAGGTCTTCGATTCCAAGCAGTCCTTCGCCTGGTGCCTAGCAGTCCTACGCTAGGTCTTTGACTTCTAGCAGCCCTTCGCTAGGTCTTAGGGTTCAGATGCCTAGCAGTCCTTTGCTAGGACTTCAATCTGCACACTCAAGTAGCATGTTAGATAAACATAACATCTTAACTTTTGAACCCTTTTCCATTATCAAAATGCAGGTTCAACTTGGGTGCTGTCTGCAACAATAATCTCCCCCTTTTTGATTTATGGCAACCCAATTCAAAAAGTTAAGTTAATCACTAGTTAAGTAGTAAAACTACTTAAGTTTGATTCCCTCCCCCTGGGTTTTCCAATAGTTTGCGGGGTTGAAAGAAAAATTTCTAAGTTCAGATGTTTCAATTTTTCTTACTTAGAAACTTCTCAAGAGAACCTTTTTAAGTTGAAAAATGTTTGGAGTTGGAAAATTTTCAAGAGAGTCTGAATTTTTTACTTAGTAAATTTTCCTTCCAGCCAACAAAGTTGATTTTCAAAAAAATATACTTATGCAAAACTAATTTTCGAAAAATGAGCTCTTGAGATCAAGTACAGTTAATTTTTGAAAATATTAAACTTTGAAAAGCAGGTAAAGTTAATTTTTGGAAAAATTGAAGTTTGAAAAACAAGTAAAGTTGATTTTCGAAAAACAACTTAAGCATTAAAAAAACAAGTAAAGTTAGTTTTCGAAAATATTGAACTTTGAAAGACAAGTAAAGTTGATTTTCGAAAAAAACTTAAGCTTAAAAAAAAAAAAGTAAAGTTAGTTTTCGAAAATATTGAACTTTGAAAGACATGAATTTTACTTTTTGAAATTCCTTTCCAATCTCTCCACTTTACTTTTTGAAAGACAGGAGATAAAAGAGGGAAAAAAATTTTAAAAATTTTTTATCCTTTTCTCTCCTTTCCAATCTCTCCCCCTTTGCCATACATCAAAAACTATAGCAAAATAGAAAATTGCATTGAGATTAAGTAAAGTGTTATACTGAACCAATTCAAGGTTTAAGTGGACCAAATCTGTTTGAATTTTCTTTTCGGGTCCTATCTAACCCAGTTAGCTACTTACTAACTGTTATAAACAGTAGCTTTCGCTAGGGTTAGTCAAGTTTAAGTGATCTGTTCAAGTTAGATTTTCTAAGCTTGACACTTAACTTGATTACTGTATTTTTGGTATTTAGTGCCCCAATTACTGCAAATGCACTGACTTAAAAGCATCTTGAATTAAGGCAAAGACCTAAGCATCTCAACCCATTCTAGGTTATCAGTCAAAAGTACCCTAAGGTGCTTGTGAGATGCTGGCTTCTAGATCTATAGGTGCATGCAGTTCTAGGGTTAGGGCCTAGACTAAGTCCATTTGCGAAAAAGACCCTAGTTTTGAAGGGGGTAGTTGTTGATGCAGTCTGACCCTGATGTTGTTTTGGTGTTGACAACGATTTAAGGTTTGATTTAAATTTGATTGAGCGAATTTCAGTTAAAGTCCTGGTCGGGGACTGGGCATGAAACCCTGGTGAGTGAAGCCAGATCCTAGCTTGTGAAGCTAGGTTGAAATCCCGGTGAGTGAAGCCGGATCCTGGTGAGTGAAGCCAGGTGATGGAAATCCCGGTGAGTGAAGCCGGGTCCTGGTGAGTGAAGCCAGGTGATGGAAATCCCGGTGAGTGAAGCCGGGTCCTAGTTAGTGAAGCTAGGTTGAAATCCTGGTGAGGGAAGCCAGGTCCTAGCTTGGAGGGCTAGGTTGAAAAGTCCTAATTCGGAAGAGATGGGTGAAAAGTCCTAGCTTGGAGGGCTAGGTGAAAAGTCCTAACTTGGAGGGTTAGGTGCAAATTCCCATCTTGGAGAATTAGGTGAAAAAGTCCTGGCCTGGAGGGTCAGGTCCTAGCTTGGAGGGCTAGGTTTGGAAAAGTCCTAATTCGGAAGGGTTGGGTGAAAAGTCCTAGCTTAGAGGGCTAGGTGAAAAGTCCTAACTTGGAGGGTTAGTTGTAAATTCCCAACTTGGAGAGTTAGGTGAAAAATCCTTAGCTTGGAGGGCTAAGTTTAAGTCCCTGGATCGGTCTGGTGATCGATCAGGGATTCTGGCACACTGCTCCGTCGTGGATCGATCTGGTGACCGATCCAGCAATGGCTGATCGGTCTGGTGACCGATCAGGGAGCACACAGTGAGGTTGGGAACCTACTGTGCTGCTCCTGATCGATCTGGTGACCGATCAGGGAGTATGCGATTCACCCACTGACTGGCTCCTGATCGGTCTGGTGACCGATTAGGGAGCGAACAGTGAGGTTGAGTTCCCTTGCTGATCTGCTCCTGATCGGTCTGGTGACCGATCAGGATCACTGTGCAATCCGTTCTGGAGAACGATCCAGATTCGCGGGTTCCTCACTATGATCGATCAGGATGGTGTCTGATCGGTCTGGTGATGATCTGATCGGACTGGTGACCGATCAGGAGAACCCCTGATCGGTCAGTTGACCGATCAGAAGGCTTAGGCTGGGAAACTCAGAAATCGCCCGGTATAAGGGGTGGATCGGTCAGGTGATCGATCCATAACCTTGGATCGGTCTGGTGATCGGTCCAGGAGAATCTCAAAGAGATCGTGATTTCTAATTGAGCGTTGGGGATCGATCAGGACGGAGCCTGATCGGTCTGGACCCAGCCTGATCGGTCTGGTGACAGATCAGGAGTCTCTCTGATCAGTCCGGTGACCGATCACTTTAATTCAAATACGCTGTCAGAAGTCTATTTTCACTACTGATTCTCTGCTACTTGCTGATTTCTTTTTGATATGCATTGCTAAGCCTCTGTTGGAGTGTGCAGGTGATAGCAGGTGACTCAAACACTCAAGGAGGGTCAATGGGAGGCTTTCCTTGGAGCAGGTTTGGATCTATTGTGTTTTCAGGTCTCAACGGCGTCTGGCGCAACTGGCAACTGACGAAGGCGCGACTGGCAACTGACGGAGGCTCAGCTGGAGGAGTGTCCAGTGGACTGAGTGCTGAGAGAGGTCAGTGGGTCAGGGTGTGAATCAGTGGTTCTGATGGAGTTGGCGACGTTGAGAAGGAGCTTAAGAGACAAAGCTGGATGCAGAGGAGCGGTGGCGAACAAGACAGAAACTGGGAGAAGTTTGGCTGGGCTGTGTTCGTGCTCTCTGTTGCTTTGTGCTTGAGCTTTCTTGTACATCTTTGTGAGCTTGTCTTCTCGAGTGTCTCGTGAGCTTAATTGTATCCATCTATGAGACAGCTTGTGGAGAGGTTTCTCCACCGAGAAGGAGGCTTCATTATCCGGTGTTAACGGGGCTTGATCTGCCGACGATCAAGGGATCGCCCACCTTAAGGGCACGCCAAGGAGTAGGGGCAAGTTATCCCCGAACCTTGTAAACGACCTTGTCAGTGTATTGGTTTGTATTCTCCTTTCTGCATTTCTATTTCTGCTTTATACTTGTAGTGTTCCGCTGCGGCTAACCTAAGTGCAGAGAAATTCGAAAACACAAGTCCAATGGTTGGTTACATTCACCCCCCCCCCCCCCCTCTCTAGCCATCCGAGTTCCAACAAGTGTATCAGAGCGTGGGGTCTGTTCACGGCTTAACAACCGAGAGTTATACAAGATGGCTGGAAGTGAAGGAAGACCACAACCGACCCTTCCTTGACGAACTGATTTTTCGTATTGGAAGTCAAGGATGGAATTTCATTAAGACAAACATGAGATGTGGTTCCTGTCAAGGAGGTTTTTCCCTCCAAAAATGTGAGGAAAAGAGATGGACTTCTCAAGTGGTCGGCAGATCAAATCAAAAGGGGAAGCCAATGCAAAGCGGTGGTACTTTGCAATGCGGGATGACCAAGGACCAACTAATCAAGGTTGGTCCCTTCACAAGTGCTAAAGATCTATGGAGCAAGATCATTGAGCTCCATGAAGGCACCCATGAAACCCGGACAGCCAAGAAGGACCTCCTTCTAAGCCAACTTCAAAACCTTTCCATGGAGGAAAATGAAAAGGTAAGTGAACTTCATGGAAGACTCAAAGAGATCCTCAACGACCTCCACTCCATCAATGAAAAGGTAGAAAACCGAGACTTAGTGAGGTATGAAGCTTTCCCTAGGAACGCCTTGTGGTCATCCATTATGGATGCCTACAAGGTATCTAAGGATTTTTCAATTATAAAGTTAGAAGATCTATTTTGTGAAATGGAACTACATGAGATCTCTAACCAAGACCAAAAGGAGAAAGAGTTTGTGTTTGTGGCAGGTGACCGAAAGAAGAAGGAGGAGAAGAAGACTCACTGTCACGTGGCTCTAGTGGCCTTAGAAGATTCAAAGGAGGAGAGTGATAACGAATCAAGCTCCTCAACCGCGCCTTCATCATCTTCGGATGATGAAGAGGTAATCTCTCCCGAGCTAGATAAGTGCTATAGAGCTATCGCATGTTTAACCAAATTGTTAACGAAATATAAGAATAAGATTAAGTCAATGAAATTTGAAGTAGAAAAATTGAAAACCTCTAAGGATGAGGTAATTGATGTTATGCATGATAAGTCCCTTGAGGATGAAAATAAGGATTTGAAGAGCAAAATTGAAAACCTCAAGAATATTCTTGAGAAGTTTTCAACTAGCTCTAAAACTCTAGACATGATACTAAATTCACAAAAAGCGGTTTACAACAAGGTTGGCTTAGGTTACCAACCTAAAGAATCAAGTTTCATGTCATTGATGTCTAGAACCCATTTTAGATCACAAAATAATTCTAGGGTTCAAAAGGTTAGAAAGAAAAAGACTAAGGCATGGGTGCCTAAGTCTTTCATTGAAGATGCATTAGGTCCTAAAATTTGGGTACCTAAAACCTCCATCTTTAGAATTGTATAAGCATTATTTGAGGGGGAGCATCTATCAATATGGGAGGTTGATAGTTGGTGCTCCAAACCCGTGACCAAAACAAAAAAAAAAAAAAAAATTGTCATTCACATGATTGGTTATGGAAAATTCGAATTAAATGCTTTGAACTTCATTATCTTAGTTCTTATTACAATGTAATCCCTTGGCTAGTGATTTTTATGGTATTCATGTGTTAAAGTACTTAGTCATGGTATAATCTACTTTAGTGTTTAAGTTCTTCCATGATCAAGTATGACATGATTTTCTTGTATGTGTCTCACAACATGAAAGTATTAGGCCAACATGAAGAACACATAGTTTGTGATGATCACTATCAAAATTCTCACAAGACATCACCAAACAAAGAACATGAGCTTCAACATTCACTATTTAAGTTCTTTGATTTAGTGCCCTCTTCGTATCAAACTAAGGTTTTTTATATGATCATGCTTTGATACAAACATGTTTTGATACTCAATTTCATGCTTAGAGAATACCATCATGTTTTGACTCAAATAGTGTTGTAGAACATGGATGCATGCTAAAGAACAAGTATAGACACATTAAAAATCTCACAATACATCATTAGACAAGAACATGAACTTAAGGTCTAGGTTCAGTTTTTTCTTGAAATGAATCAAAAGAATTGGCATGTATTCAAGGTCTTCACACTTAGTGTTGCTTATGATGGTAAATGAACTTGATAAAAAAAATTGGGAACTTAATCATACCTTGATACTAGTGTTATATAAGCATGGTTCGAAAATTTGATCCCATCTTTTGTATCATGAAACTTGATCATGCCTTGATACTAGTATTATATAGGCATGTTTTGAAATTTAATCATATGTTGATCGCTTTCGAATTTACCATGCTTTCTGGAATCATGCTTTGAACTTTGTAGTTGTAGCTATACTCTCGAGTATGATATGAACCATGTTACAAGATATGAAGATATATTTTTTGATTAAAGGAACCCTTAGGATCAAATGGATTAAATCTACTTGGATTAGGGTTTAGGAATATGAAACAAATCTGATTTCAGAGTTTCTGAAACTCGATTTCTGAAATCTGATTCAGAAAACTTCTCTGTATTGAACCAGATCGGTCCACTGACCGATCAGGAGTCACCCTGATCGGTCCACAGACCGATCCAGGAAAGTCTGATCGGTTTGGTGACCGATCAGATCAATGCAGATTTTTAGTTTGTTCCAAATTGTATCATACCACACATAAATCTGATACAAACCAAGTACAATTGAAACATACTTGATCATCCATTGGTACAATCCTGGTACTAAGGAAGTACAAATTTGTTCAAGTGGTACTTGAAACAAAACCTAAATACTGATTTGATACAAACCTATGTAGGAATGTTCAAATTCATAAGAAAGGGTTTGTTTGAGTCATGACTCTTGTTTTTAAAGTCCTATTCTAGAGATGTTTCTGGAATGTCGAATATCAAGAGAGTCCTCCCTCCTGTTATGGAATGCAAATTGTTAATGCAGTCTGTTTAGGAACGTATCAGAGTTTTAGAAATTTTTCTGAAATCCGATCGCTCCCCAGACTAATCAGATATACTTCTGTACCACGTAATCAACGGACCTGGTTGGTCACGGAGACCAATCAGGACTATGTTTCAGATACAGTTGCATTCCATACTTGTCCTATGAAGCATATACGTATTTGACCATGATATACTTCTGTATGTGTCTTCACATGGAAGTCCAAGTGTTAATGCAGTCCGATCTTGAACGAATCAGAATTACAGACATTTTTCTGAAAATTGATCGTTCATAGATAAATCAGAAATTTTTCTGTATCGATTATCAGTCTGATGGAACTGCGGTAATTGTTGTCATATGATACATATACAGTGTTGTCATGATACATTTATGGTATATATCTCTCATATGTAATTCCAAAATCATCCTTTGACTTACTTGTCATATGAAACATATACATGTTTGACCATGATATAATTTTGTATATGCTTTCATGTGCAATTCAAAACTTAACCTTGATCATTTTGAATTTGGGGAGACACCCGTGTTTCAGGGGGAGGTATGTTCAAACTTAATAACCATACCCTTTTCAATGTTTGACAAAGGGGGAGAAAATGGCTGATTAAGTTTATGGTTATTATAGGGGAGGATCATGATTCCCTTAAGATAATTGAACTGCCTTCAATTGATCATTAATGCCTAAACATAAATCGTGTTGTCAAACAACAAAAAGGGGGGGATTGTTGATGCAGTCTGACCCTGATTGTTGTTTTGGTGTTGACAACGATTTAAGTTTTGATTTAAATTTGATTGAGCGAATTTGGGTTAAAGTCCTCGTCGGGGACTGGGCATGAAACCCTGGTGAGTGAAGCCAGGTCCTAGCTTGTGAAGCTAGGTTGAAATCCCGGTGAGTGAAGCCGGGTCCTGGTGAGTGAAGCCGGGTCAGGTGATGGAAATCCCGGTGAGTGAAGCCGGGTCCAGGTGAGTGAAGCTAGGTGATGGAAATCCCGGTGACTGAAGTCGGGTCCTAGTGAGTGAAGCTAGGTTGAAATCCTGGTGAGTGAAGCCAGGTCCTAGCTTGGAGGGCTAGGTTGAAAAGTCCTAATTCGGAAGAGGTGGGTGAAAAGTCCTAGCTTGGAGGGCTAGGTGAAAAGTCCTAACTTGGAGGGTTAGGTGCAAATTCCCAACTTGGAGAATTAGGTGAAAAAGTCCTGGCCTGGAAGGTCAGGTCCTAGCTTGGAGGGCTAGGTTTGGAAAAGTCCTAATTCGGAAGGGTTGGGTGAAAAGTCCTAGCTTGAAGGGCTAGGTGAAAAGTCCTAACTTGGAGGGTTAGGTGCAAATTCCCAACTTGGAGAGTTAGGTGAAAAATCCTTAGCATGGAGGGCTAAGGTGGATGAAAACTTAGCTTGGAGGGCTAAGTTTGAGTCCCTGGATCGGTCTGGTGATCGATCAGGGATTCTGGCACGCTGCTCCGTCGTGGATCGGTCTGGTGACTGATCCAGCAATGGTTGATCGGTCTGGTGACCGATCAGGGAGCACACAGTGAGGTTGGGAACCTACTGTGCTGCTCCTGATCGATCTGGTGACCGATCAGGGAGTATGCGATTCACCCACTAACTGGCTCCTAATCGGTCTGGTGACCGATTAGGGAGCGAACAGTGAGGTTGAGTTCCCTTGCTGATATGCTCCTGATCGGTCTGGTGACCGGTCAGGATCACTGTGCAAACCGTTCTGGAGAACGATCCAGCTTCGCGGGTTCCTCACTAAGATCGATCAGGACGGTGCCTGATTTGTCTGGTGATGAACTGATCGGACTGGTGACCGATAAGGAGAACCCCTGATCGGTCAGTTGACCGATCAGAAGGCTTAGGCTGGGAAACTCAGAAATCGCCCGGTATAAGGGGTGGATCGGTCAGGTGATCGATCCACAAGCTTGGATCGGTCTGGTGATCGGTCCAGGAGAATCTCAAAGAGATCGCGATTTCTAATTCAGCGTTGGGGATCGATCAGGACGGAGCCTGATCGGTCTGGACCCAGCCTGATCGGTCTGGTGACTGATCAGGAGGCTCTCTGATCGGTCCGGTGACCGATCACTTTAATTCAAATACGCTGTCAGAAGTTTGTTTTCACTGTCGATTCTCTGCTACTTGCTGATTTCTTTTTGATATGCATTGCTAAGCCTCTGTTGGAGTGTTTAGGTGATAGCAGGTGATTCAAACACTCAAGGAGGGTCAATGGGATGCTTTCCTTGGAGCAGGTTTGGATCTATTGTGTTTTCAGGTCTCAACGGCGTCTGGCGCAACTGGCAACTGACGAATGCGCGGCTGGCAACTGACGAAGGCGCGGCTGGCAACTGACGGAGGCTCAGCTGGAGAAGTGTCCAGTGGACTGAGTGCTCAGAGAGGTCAGTGGGTCAGGGTGTGAGTTAGTGGTGCTGATGGAGTTGGCGACGTTGAGAAGGAGCTTAAGAGACAAAGCTGGATGCAGAGGAGCGGTGGTGAACAAGACAGAAACTGGGAGAAGTTTGGCTGGGCTGTGTTCGTGCTCTCTGTTGCTTTGTGCTTGAGCTTTCTTGTACATCTTTGTGAGCTTGTCTTCTCGAGTGTCTCGTGAGCTTAACATTGTATCCATCTGTGAGACAGCTTGTGGAGAGGTTTCTCCATAGAGAAGGAGGCTTCAGTTTATCCGGTGTTAACCGGGGCTTGATCTGCCGACGATCAAAGGATCGCCCACCTTAAGGGCACGTCAAGGAGTAGGGGCATGTTATCCCCGAACCTTGTAAATGACCATTGTCAGCGTATTGGTTTGTATTCTCCCTTCTCTGCATTTCTGTTTCTGCTATTATACTTGTAGTGCTTCCGCTGCGGCTAACCTAAGTGCAGAGAAATTTGAAAACTGCTAAGCCTTGATTGTCTGGCTACATTCTGTTAGTAATATGAGAGAAGTGTCCTAAGGCAATCGCCTTATAATTGTAATCATTTACTTTAATAAATGAATATTCACTATTTGAGTATACATGATTGTGTATTTGATTGAGATCTTAAACTCATTTACTGAATGTCCGCAATACAATTCACAGCATGAGAGAATTTGTGATGAATTCACAACTAGTGACTATCTCTACATGTGCAATAGTGAAGTATTGAAATTGTCCCTAGTCGATGAATTGATAAATACGAACACTATCAATTCTGTTGAGACTAGCATGGGTTATTCTCTAAGCAGCTGATTCTCACTGGCTGGTGACATTGGGATGTCCGGAGATAAATATGAATGCTAGTTAAGGGAACTAGTTCATTGGAGTGACTAGCGGTAAAACTTCATATGGTAATCTACATATAGATATGTCAATGAAGTTCTTACTGCAGCTTAAGTGCAATGTTCCTTTGACTTGCGGTGTTCAAGTCATCTTGGTCATGAAGACTTATACTTTGACATCATAAGCAAGCATCTCCAAGGAGGTGTGGACCCAGGATGATTGGGTATAAGCCGAAGTGCCCGAAGATGTTTAAACAGCCTACAAAGGATTCACCACTCCTTGTGAGGGGATCTATACCCAAGGCCTATCGTCGGATTGTTACTCAAAGCCTCTGGCCAGAGCATGACATGTTCAGAGTATGAGTCTCTGAAAGACATGAGAGTAATTAGAATCCGTTTGACGAGAAAGACATTACTTGGGCAAGGTGTGACGTAGTCAACCTAGTGGGGATTGACGCAATAGACCGTGTCCTGAACCAAGTGGGTATAAGATGGTGAAGGGAATGAGGCACGATTCATTAAAGCTGCTGAAGGGTTTCAGAATTATTTCTGAGGTCAACCGTTGATCTTTCGATTAATTGGGGATCATGATGTACTACTAGGTGCCACTCATGATCGTTCTATAATTGGTTAATTATAGACGGCCAACATAAATCGAAAGCCTATTTAGTCACACGCACTACGAGTAATCCGAGGGATTTAAAATGAGTTGAAAATTGAATTTTTCGATCAAGAGAGATATGTCGAATCTGAATTTATCAGAGAGGCATCAGAAGCATAAAATGGGTATGTCTTTTGAAGACTTATTGGACGAATTAAATGAGTTTAATTCGTACGGTTTCGGCTTGGGTTTGGCCGGCTAAAGAGGGTCCCCACCCTCTTTGGTTTGGCCGGCCACAATAAAAAAGGGAGAACCAAGTTTTTGGTTCAAGTTATAAAATAAACCAAGCGTGGTTTGTTTTATAAAATTATGGATAATATAAATTTTATAAACCACGATTTTGGTTATTATTTTCATGGAAAATAAAATAAACTTGAATGATTTATTTTGTTTTATAAAATCAATTATGCATTGATTTTTCCATGATAAGAAAAATTTATATAATAAATTTCTTGTAAATATTTATTCCATAATAAAAGGGGAGACATGGTTGTTTTTATTATAAATTATGTTATAATAAAAACTTGGCATAACGGAATAATTCATAGAAAAATTTATAAGATAAATTTCTTATGAAAAATTTATTCCGTCAAAAAGGAGACTTGGCGATAAAGAGGCTACTATATAAAGGTGCATAGGCAAGGCTTGGAAATCAATCCAAGAGATCAAGGATTCTTGCCTAGCCTCTCTCCCTCTCCTTCTCTCCCTCTCCCTCTTCTAGTGCCGCCGGCCCTAAAGCCCCCCCCCTTTGCCGTGAGCTTCCACCACCAAGAAGAGGCCGATGAAGAAGAAGAAGCGGGCGCGACTCCTTCCTTCCTCCCGGAATCTAAATTTCGTTCTTCGTTTGGTGGTTAGTTTTTCATCTCTCTCTTGGTATTCTTGTCGTGCCTTTGGAGAATCTAGTAGTTCTTGTCGGCACGAAACTCGTGGCTTTGCGAAGTCATCCCGAAGAAAACTCGGCGTGGACGCGAATAGAGACGGAGCTTCCAAGGGACGCTACGGTTGGATCTCATCCCTTTCTACGAGTTACGCGAGGTATTAAGTAAATTAGTTTACTTTCTACAAAATTTTAAATGTCTGATCATGTCTCTACAACATAAGGTTGCATGCTAGATACGTGGTTAAAATAGTTTGAGAAATTATTTATGCTAAACCTTCCGCTGCACGTAATTAAATTTTAAAATTACGAACCCGTATCCATGTCAACATGCACCCGGTCCCAACAGTGGTATCAGAGCCGGTTAGTGTTCGACATAATCATATAATTGTTTTGCGGAAAACTTTGTCATGATATCAATTTTGAAAATTTTTTCCAATTATGGAAACGTTCCAATTATGATAAATTTTAGATTTAGGAATTTCAAAGTTTGGAAATCCTCATGAAATTTCGCAAACATTTGAAATATCCTAGTTTCTGAAATTTTATGATAATTGTGAAAACTTCCCATTTTTGGAAACTTTCCAATTTTGGAAATTTTCCAATTTTGGAAATATGTAAGTTTTCTTTGTATTAGAAACTTACAATTATTCTGAAAACCTATTATGAAATCTCCCAATTTTGGGCACATCCTTTCAAGAAAGTCTAGACAAATTTATGGATTATTAATTGACAATTAAATTCGAATTGGTTTTAAATTATTAACAAAATTCTTTATTTTGGATTGAGCCTCGGGGAGCCGTCCAATTTAAAGATAGTTGTTGTAATTTATTTTCCTATTTTGAATAAAATTGTCATGTTTAATTTGGTTACGCCTCGGGGAGCGGACCAAATTAGATTTACAACAAATTCCTTTTTTTTGGTATCTGAGCCTCGGGGAGCCACCCAAAGAAAATAATTTGTTGAAATTAATAAATCCATAAATAAATTATGTAATCAAATCTTGGAAATTTTGAGGTGATTCTCAAACGATAATTTCCTTATTTGATTTAAGAGGTGATGCTCTTAGATATTGTTGTCTCCAAAATTAATTAGGAAAATGGTTTCCTATAGAGTATTCTTAAAAGAGATTTTCATGAAAATAATATGTGGTTGAATTAAGGGAATCTGTCTCTTAATTTAATAAGATTTGATTTAGAGAAATCAAAGTCTTAAACATATTATTTCCGAAATTGATTATGACAATTTAGGAAATTGTTTCCCAAAATAATTACTTAAATAAAGTATGAAATTAGAATTAGGAAATCCGGTTCCTAATTCAATTAATGAGACTTGATAAATTAAGTCACATACATACATTATTAAGGAAATCGTTAGTACATGACATAATTATATGTCATGAATGTGCTTAGAAAAGAAAGAATGAGACCCAAAATCCCTTACAAAATATTAAGGCCAACACCTTCCATTAATATGGTTAGAACCGAAGTTTGTTTCTCGTTTGGGTTGATGGACACATCCTTGCCCGGCTTGAACCTCAACATGTTCAAACCATAGAATTAGTTTATGATTAATATAGTTGGAGTCAGAGGTCAATCCTTAGTTTTGGTTGTTGGACACATCCAAGCCTGACTAAATGGTTGAATGAGCACCAACCATATTAAAACTATTTCTTGATTAATGGGTCAGCCTTAAGCTTGGAGCATCGATTTGTTGTGCCACAGCCAAGGTCGATGTAAAGAGAGGTGCAGTTGGGTGCTATGTATATTGTTGCATACTTGTTAATGAGTTAACAACCCAATGATTTATGCAAACATTCAATTAGTTGATAGCATAATGTGATAGTTACATATGTGTGATATGTAATCGGTATAATTACCTACCTTCATAGCTAAGAATAACTTGATGGCCCCAGCCATGGTTGTTCTTATCTACGGTTGGATATCAACCTATTTGGAGATGTTCCTACGATCTCCCGAATTGATAAAAAGGGTTATTCAATTCGAAAAATAAATAGGATTTAATTAATGTATGTTGATGCATTCATTATCATTCTTCTCACATAAGCTCAATTTGTATTTCTAGGATAATCACTTGATCATGTATTCTCTGAATTTGTGTTCCATTTTGGACACCAATAAGTTAACTAAGGACAAAAGGATTGAAAAGGCACCAACAGGCACTTGCCATTGTTGGGACCGGGTGCATGTTGACAAGGATACGGGTTCGTAAAATTTTAAATTTTTACGTGCAGCGGAAGAATTAGCATAAAATAATTTCTCAAATTATTTTAACCACGTATCTAGCATGCAACCTTATGGTGTGTGGACATGATCATAAATTAAAACTTCGCGGAAAAGTAAACTAATTTACTAAGTACCTAGCATAACTCAAAGTAAGGGACGAGATCTAACCGTAGCGTCCCTTGGAAGCTCCGCCTCTATTTGCGTCCACGCCGAGTTCTCTTCGGGATGACTTTGCAAAGTCACGAGTTTTGTGCCAACGAGAACTACTAGATTCTCTAAAGGCACAACTAGAAGATCAAGAGAGAAGAAAGGAAACTAACCACCAAAGAAATGGAATCTAAATTTCGAGAAGGGAGGAGATGCGATCCGCTTCTTCTTCTTCTTCTTCGGCTCCTTCTTGGTGATGGTTGCTCACGCCAACTCCTTGAAGGCGAGGGCGGTGCGCCAGCCCTAGGGTGGTTGTGCGCCGGCCCTAGGGAGGGGATGAGGGGCGCCGGCCCTAAGGGGAAGAGAGGGAGAGAATAAGAGAGAGAGAGAGGGAGCTACTAATCTCTTGATTACTCAATTGGAATTAAAGGCTTGCCTTTGGTTCCTTTATATAGTAGCATCTCCCTTGCCAAGTCTCCCTCTTAACGGAATTTTCATAACAAATTTATCCTATAAATTCTCTTATGAATTATTCCGTTTAAGCCAAGTTTTATTATAACTAACTTTATAATAAAACCAAATCTATGTCCCCTTTTATTATGGAATAAATTTTACAAGAAATTTATAAACTTTCTTATTATGAAAAAATCAATTCATAATTGATTTTATAAAATTAAAATAAACCATTCCATGGATCATTTTAATTTCCATAAAAGAATAAATTTCTATAAATTTCTTTACATAAATTTATTTATCCATAATTTATAAAACAAATCGCGCTAGATTTATTTTATTAATTAAACCAAATAAATTGGTTTCTTCCCCTTGATGTGGCCGGCCAAACCAAAGGGGTTTGGCACCCTCTTTGGCCGGCCAAACCAAGCCGAACCGATCGCGAATTAAACTCATTTAATTCGCCCAATAAGCCTTCAAAAGACTTAGCCATTTTTAGCTTCCATTGTGCCTCTGATAAATTCAGATTCGACTTATTTCTCTTGATCGGAAAATCCAATTTTTAACTCGTTTTAAATCCCTCGGATTACTCGTAGTGCGTGTGACTAAATAGGCTTTCGATTTATGTTGGCCGTCTATAATCAACCAATTATAGAACGATCATGAGTGGCACCTAGTAGTACATCATGACCCCCAATTAATCGAAAGATCATCGGTTTGACCTCAAGAGTAATTCTGAAACCCTTCAGCAGCTCTAATGAATCGTGCCTCATTCCCTTCACCATCTTATACCCACTTGGTTCAGGACATGGTCTGTTTGTGTCAGTCCCCACTAGACTGACTACGTCACACCTAGCCCAAGTAGTGTCTTTCTCGTCCTTTGGATTTCTAATTACCCTCATGTATTTAAGAGACTCACACTCTAAACATGATATGCTCTGGCCAGAGGCTTTGAGTAACAATCCGACGATAGGCCTGGGTATACATCTCCTCGCAAGGAGTGGTGAATCCTTTGTAGGCTGTTCAAACATCTTCAGGCACTTCGGCTTATACCCAATCATCCTGGGTCCACACCTCCTTGGAGATGCATGCTTAAGATGTTAAAGTATAAGTCTCCATGACCAAGATGACTTGAACACCGCAAGTCAAAGGAACATCGCACTTAAGCTGCAGTAAGAACTTCATTGACATATCTATATAGATAACCATATGAAGTTTTATAGCTAGTCACTCCAATGAACTAGTTCCCTTAACTAGCATCCATGTTTATCTCCGGGCATCCCAATGTCACCAGCCAGTGAGAATCAGCTGATTAGAGAATAACCCATGCTAGTCTCAACAGAATTGATAGTGTCCGTTTTTATCAATTCATCGACTAGGGATATTTTCAATACTTCACAATTGCACATGTAGAGATAATCACTAGTTGTGATCCCATCACAAATTCTCTTATGCTGTGAATTATATTGCGGACATTCAGTAGATGAGTTAAGATCCCAATCAAATACACAAACATGTATACTCAAATAGTGAATTATCATTTATTAAAATAAATGTTTACAATCATAAGGCGATTGCCTTAGGACACTTCTCTCATATCACCAACAGCCATCACTGTGGCAAGGAGGGCCACTGGCGAAGAAACTGCAAGGTTTATCTTGAGTCCTTGAAGAAGAAGGCATCCGATGCCCCATACTCATCTGGCATCTTCGTTATTGAATGTCACTCTATTTCCTCGTACACCTGGGTACTTGATACTGGGTGAAGCTCACATATATGTAATGACATACAAGGGCTAAGGAATAGAAGAAGACTCGTCAAGCGAGAAGCGAATTTGCGAGTTGGAAACGGAGCAAAGATTGCTGCTGTTGCCATCAGAACATATTTGCTAAAGCTCCCTACTGGACGTGTCTTAGATTTGGATAATTGTTATTTTGTTCCTTCGTTAATAAAGAACATTGTATCTATTTCATGTTTGAATGAAAAGGGTTATCATTTAACTTTTAGTAACAATTATTGTTACATAACTTTAAATGGTGTTCTTTATGGGACCGGAACGTTGTGCAATATTATCTACACGTTAGATTTATCCGGTGACGTTTTCAATATCAAAGTTAGCAACAAACGTGCTCGAATAGATAATACAATAGACTCCTATACGTGGCATTGTCGTCTTGGCCATGTAAGTAAGAAACGCATGACCAAATTACACCAATGTGGAATTTTGGAATCATTTGAACCCAGTTCATTTGATACATGCGAATCATGCTTAAAAGGCAAGATGGCCAAATTACCCTTTTCCAGAAAAGGTAATCCATTGGGAGAATTGCTTGGTCTAATACATACTGATGTGTGTGGACCAATATCAACTCTTGCACAAGGAGGCTATAGCTACTTCATTACCTTTATTGATGATCACTCACGATTCAGGTATGTGTTCTTGATGAAACACAAATCTGAAGCTTTTGAGAAATTCAAATAGTTCAGAAATGAAGTAGAGAAACAGCTTGGCAAAAGCATTAAGATACTTCGATCCGATCGGGGTGGTGAATACTTAAGTCAAGAGTTTCAAGATTATCTTAGGGACAATGGGATATTGTCTCAATGGACTCCGCCATATACACCACAGCATAATGGTGTATCTGAGAGGCGTAACCGAACCTTGATGGACATGGTTTGATCCATGATAAATCATGCAACTCTTCCAAAATCCTTTTGGGGCTATCCACTTAAGACAG
>JAGFNQ010005500.1:92682-158009 GCA_024364735.1 Boesenbergia rotunda
CCGGAGGTGGCGTTGGTCGGAGGCGGCGACGGCCGGAGGCGATGGCGAACAGCACAGATCGAGCGAAAGGAAGCAGTAGGAAAGTAAAGTTCAAGTGAAAGCAAAAGGAAGCAGTAGGAAAGGAAAGTTTGGGCGAAAGCAAAAGGAAGTGAAGATTGTGCCCTAATAAAGATTTTTCCGACGGAAACGTCATACCCGTCGGAAATTTCCGACGGAAAAATTATTCCATCAGAAATTTCCGACGGAATAATTATATCCGTCGAAAATTTCCGACGGAACGTTTATTTCCGTTGGAAATTTCCGACGGAATAATTTTTCCGTCGGAAATTTTCGACGGGCATGACGTTTCCGTCGGAATTTTCCGACGGATATGATTTCCGTCGGAAATTTCCAACGGAATAATTTTTCCGTCGTTAATTTCTGACGGAATAATTTTTCTGTCGGAATTTCCGTCGATAATATATGATTTTCTTGTAGTGATAGACCATATCCTGAACCAAGAGGGTATAAGATGGTGAAGGGAATGTGGCACGATTCATTATAGCTGCTGAAGGGTTTCAGAATCATTTCTGAGGTCAACCGTTGATCTTTCAATTAATTGGGAATCATGATGTACTACTAGGTGTCACTCATGATCGTTCTATAATTAATTAGTTAATTATGGACGACCAACATAAATTGAAAGCCTATTTGGTCACACGCATAATGAGTAATTTGAAGGATTTAAAACGAGTTGAGAATTGGATTCTCCAATAGAGATAGAATATTTTTGGTAAGTCCAAACAAAGTCAAAACTGAATTTATTTCAGACGCATCAGAAGCATAGAATGGCTAAGTTTTTTAAAGACTTAATGGGTGAATTAAATAAGTTTAATTCATTAAGGGATTTGATCCAAGGTGGTATGGTTTATTATAAGCTTAAAATAATGGATTATTTTATCATGAATTAAAATAAACCAAAGAGTTGGTTTGTTTTATAAAATTTTATAATAAATCAAAGATGACAAAATTTAATCCATTGGTGGGTTTTGAACCATAAACCTATACTTTGGATAAAAACTTGGTCGACCACTTGAGATGAATTTTCTTTTATATAAATTTTGGCCACCACAAGTGGATAAGGCTATTTTGGTTTGTTTTATAAAATAGACCAAAGGTTGGTTTATTTTATAAAAAGGTTATATAAATTTTATATATATAAATTTTTATATAATGAACCATGAGTTGGTTTGTTTAATAAATTTTTATATAATGAACCAATGGTTGGTTTGTTTTATAAATTTTTATATAATGAACCAATGGTTGGTTTGTTTTATAAATTTTATATAATCATACCAAAAGAAAGAGAGCATTGATTATGGATTGATTGAGAAATTATTCCATAATCAAGGAGAGGAGGCTTGATCATGAGAGCCTTGATTATGGATTGATTGAGAAATTATTCCATAATCAAGGAGAGGTTTGCTTGGGAATTAAGAAACCTCTCCCTATATAAAGGACTCAAGGGGTGCCTTGGAAGATGATTCATCCAAGAATTTCTTGGGCTCTCTCCTCTTCTTCTCTCCCTCTCTCTTGGCCGGCCATAGGCCTTCCTTCTTTCTTTTTGCCGTGAGCACAAGGAGAAGCATCAAGGCGACGAAGTTCTTCCTTGCGACGATCTTCCTCTTCGGCCAACCTTGGTGGTGAGTCTTTCGATTTGATTACTCTCTCGATTTTCGTCGTGTTCATGGAGAATCTAGTAGTTCTCGTGAACACGAAACTCGTGACTTAGCGAAGTCATCCCGACGATACTTGGCGTGGATACGAATAGAGGCGGAGCTTTCAAGGGACGCTAACGGTTGGATCTCGTCCCTTCTTCCAAGTTACGCAAGGTAATTCGTAGAGTAATTTCCTTTTCTGTAAAAATTTTATATTACGATTATGTGAACACATTACATGCTTAGGATATGTGTTAGAATAATTTAGGAAATTATTCATGCTTTTGTTTCCGCTGCATGTAATTATGTAACAATTACAATACGTGTCCGCGTCGGCATGCACCCGGTCCCAACACATACTCACGTTGGTGACACTTCTATCGAGAGTATCCCACTATACTCCACCTTATAAAGGTATATAAGTCATTAAAAGAATAAGCTTAACCTCACTACATGTGGTAGGATAGCACATATTCATCCTAGGACTGGGATATCTCGTGTGTTGTAACACAACTTCTGTAACTTCATTGCCCCATTGCATCAAGATCTTGGGATCTCCAGACAACAAGGTTGGGTTACCACTACAGTCATCTTAGTTGTAGATTTTAATCACATTCCTCTTGATGAGCAGTATACTTGATCTCGACTTAGCCCCTTCGTAAGAGGATTTGCCAAATTATCTTTGGACTTAATATATTCGATTGCAATCACTCCATTCAAGATTAATTGCCTAATAGTATTGTGTCTATGACGTATACATCGTGACTTACTATTATACATACTACTCTGTGTCCTTTCAATCACCGATTGACTATCACAGTGTATAAGAACGGCGGGCACAGGTTTCGTCTAGGTCGGAATATCTTCTAAGAAGTTCTGCAGTCATTCAGCTTCCTCAGTTGCTTTGTCTAGTGCTATAAACTCGGATTCCATAGTTGACCGAGCAATGCACGTTTACTTAGTGGACTTCCAAGATACCACTCCCCCACCGATGGTGAATACATATCCACTAGTGGATTTGAAGTCTTTTGTATCTGATATCCAATTAGCATCACAGTATCCCTCTAAGATAATGGGATATCTTCCATAATATAATATGTAGTTCATAGTATATTTCAAATACCTAAGAACTTACATAAGTGCTTTCTAATGGGTGTCATTTGGATAACTCATAAAATGACTCAGCTTGTTGACCGCACAAGCAATATTCGGACGTGTACAGTTTGTGAGATACATCAAACTGCCTATTATCCGAGAATATTCCAATTGCGATATTGGCTCACCATGATTTTTCACTATGTGTTGACTTAGATACATAGGTATTTTCACTGTAGAGAGGTTGTATGTATTGAATCTTTTCAATACTGACTTTACATAGTAGGATTATGTCAGAACTATCCCATCAGATGTCATGAGAATTTTAATTTCTAGTATAACATCTGCTCGATCCATATCTTTCATATCGAAATTGTTGGTCAACATTCTCTTTGTACTCATGATTATCTCATGATTACTTCCCATTATAAGCTTGTCATCTACGCATAGATAGAAGATTACATGACTATGGTTTTGACATAAATACATTTGTCACATTCATTTATTTTGAATTTGTTTGATGACATTACTCTGTCAAATTTTTCGTGTCATTGTTTAGGCACTTGTTTAACTCCTACCTTTTTCTCTTTTCCTAGAGCTACGAACCGCTTGGGTTGCTCCATATAAATTTCTTCTTCCAACTCACCATTTAAGAACGCAGTTTTAATATCCATTTGATGTATTTCAAGGTCATACATCGCTGCGATGACTATCAGTACTCGTATGGATGTAATCCTTGTCACAGGTGAGTAGGCACTGCCACATCACCCCAGCGCCACGTAGGCACTGCCACGTCATACGACACATCACCGGAGTATCACGTTACCTGGAGCATAAATTTAAGCTCCTCAATGCTCCTCATGACGATGCGTACATGCAAAGTGCGCCAACATTGGGTGCGTGTGCACGTGGCACGTGGCGGGCTCGCAGGTGCAAACACTTGCTCGCCTGTGAGAAGAGACCACTTATGTTTTTCTTTTTTTAACTCCATTAACATAGGAGCAAACAGTTTCAAAAATTTTAAATGTGGGGCTAATCCCCATTTACTTTCTTCTATGTCAATTTTGGGCTAACATTTAAACAATTAATTTCTCATTCACCCGTAATTGATTTTGAGCAAATTAATAGTGCAGATTCATCTACACGAAACGTAAATTTCATTTTAAAAATCAATTATGATTTTCATCGAATATTGATGACATCTCGATTTTTCTTTACAAAATCATACTTGATCTTTTTTAATAATCAAATATCCAACAAAGTTCATATGACTGATGCTTGTTAAGCAATTCTTTGGTAAAAGTTCAATCAATTGCTTAATTGGCTAACAAATCTAGGATTTTTCTTAACTATATTTCTATCGCTGAATATAACCGAATTGGTCATTACAGGTAAATTTATAAAAATAAACAAGTATCGATTCCCCATAAGGTAAAGAAAAATACCTTCTCATATGATAACTTACTCGCTTTCCTAATTTACTTTTATAAAAATAATTTTAAGGTTGATCATATGGGATGCTATGAGGTAAACCTTTTAAAAATGTTAATATATTTACTATCTCTTCCATGCCAAGGGAGGATGGAAAATCGTCTCATTCAATTTTGGTTAAATAAAAAAATGGTAAAAAAAACTAATTAACAAACAAATTTTGAATTCTTATGAATCATGTTTGAGTAGCCTCACGTACTCACACAGTTGATACTTATATAGATAATTATTTTAATAGATAATTCACTTGTATTTTGTTGAGGGGATAATTGATACTGAACTGTCTGTGCCATGCTCCCATGTTTGAGTAAGTAAATAGAAAAAGAAAATAGTCTTGATTCTCATGCAATTCAATTTTTTCATTAACTAACCAAAGAAAATAGGATACCTTAATTCATCCCAAGTAAACAGGATACTAAGATCACGTGCGCTATGCTTAGTAAGGTGACTCATTACCCATTAAAAGGCCCTCATTTAGGAATTTGGGGCATGTGGACGTAAGATTTCATGTGACGGATCTTTAATTAGGTCGATGCAGAGTTCGTGTGGAACTCCTTAGACAATTAAAATTCATATGGGAAATCTCTCAACTTAGTCCACCTAAATCTCTATCACTAATACTAGTGATATTAGATCAGCGTCAGTGATGCTACTGATCCTGTCGCCGAGCAAAATGGAGCCGCAACCGGATGACGGTAGGGAGATGGATGACGTGGATGCTGTCGCCGAGCGAAATGGAGCCGCAACCGGATGACGGTAGAGAGATGGATGACGTGGATGCTGACTGGATGCCCTCGCTCAGAATGACTCAGCAAGTGGGGGGGGGTCCTCCGACCGGATGGAAGAAGACGTAGCCTGGTGGATCTCCGACGGGATGACCTGAACCTGTTGGAGAAGATGATCGTTAGCAACCTAGCCGGGAAGCGTCCCGGCAAGGCCCTCCGACGGTCAAGTCAGTACTCCGGTGAACAAGCAAATAGAGGAGCACTGTTAGTGATATGAGAGAAGTGTCCTAAGGCAATTGCCTTATGATTGTAAAACATTTATATTAATAAATGATAATTCACTATTTGAGTATACATGCTTGTGTATTTGATTGGGATCTTAAACTCATCTACTGAATGTCTGCAATACAACTCACAGCATAAGAGAATTTGTGATGAGATCACAACTAGTGATTATCTCTAAATGCGCAAATGTGAAGTATTGAAAATATCCCTAGTCGATGAATTGATAAAAACGGACACTATCAATTCTGTTGAGACTAGCATGAGTTATTCTCTAATCAGCTGATTCTCACTGGCTGGTGACATTGGGATGTCCGGAGATAAACATGGATGCTAGTTAAGGGAACTAGTTCATTGGAGTGACTAGCTGTAAGACTTCATATGGGAATCTACATGTAGATATGTCAATGAAGATCTTACTGCGGCTTAAGTGCGATGTTCCTTTGACTTGCGGTGTTCAAGTCATCTTGGTCATGGAGACTTATACTTTGACATCTTAAGCAAGCATCTCCAAGGAGGTGTGAACCCAGGATGATCGGGTATAAGCCGAAGTGCCCGAAGATGTTTGAACAGCCTACAAAGGATTCACCACTCCTTGCGAGGAGATGTATACCTAGGCCTATCGTCGGATTGTTACTCAAAGCCTCTGGCCAGAGCATATCATGTTTAGAGCGAGAGTCTCTAAAATACATGAGAGTAATTAGAAATCCAAAGGACGAGTAAGACATTACTTGGGCTAGGTGTGACGTAGTCAGCCTAGTGGGGACTGACACCATTGACCGTGTCCTGAACCAAGTGGGTATAAGGTGGTGAAGGGAATGGGGCACGATTCATTAGAGCTGCTGAAGGGTTTCAGAATAATTTCTTCTGAGGTCAAACCGTTGATCTTTCGATTAATTGGGGATCATGATGTACTACTAGGTGCCACTCATGATCGTTCTATAATTAGTTAATTATAGACGGCGAACATAAATCGAAAGCCTATTTAGTCACACGCACTACGAGTAATCCGAGGGATTTAAAACGAGTTGAAAATTGGATTTTTCGATCAAGAGAAATAAGTCGAATCTGAGTTAGTCAGAGGCGCATTAGAAGCTAAAAATGGCTAAGTCTTTTGAAGGCTTTTTTGGGCGAATTAAATGAGTTTAATTCGCGACGGTTCGGGTTGGGTTTGGCCGACCAAAGAGGGTGTTAACCCCTCTTTGGTGGCCGGCCAAATAAAAGGAGAAAACCAATTTAATTGGTTTAATTAATAAAATAAATATAGCACGATTTATTTTATAAATTATGGATAAATAAATTTGTATAAAGAAATTTATATAAATAAAATTTATAGAAATTTATTCTTTTATGGAAGATTAAAATAATCCATGAGTTGGTTCATTTTAATTTTATAAAATCAATTATGAATTAATTTATCCATAATAAGAAAGTTTATAAATTTCTTATAAAATTTATTCCATAATTTAAAGAGAAGAAGAATTAGTTTTTATTATAAATTAGTTTATAATAAAGACTTGGTTTAAACGGAATTAATTCATAAGAATTTATAGGATAAATTTCTTATGATAAATAATTAGTTTTATTATAAAGTTAGTTATAATAAAATTCATAAGAGAATTTATAGGATAAATCTCTTATGATAACTAATTTGTTTTATTATAAATTGTTTATAATAAGACTAGGCTTAAAAGGGATAAGCAATAAGAAAATTTATAAGATAAATTTCTTATAACTAATTCCGTTAATTCGGTTTAGAGGGAGACTTAGCAAAGGAGTTGCTACTATATAAAGGAACCAAAGGCTAGCCCTTAATTCCATTTGAGTAATTAAGAGATTAATTATTCTCTCCCTCTCTTCTCTTCTCTCCTCCTTCTCTTCTTCTTTCCTTAGGGCCGGCGCACCCTAGCTCTCTAGGGCCGGCGCACCCTAGTTCCTCTAGGGCCGGCGCCCAATCACAACACCAAGGAGGTGTTGCCGTGAGCCACTAGAAGAAGAAGAACCCGAACAAGAAGAAGAAGAAGCGGATAGTGACTCCTCTCCTCTCGGAATTCGATTCCGTTACTTCTTGTTGGTTAGTTTCCTACCTTTCCTCTCTTGTTCATCTAGTTGTGCCTTCCGAGAATCTAGTAGTTCTCGTCGGCACAAAACTCGTGACTTTGCGAAGTCATCCCGAAGAGAACTCGGCGTGGACGCGAATAGAGGCGAAGCTTCCAAGGGACGCTACGGTTGGATCTCGTCCCTTTCTTCAAGTTACGCAAGGTACAAAAGTAAATTAGTTTACTTTTTCGCAAACTTTTATTTTATGATTATGTCGATACACTATAAGGTTGCATGCTAGATATGAAGTTAAAATAATTTAGGAAATTATTTTATGCAAATTCTTCCGCTGCACGTAAAAATTTTGAATTTTACGAACTCGTATCCTTGTCGACATGCACCCGGTCCCAACAAGCACTGTAGACGAGAGGCTTCGCGCGCGTACCTGATAATGAGGAGGGGAGGGGCTTATATAGCCGGGGAAAAGGACCAAGTCTGACCTGTGTCAGGATTCTCTGACGGGGTCAGGGATTCTTACATGATTATGTCGATTTGTAGCCAACATTCCTTGTCGCATACTGTTTGTCTTATGTGAGGACAAAGACCGGTTTCTGTACGCCTTCGACCGGCGCCGCCTGGCACCAGCGGCGTGACAGGGCGGCGTGCCAGGGAGTGTCAGTTCACACGAATGATGACAGCCTGTTATCTGCAGTTGGTGCAGGTATATTTTGTCGCTATCCCCAGGTGGTTTCGGGAGAGAGTGCCCAAGTGGGTGCCGGTCGGGTATGCCCGGATGGATGTCAAGTGTGGACATGAAGGACTGCCGGGCGGAGGCACCCAGATAAACGAGACGTGTAAGCCCTAATGTGATTGGGCGTAAGCACTCACTAGGCGTGTAAGCCTAGCTGTGGCCGGACGGATTCACCCGGATGAACTAGGCGTGTAGGCCTTGATGTGGTTGGGCGGATACACCCAATGGGCGGGAGCACCAAGTAGGTGTGTAAACCTTGATATGGCCGGCCGGATTTACCGGCCGGATAAACCTCTTCGTTTACGCTGACCGGCCGGGCTGAATCCGACCGGACGATGGAGACCTTAGAACCGACCAAGGTGTTTGCCAAGCAGGCTGCCCGTACAGTGATGTGGACCCTGTAGCTGACCAGGCCATGTTGCCACGTTGGCTGTTCATACGGTGACAAAGATAGGGCGGGATCAGCTACTGTAGTATCTCAGTACTGTAACATTCTCGAATGCTCAAGTTTTCGTCTTCACAGGATGAACTAATAGTTAATACGTGAACGTCATTATCATGAGGTCTGAAGGTCAAAACTTGACAAAGTCAGTGTACTCTTCCTTCTCACGTACTAGCCACCTCAAATGATCAAGTTCCCAAGCCAAGTAGGTGACACTACTCTATCGCTCGGGTACTATACTGTTTCTAAGTGCTTGAGCGGCCCAACTCGTGCCTGTTATTTTCACGCGCTAATCATAATATCCGGACTAATAGTTTTCATAATTTATCTCTTTTGTATTAATCCTAAAACGGATTGATAAAGACACTAAACGAGTAAATCACCTTTTGATCCAACTCGATCGAGTGGGTAATGCTCCGCATACTATAGTGCCG
Organism: Boesenbergia rotunda; assembly: GCA_024364735.1. NCBI lineage: Eukaryota > Viridiplantae > Streptophyta > Magnoliopsida > Zingiberales > Zingiberaceae > Boesenbergia > Boesenbergia rotunda. Next base: position 101,640 of record JAGFNQ010005500.1, read on the forward strand.
GAGTTTTTATCATTCTCAAGCTCAAAGTGACTGATGTTATTGAATGCTGAAGCTAAGCTGCTCTGTTCGCGGAGCAGCCTGAAGGTGTTGGCTACGGAGAGACTATATCAAGTGCGTCCTCGCCCTCCTGTGCATACCGACACTTCTTTAATTTCAGATTAGTCTATTTCTATCGTATATTGTGGCAAAAGTTGAAATGCTAGTCCCAGCGACCTCACTATTATTTCTGTCGTCTATTCGACAGACAAAAGACGAAATCACTCGCCTCTAGCCTCCACCATTATTTCTGTCGTCTATTACTTCCCTAGAATGTGGTGTGGTCCTCTCCGTTTGAATGGAACTGATTCAGTGAAAATGTCAGGTTAGGTCGAATCACTGCGTTTTAGATGGATTAAGTTCTTGAACGCATGTAATCCTAGAATTTGATTTGATTAAACGGGTGGATAATGTGCTCCGCTCTCTTTTCTTCCCCTCGTCCTCAGCCTCAGAGAGAGAGAGAGCGGGCTGCTGCTGCGGCTTGAGCGCAAGCAGAGTGCAGAAATGTCCAGTCTCGGCCTCAATTTCTGTTATCCTCCGGGCATCGGAGTCGCTAGGCCAAAGTCCGCCACGCCCTTCATCACCTCTCAATTCCATCTCGCAAAGGCTCTGCCCTCCTCCCGACTGCTCCTCTCCGCTTCCACCTCCGGTGCGCAGCATCGGCGGCTCCCAGCGCCTCCCAGATCCATCTCGACGGCTTCCACCGCGGCAGACGACGAGGAAGGCCTGCAGGTAGAGTTGGAGATGGAGGAGGAGGAGGAGGAGGAGGAGGAGGAGATGGAGGAGGAGGAGGAGATGGAGGAGGAGGAGGACGGGGACCCGACCGTGGAGGTGAGGTTCCTCGATCGGGATACGGAGCCTGGGAGCATCATGGAGTGGGAGTTGGATTTCTGCTCCCGCCCTATCCTCGACGGCCGGGGGAAGAAGCTGTGGGAGCTCGTCGTCTGCGATAGCACCCTGTCTCTCCAGTTCACTCGATTCTTCCCCAACAATGTCATCAACAGCGTAACCCTCAAGGATGCTATCGCCTCTATAAGCGACACCTTAGGCGTGCCCTTGCCTGAGAGGATTCGGTTTTTTAGGTTGTTTTTCGATTTGTTCGACTTCAATTTTTTTCTTTCAAATTGCTGATGTTATTCTCTCTTTTGTAGGTCACAGATGCAAACAATCATAACGAGAGCTTGCAACGAGCTCGGAATCAAACCAATTCCTAGCAAGCGGGTTCGTCACCTTTGTCCTGCTCCCACTTATCTATTTTTCACGTCTTATGATTAATCGTTTATCAAACTGAGAGCATTTTTTTTTTCTGAAGAAAGACAATTGTGCATTAGAGGTGAAAGTCAATATATAATCACGATGTTTATCAATGCAACTAACATTGATATTTTTGTTAATGGAAATGATAAATCATATCCAATACTCATGTTTCTTTAATTATCACAGAATGATTTGATGTTTAGAAACTGCAAACTATCAAATGGAACTGCCATAGAAATTGAAATTCAATTGATAGCGACGTCCATCACATTAGTCTATATTCCTAGAAATACTAATAACAGAGGAATACAGTTGTAGTTTAACCTAAAACATCAAATTTCTGTTGTATATTAGGTTTAAAGTTCACCTAGCATTCCTGAATGATCTATTTGGTAAAAAAAAGTATTTTTATATGTGCATTCCACGAATAAGATGTTATCATTTGTTTTGCTTAATTGCCATTTACGTCAATATTTACAATCAAGCCTTTTTGGCACTGCGGAGCCACGCAAGATTGCCACTATAGCTTCATTGGACCACTGTCGAAGTTTGTTGAAGCCACACCAACATTTAACGATGCTACGTGCAATTTTAAGATCGTTACAAGTATCAAGTGGAAAATTGGAAATTTTCATATGTGATTTATGCAATTTAACCGATTTGTATTTCATTTAATTCATTTATAGGGTATTTGAACAAAAGAGACATTCAAAGACAAATACATGACTCTAATGCGGATAAAATTAGACACTACATTTAAGAAAGAGAAACTATAAATTGGAGCCATAGGCGATACAGGGAACAACAACCACAATCAACCAAGAGTCATATATTGCCATGTGTTATAGGAGGCAGTGTAGATCTTGTCGTCTAGGCACCATTTGGAGAGCGAAGTGACCAAGTCCTCTAGCCACCTCCAAAGTCACCACCTCGGATTGATATTTTGATATAGTCCAGGTGCCTTTGGATAACATCTAATATTGGCTGGCCATACGAAGTGACTCATCATTTCCCATACATCTTAATGGAATTGTGTAATTGGTCAGTCAAACCTTGTCACTTCCTTTAGCTAGATCCTACTATTAGACTGGCATTGGCCACGTTTCAGTAGGTCCCATTATTTATTATTATTTGACCACAACATAAATTACTTGTGTATGCTTTGACTATATGTTTGCATGAAAGGCAACAACTATTTCCAGATAAGTAAAGAATCATTGACATTATAGTTCTATCTTTGGCATGGCGAGTGTCAAAGTCTAGAATGAATCCATATACCTTCTCACACATCCAGGGTAAGCTGATGGTTTAGTTATATTATATAGATTCACGAACACAGTAATTGCTTGTTCTATTTTCCTAAAATTATCATCATATGCAATGTCTTATGTTGGTTATTATTTTACTATTTGCAGTGTTTATCACTTATTTTATGGCTTGAGGAGCGATATGAGACAGTATATACCCGCCATCCTGGTTTTCAACAAGGATCAAAGCCTCTGTTAACATTAGACAATCCATTCCCTATGGAACTTCCAGATAACCTCTTTGGAGAAAAGTGGGCATTTGTTCAATTACCTTACTCAGGTAAGTGCTGAAATGTTCCTAAAAACAAAAGCTGGTTAATGCGTCACATTGATTCAGATTTATATTTAGGTATGCTTCTTGGCATTATAATTACAAGTAAAACTGTGAAATGGTGATGCTAGTAATATATGTATTTTGAAATTGGTAATATGATGGAAGAAGAATATTTTTGATATATGCCTAGGAAGTTATACTTAACTTGTGTGCTTTATATATTCACTTTGAGTTACCATTAGATTTATTTTGGTGAGCATTGTTCCCATTTTTTCTATATGAGTTTGATGCTTTGATATATAGGTTTCTTATCTGATATCCTTCAATCCTTCATCCCTCTTTGTATATCACTTAAGTTCATGTTTTCACTGTTTGTGGTATATGCTTGTCACTTAGACATTTGACAAGTTGGATTGGGATTTTGACTATCAAGCTAATAGGAAAAAAATAAAAAAGAGAACAAAGTAGGAGCTGAGGAAAGAACAATAATGCGATAGAATGGAAAAACAGGCCCTGAAGCTGCAAAAAGCTAATCATGCAGCTTTGGAAGGCTTCCTATCTGCTTCAGCTGCACAAGCATGAAGGCCAATAAATTTATGGAGCTTGCAAGATATATGAGTAGGTTTACAAATCAAGAGACATGCAAGCTGCACAAGCATGAAGCAACTTTTTCATCTGAAGAATTTGATGTTTTTGTTTATATTCAGTCTAAAGCTGGAATTCAGAAGCATGTTCTTTCCATGGTGGAATTAATGAAAATTCTCTCTGATAGAATTCCACATAGTCAATTAGGCAAATGATTGTGGTTGAATGGGTTCTTGCAGTATTCAGCTTAGATTCCGTAAGTGTATTCTTTCATTTCCTGGTGTATTTATTAGTTTTAAGATGGCTTAGTACACTGAGAAAACCGCATATCTGACTTTATGAGTTTGACCTTCCAAACTGGGGAGAGGGGCAAATCACAAATCGGAGGAGAGGGAGGCGGTGTTGGGTGTGAGAATGCAAAAAGAAGGTAGCGGACTCATCTCACAGGCGAGGGGGTAGAAGGAGAAAGTAATATGGATTAGAATTTCCCTGTTTATCTGATTACCTGGTCTAGTTTGATTTGACTGAACTTGCTTTGTCTACCTAATTCCTCAGGTTTAGCCCTTATTCAAATCTGATTCGAGCCCAGGATGCACTGGAACCAAATCCACCACATGATAAACTCAATTAGATACTCAATTTGCCAAAAGAAGTTGAATTGAGCCTCAGATCATGAATTATACATAGTTTAATTTTATTTAAAACTAAGGTATAGCATCTCCACTTTTCTTACTGTATACCAGCTGAAGTTTTATGCTATTTCTTTTTAGGTGCCTCATTATCTACCAATGTAATTTCTACTTTCTGGGGATATTAAGTGGCATACCATCAAGAGAACTTGGTAATCAATATCTGTATCAACTATGTTTTGCCAGACTTAAGCTCAAAATTTAGTTGGAACTTGCAACGCTAAAATGCCATGTCGGTTCATTTTTCTCTTCTTCATTTTTAGTAGTTAGTAGTTCTCCTTATTAGATTGTCTTGATTATATCTCTAACAGACTTAATATACTTTCAGCTGTTGTTGAAGAAATGTCATCATTTGAGACAAGGAATGCCTTTGGAGGAAGCCTAGATTTGGAGCTGTTAGGCTTTGAAATAGACAGCAACACATTGGTCCCTGGGCTCGCTGTTGCATCTTCACGCGCTAAACCTTTGGCAGGTAGCTAATTTTCTAGAATACTAAGTCTTGATTTATAGAGATGCCAAGTATCTCTATATTTTTGTTTCTATTTGATCAGTTGTGTGACATTGTCATTCATTAATTAAAACATTTTGGAAACTCTGTTATACTTGACCAAATGCATTATCACCAGCTTGGATGAACGGCCTGGAGATTTGTTCAGTCGAAACCGATATTTCCCGGGCTTGCTTGATTCTATCAGTTGGGGTTTCTACCAGGTATACCTATGCTACCTATCCTAAGAACGCATCAACAACTAAGGAGGCAGAAGCTTGGGAAGCTGCAAAGAAGGCATGTGGAGGTCTACACTTTCTTGCCATACAGGAGGAGTTAGATTCAGAAGACTGCGTCGGGTTTTGGCTCCTGCTGGAGTTGCCTCCCCCACCAGTATAGCAAGGTAATGATCTTGTTCTACTGTTGTCGATGTTTTGCTGCTTTTCTCCTTTCTCTCTCTCTCTTTTTTAAAAGAATGTAATCTTTTGGTTTTCCTTCTGTTTTGGTTCTGGAAATTTATTTACCCACTAACTAGTATCTGTATATGTAATGTGCCTTTATCAGTACCTATAGTCATTTTTCCACTGAGAGAAGTCATCTTTTACTAGATTATTTTATTTTAAATTTATCTATTTAAATATCCAGATAAAATTATTATAATTTCATTGCAAATGTTATGCAAGGACAAAAACACTAAATAATACAATAAAATTATCACATCAAAATTGGATTGTTTGTTACTAATTTAAAATATGAATTAAAGTTAAATGACCAACTCTTTTAGGTTTTACTGTTCATCAGTTTGATTAGCTCAATCAGTCCAATCAATGTGATCAATTTGTTTGATTTGTTTATTTTATATATTTATATTTTAATAGAACTGAAATAATCCTTTTAAAAATATATAAAATAAAATATTCCGACCATTCAATGTTAAATCATCAGATGTTTAAAATAAATTTTATAAAAATTCAGTTATTCTTATGTAACATTTATTGTCTTAATATTAAATAAAATAACAAAATATCTTTATTTTATTTTAATAGATTATTAAAATATAATTTAATCTCCCGTCTACTACCCAACATAAGGGGAAGATCTATTGTGGGTAGATATTGTTACAATGAGTAAGTGTTTGTTATAATGAATAAGAGTTTGAATCTTAATAAAGTCGAGAAAAATATTTTTTTTATCCTAGTCAATTATAATTTTTCAATTTATCTCGTCATATATGATAGTGTGGAGTTGTAGGAAGATGAATTTTATTTTTTTCTACAACATAAGAGGAAGACAAAGAACTTTATGACATAATAAAACTTCTCACTCTTTTAAAATCTGAAACAAAGTTAAATCCATTTAACTCATTTTTTTCTAATTGAATGTAATAAATTAATTCTAACCCTCGAATAATGAAATAAGATAAAGTATCTAATTCTCGAACAGATTGAATTGGGCACAATCGTATTTTAAATGTACTATCTTCTATCAACCTCATTATCAAGCTTTCATAATCTCTTTCGTTTTTATAATTGGTCTTGGGATGAGTTGGCAAACATGTTGAGGATTGTCATCATAATCTCTATTTTTAAAAAATATATATATATATTTTAAATAGTATTTTTTTTCTTAATTGATCCTGTCGACAAGCGGAGAGGACTCTCGCTCAGATGACTCAATCGGACAGAGATGACCCGGTCAGACGGACGAGTTGCGGTGACGTGTGAGTCGGGCTCAGGACTAAAGGCTAGCGGGACATATTTGAGTCGGAGTCGGACCCAAAATGGGGGCACAGGAAGCAGAAGATGAAGGGAAAATATTTCAACAACAGAACCCCTTTTCTGAAGCACCCAAGGGGCCTTATATAGGGGAGGAAGATGTTAGGATGTATACTAAAAGTCTTGCTTTTGGTTAGAATACATTTACATTTTAAAGAGAATCGCAAAATCACACGGTGCATATTTATATTAGTATGTGCACAACATGTCTCGTACTTGGCATTGTAGATAACATGGTGCGTGGTGTCACACAGAAGATCATGTTATCAAGTTCCTTGTAGAAGTATAAGAAAGAGGCTCACAACCGAGATGGAGTTGAACAAACCATTGGGATGATTGTAGTGTAATTATGTGTGGTTTATCTTAACCATAGAAATACACTAGTACGCTTTGTGTGCATTGTGTAGGACCAAAAGAGAGGTCATCCAATTTTGTATTGACTTCATAAATTGGATTAGACCTCAGATATATATTATGGAGTACGATCTCTTAATCCCGAAATAATAACGGGCACATATGATTAATTATTATTTCTTTGACTTATCAATGGGCGAGATTTATTCTGTTAAATCGATAGACCCGGTAAATTAGGAAATAATATTAATTATATGGTGTGCCCTTGATTATTGACGGAATCCATGTCCTGTTGAGTCGGGATGATGATACCCCCTTCATGAGCTCAAAAGGATTGTCATGTCAAATCTTGCAAGTGGACTATGGTCCGACATGATGAAAAGGTTGAGTGGTACTAATCAAGGATCAAGAGGATAATTAATTTAATTGTCAGTAATTTAAATTAATTATCGGGCATTCGATATCTTAAACACGAGGAGATGGACGACTCATAATAGGTGGAGCCCATATGAAAATATAGGGTTGGTGAGGAAGTTCAATGGGATCCTTTAATGAAATAGATCTCCATTAATGGATCGGGTTTGGATCGATTAGCGGGCCAAGAATCAACTCCTCCTCCTGGTCCTTACCTTAGCCCTATAAATACCCCATAGGAGTCATGGTACTAAGGCTAATTAATCCACAATTAATCCCTGATTAATATGGAATTAATTCATCTCCTAAACCCTAAGCCTCTCTCTCTTAGGGCAAACCTTGCGCCGACGATAGAGGAGGAAGAAGGAGGAGAATTCCTTGGGTTCTCATCTCCATCAGCTCCTTCTCTTTGGCGTGAAGGCATAGCCAGGTTGAGGAGAGATCGGTGAAAGGTAGAAGGAAGGGAGAAGCTCACCGACGGCGAGCTTTTGTTGCGGTTTTGCGGTGCCGGCGAGAGGAGAAGAAAGTTGTTTCTTCTCCACTTCTTCACCCTGGTTTCTTCTACTTTCTTCATCATCGATCAGTCCTCTGCGTGCGCAGCCAAAGGAGCAAAGGAGACAAGTGATCGGTGGCTGGAAAACAGGGTGTTCTCACCTTGATTTGCGCCGGCGGTGAGGAAGAAAGAGTTAGGGTTTTCGGTGAATTGTGGGGAAGAAGAGGGAGTTCTCTCAGCTTCTTCTTCCTCTTCTTCATCTTCCTAGCTTTTCTTTTGGTGTTGCCTTGAAGTTGGTCGGACCTTGGAGCTAAAGGTGGCCAGCGGTTTGAGGAGGAAAGGTAGATAGGCAATCGGCACAAGCTAACCCTAGCCTTTCTAGGGGTTGTGTTGGTGGTTGGAAGAAGCTTGAAGAAAGGTGATAAATTTGAGGCATTCGGTGACTCCGCGTCTTGGTAGCTCATCGCCCACACAACACCCAGGAGGGGAGGGTCATAAGGTAGAAGACTGCGAGGTAAAATACGAGGTATACCTCTCCCTAGCTCCTCTTGTTTTCTTGTTATTTTCATGCTTATTTTTATTTTTATTGCTTTGATTATTGTTTTCATTGTATGAGTTAATTAATTGTCATGGATTAATTATTAGTTAATTAATATGCCAATTAATTTTTGTCATGAACCCTGATTATAAACACAAAAATCAGTGATCCATTCGTCATTTTTTCCGCGGTTGATTAATCCGAAAAGTTACAAGGCCTTAACTTTTGTTTTGGCTAAGTTGTAACTTGGATTAATTAACATAACGATGAGACGGTTGTTTGGGAGATGAGTCTCTATTCGGATTAAATTTTTAATCCGTAGACATAGAGATGTCTCTCATGTTCGACCCCGTGGTTGCTTAGGAAATCCTCAAGCCATACAAGGGTTTACACCCAATAGAAGAGATCCCCTTATCTTGTCGAGGTTGTCTTGTCTCATTAAAAACTGACCTGCTGACATAATGATCTTCTGGCAGCCTTAGTCTCCCCGAGGGTTCAGCGTAGCCGCCTGAAGGTCTGTACAAGCTGTCACTTCCATCCCAATTAATGTCTGATACTCTGACAGGATATGATTACGACAGATGTCTTTTCCTTATAATGAGAAGATATGGAGGATCTTAAAAGCTTGATCATGATTAAACTACGGAGACAGTGGGGTCACCTTGGCTGATCTCACTAGGCACGGTGATTAATCCATCCGGATTGGTTGGCCGACCGGGAGTGGTCACTCGGTGAGACTTGGTCAATCGGGCTTGACCTACTGAGTAGCTATGAATCCGTCAGGGTCTGGCCGACCGAGTGAAAACGATCACCCGGATGAGCTGGATCTCTCTGCTATCAACGACTCTTGGGTGTACAAATTGTCTGTGAGCCGCTAGTCCGACCGACCGACTGGGTATGCCCGACTGGACAACCGGCGACCGGCCGCGAGTCGCTTCTTAAAGTGGGGTGAGTGATTTCGTAGACAGGATGATCAAGTCATCCAGTCGGGCGTGCCCGACCGGGACCATCCGCCCGGAGCTAGACTACACATTCGATACCCTCTTTTTCAAGGGAGTCAGGCACATGCTTTTCCGTCAGCCCCACTAAACCCTCCCGACAGGATCTGTCGACCGAGGACACCCGACCGGCTACCGCCGACCGGACCAAATCCGCGCAACCTCAAACTTTGATCCATCAGGCTAGGTTGACACCTAGCGTGCCCGACGTTCTTAGCCCGACCGGGCCTCCTTCAGACCGAGCTTAACCCCCGACTGGATCATAAGCCTCCCCTTCAAGTCTAGTCAAAGGAGGCGATGAGTCCGACTGACTAGGCTATTCGCCCGATCGGACCTCCTTGACGTCACGGTCCCTGCGTTCGTTATGGCCCCCGAATCTCAATCATTATGGGTCGAATCCTTAGTCAAATCAATATTTAACGCTCTTGCCACACGTCCTACCCCGACTGGAGCTCCCTGGCAACGAGGCGTCATTTGTCAGACTCGTGCGGCGTCAGGGTGAGTGTCTCGAAGCATTGGTAAGGGCGGGAAACTGACGGTCGGGATCTAATCCTGCCTTTTTTACCCCGCGCATCCAACGGGTCTCATGAGTCCCCCTGTAGTATAAATAGGTCCGCCTCCTCCATTTTAACCTTCTTCGTTTTATCTTCTATTTTCACTTCCTCTTCTGTCCGATCTCCGCCGTCCGACCACCGTGAACTCCGGCGTTCTGTCATTTCCGGCTAGCCCGACCATCTTTTATTTCTTCACCTCCGGTTGCCCGACCTCTAGGTACTCTTTTTCTTCTTATCCGAGTTCATACTTACAATTCCTGACCCCGACCCAATGGCTGAGTCAACCTCTTCGGTCGGTTTGTTGTACACCACCACTATCTCTACCTTGACCCTCGCCCATCTAGAGACCATCCGGTCGGACTACCAAATCTCGGAAGACCATCACTTAGCCCTTCCCACTCGTCGCGATCGCCCCCATCAGCCTCCCTTAGGTTATTTTACCATCTTCAAAGATCACTTATTGGCCGGTTTGAGATTCCCCCTTCACCCATTCATTAAGGAAGTCTGTAGGTATTTTCAAATACCTCTCTCTCAGCTGGCCTCGAACTCCGTTCGAATTTTATACGGTACGGTAGTCGGCTTTTCTACATACCGCATTCCTCTCAACCCCAGGGTTTTTCATTTTTTCTATTACCCCAAAAAGCAGAAGCCGGGCAACTTCTTCTTTCAAGCCCGAGCCAAATCGGCTTTCTTAGATAAAGTCCCCTCCTCTAATAAGGGTTGGAAGACCCATTTTTTCTTTGTGAATACCACCCCGACCCCGAATTGGCCTACCAAGTGAGTAGAGGACCTACCCAATCAGCCATACATGGCCAAGAGCTATCGCTCAGAGTCGGCCTTTCAGTTGGCTTTCTCCAAGATCGGGGGGCTCCGCTTCCACGCCGGTCGGCCGCTGAGTGAAGCCATTTTGTACATTTTCCGGCCAAGCCATACCCCTACTGCTCTACCTGGCACCTTTGGTAAGTTCATACTCTTCCTTTGAACCTTTTAGCGCTAACTAAACCTCTCTCTGTGTCGTAGCGGAAGCCATGTGGAACACCATCCTTGCTGATGAGCTCGGCCTGGATGAGGCAGAGTTGAACGCTCGAGCGGCGGAGGAACTGGCGAACCGGGAAGTGCCACCGGTGAATAGTGCCCCAGTCCCGGAACAATCAGAGAATGCCGAGGGTGACTCGGGGGCGGAACCACTAGCGGGGGATTCTGAGACAGAGCCCCAAGTGGTGGATTTAGAAACGGAGGCACCGGCTATGGAAGCAGAGACAGAGCAGCTGCCCTCCGAGAGACTAACGAGAAAACGCTGCCGAGTGATCATTTCCCCGAGTGTGTCTCTGGCTCGGGAGTTGACCGAGGAGGCTCATGATCTGATGGCTCCTCCTCCCGATCGCACTACTTCTGACACAAGGGCCCTGGCCTCCAGCTCGGCTCCACCTCGCTCGGCAGCCTCGGTGGATCCCTCCGGAGCTGACGCTGTGGCTGCTCTTTTGGCAATGCAGTCTCCTCCGCAACTCCCAGTGGATCTGCAGCTTCCCTCGGCGGTTAGCTTAACCCAGATCGTCCAACCCCAACCGATCAATCTGCACGGTCAGTTGGTGATAACTAGTATTTTATGACATTTTATTTGCTCATTTACTTAGCATTTTTCATCCTCTCGTACGTTTAAATCATGTTTATACCATATTTTACGATTAGGATTTATTTTTGGAACTCATTACAATTTCTTCTAAATTTTGGTATTATTTCATGATTTTTTTAGGGAATTAGAAGCTGGGTTGAGGCTGGGTCAAACCAAAGCTGAAGCTGGGCTGAATCCAGCTGTTGGGCCAACGTATGGGCTGGATTTGACTGTTCTCCACGGTCTGAACCCAGGCGCACACATCTGCCCGAACGGATCTCCACACAAGAGGCTCGGCCATCATCGAAGCCGGACTCATCTCCTCTCCATCTCACACACTCGAGACTTCCTTCCTCCTTCTGATCCCCATCGCCCGCTCCATCTTCTCCCCTTCGGCCGGCGGCTTCCTCTTGGCTTTCACCGCTGTCGGCCGGACCATTTCTTCTCCCTCATCTCTTCTCCACCGCAGACCAATCTCAACCGAGGCATCCAATCCGCAAACCCTAGGGCCGATCCTCTTCTTCTCCACCTCCACTTCTTCTTCTTCTTCACTCTTCATCAGATTGGGCAGCCACTCCTTCATCAGATCGGATCCAGCAGCTTTCATCACTCTTCCGGCAGCTACTTCCATCACAGCAAATTGCATTTCCCAGCAGTTTCTTCACAACCGATTCTTCCAGCTCTCTTCAGATTTGGGTTGATTGGTTTCATGTATTTGGTTGTTATGTGTTGATTGTTGGATCGTCTATTGTGATTGATTGTTGAATGCTTGTATTTGATGAATTTTCCCCATTTCAAATTGCACGTACTTGAAGTAATTTAGAGCATGCCTATCTTGTGTTCGGTTAAATGCCTCTTAGAACAGTACTTTCAATTGTGATGTTTCTTAGTTGCTTAACTTTTATTTTGTATTGCTTTTCCCATTGCTTTAAGTTCTATGTCTTCATTTACATGCAATTAAGTTAGGTTAGATTAGATTTCTTTAATGCGGTAGGTTTTGCTCCATGTTTATTTTAGTTAATGCTTTATTTCAATTTGTCCTTTTCTTTTCTACAAATGTAGTTAGGTTAAATTAGATTTCCCTACTTGCATTGTTTTTCATTAATTAGGATTAGATTTCATACTTGCTTTGCTATTTCATCTCTTTGTCATAGCTTTCAAATCCAAACTTCAGTTTCATATCCAAAATCCAAACGCAATAACTTGGAATCCTAAGGTTTATTAACTTATCATTACATTTCTTGAGAGAGACGACTCGAGTTACTCTATACTACATTAGTTTAGAGAAGTTCAATATTTTAATTGTATTTGAAACCGTAACACGACTAAAACGGTTATCAAATTTGATGTCATTGCCGGGGAATGTAGTGGTGTTTGATAATTTTAGGATTTGATTCTATTCTTATTTGCTTTATCCTTTTGTACACGGGTGTTGCTATTTTGTATGTTTTGTGACAGGACTGCAGGTTCAAAATGTCTTCAAATGAACAGTTAGAGATCAAATTTTTGATGGAGTTAAAAGATTTGTTTAAGCTGAAGGAGTGCCAACAAAGGACAAACGCTTATACATCTACTTACCAGCAGCCGTGTCAACAATTTTAGCAGCAAAACGAATATTTTTAGCAGTCCCACTCGAATTTTCAAGAATCAGATTATCAATTTTAGCAAGGGCAGCCACAATTTCAGCCTTTTCAAGAATTTCAGCAGCCCTATTCAGATTTTCAGCAAGATTTTCAACCATTTTAGCAGCCACAACAGCAGTTTCAGCAGAGCTTCCAAGATTTCCAACAACCATTCAATTATGATCAGCAAGGATGGCCACATTCACAGCAAGTTTATCAGCCACCATTTCAGAATTTTCAGCAAGACTTTTCATCTTCACAGCCCCAGAATTTTCAACCTTTCAGCCAACGCTTTCAGCAAGTAGATCAGCAACTCCAGAGTCACATTCTTCAGCAACCTCCACCAAGTTGTCAAACTGATTTTCAACAACCTCAACAGTCAGATAGGTATAACTCATTTTCTAATTCCTACGATTCTAATTGGGGGGATCAGTCATATTTCAGGTATGAGGATACACAAAGTCAATTTACTGAGCCATATCCAGCATATCAGAACCTACAGACATTCCAGGATGATCCTATGCCTCATGGTCACATCCGGTTCAGCAACACGAACCGAAGTTTCCAATCACATTGGAGCCCTTTTTCACTCAATTTTTTCAACAACATGAGAAAAGTTTTCAGCAGTTGAGCACTCAGATTAGCGCTCAGATTCAACAACAAGAGAGGGATTTTCAGCAGCTTAGCACTCAGCTTAGCGCTCCATTTCAGCAGTATCTGGGAGACTATAGACAGGATCAGAGTAGGGCTGATGCTTCCATTCAGAACATAGAGCGACCAAGTGGACAGATATTCTCCACCATTAGTCAGATGCAGACTACAGGGACCAGGATCGATGTTCAGAGAGGATATTCTAGTTCAAATGAGACAGAGGAGGTATTAGCTACAGAGGAGGCTGAAGATTTGAAGAATGTATCTGACTCATTTTTTGTTGCAGATGATTCTATAGGTGTAGGGGATTGCACTAAGCCCCAGGGATCACCTATATTGATTGAGATGCCTTCAGAGGATAGGTTTGAGATTGTAGGGGATTGCACTGAGCCCCAGGGACCACCCATAGCTACTGGGCAGTCATTATCTATAGAGGCAGTGGAGGAGATGGATGGAAAAGCTTGTGACAGCCTTAAACTCATTTCTGAAGCTCCACAGGACCTTTCTCATCTTTTATTTTGTGATGATATTGTTATTGATGGTCCTAATTTTTCTAATATGGTTGTTGCAGATATGATTGATAAAGAATGCGTTGCTGATGAATATATAGGTGTAGGGGATTGCACTGAGCCCCAGGGACCACCACCATTGACTGATGCATTAGAAGATTCAGAGAATCAGTATGAAAGTGTAGGGACTTGCATGGTGGAAGCAAGAACCCAAGAATCACCTGAGTTAGTTGAATGTCCACCAGAACTTGAGCCTGAGATGGAACCTGTTCTTAACCAGGAGGAAGCTATGGATACATCTACTCTTGTAGAATCTCCATGTATTTTTCAACACGATCAAGTAAGTATTTCTCCTTTTCCTTTGGAAAATTTCAGGGAGGTACCTACATTTGACTTCATTGTTTGTGAAACACATCTTGCTACATATTATGCTGAAATTAAGTGTGAGAAATCCATAGAGGTACCTAGTGTTGAATTTGTTGAATGTGACACAATTCTTGAGACATTTCATGTAGAGTCTGATTGTGAAAATTCCATAGAGGTGTCTAAACTTGATTTTGTTCATTGTGATGATATTCTTGGTACATCTTATGCTGAATTGATTGTGAAAAATTAATAGAGGTACCAAAAATTGATTTCATTGGTTATGATAAGTTTCTTGATGCATCTTTTGTAGAAAATGATTGTGATAAATTTATTGAGGTACCAAAAATTGATTTCGTAGGATGTGACGCATATCTTGATTCTTTTTATGTAGAGGTGGTATATATTTCACTCTTTTCTTACCCTGCATGCGTGCGGGAGGTATTTTCTCTACATGGTTTTGTAGGGCGTCGTCGACTTCTGGAGAGGGTGCTACAACTAAATAGACTCCAACCCCCTGGAAGGACTTCCAACAGGCATCAAGAGGGAGGAGTTGCTTTTAGTTTGACTTGTAGCACTTCACCTCTTAATTGGATCTTGAACCTGAATCGTCTCCGGCCACCGGAACACACTTATGCGAAGCTGAAGTGTGGGGGAGCAGTGCACTATAACATTGATCACGTGAGGAATTCTCTCTCGACTACCCAAACTCCACCACCACCGGGATGGATGTTACTCCTTAACTGACTCCAGCCGCCAGGAATAAAGGGGAGTTTGTTCCTTTTCTTTCATTTTCTTATTTTTCTTTATGTTTATACTTGCATGTTTGTTTGCTTTTATACTTTGCATTTACGCTTTGCTTCCTCATTTTGCATTTTGTTTGGTCTTGAATAAACCTTACTTGATTTCCAGTTGTATCTTCCTACATGTTCCTTTATTATGCTTTGAGAATCATAAAAGATGGTTAAATCTGACTATTAAGTTTTGGTTTCCTTGGTATGCTTGGAGATATTAATTGCATTTAGTCAATTGTTGTGGTGATGGACTCTATCTTGTTAGATTAAGCATGACATTTTATTGTTCACCTAGTGAGGATATGCCCATGCCTATTCTTAATCTTTTTATGTGTGATAGCATTTGTGATACTTGACACTCTAGAACTTGCTTTGATTCTTTTTGAAATTACATTAACATAAGCTTACATGAATATGACAGAGGCAAACTTTCTTGTTGATCTCTTAGTTTTCCCTCTACTTTGCTATGGTTACTAGTGAGCATTTCACCTATTGCTTTCATGTTTCATTGTCTTTCCTTTCTCAGATCTTCTCATTGTCTTTACATTCTCACTATTATATCTCTATTAGCTTATTCTTTCCTTGAGCATGAGAGCATAAGGTGATTGCATTATGAGTATATTTTTATTTGTCTATTATCAGCCTCTATTATTGTAAGTTTTAGATGTTATCATGCTTTGTTACATTGTCTGAGGCAAGTTTTAAGTGTGGGGGAAAGATAAGTATGCATGGACGAATGCTTGTTGAAAAAAAAACTCTTTCTGTGAAAAAAAAATGAAAAATGAAAAAAAAGTGAAAGAAAAAAAGAAGTGAAAAAAAAGAAGAAAAAAATGAAAGAGAGAAAAAAAAAATTCTCAAGCATTTGGGATTTTGTTAGTTATGAACAAAAAGGAATATTTTCTTGATGCATACTCTTTTGATATCATTGTTGAGAGAAATTCAAGAGTTACGTTGTTAATACATACATGCATTTTTAGAGATGTTTTAAGTGGTTGTTGTGTATTTCATTGAGAATGTGCAAGGAGAATTTTGAGTTTCGATGTTTGGTTGAGTTTTTATTTTGGCATATGGTTTGATTGTATACATCATGTTGATTACCCCAATGCTCTCATATTCTCTGTGATCTCCTTTGTTATCTACCCTTCTTGTTCTTTTATCAGCATTTGGTTTCATCATTAGTCATTGAAAAGTCCTCTTGATTTGTATACTTATGTTATAGTAGTGGAGAAGTAGAAAATAAGCAAGCATATGGTAGTCCAATGTCATGCATGCTTTGAGGGAACTCCACTTTCATATTTGTTATTTCTGTGAGCATCAGTGCATATATCCATCTTGTGAGGTTTTTGTCATGCTTAGTTTATTCAAGTTGATGAAATTACCATGCCTTTTGACTTATGTGAGATTTGAAACCATAAATACATTGATTTACTTGATGATCCTAAGTAACCATCTTTTGTTATTTTTAAAGTATCGATAGAGGATGTAATGTTTGGGAGATATTTTGTTTTCTTTTAGTTTTGTTTGCTTGCTCAAGACGTGCAAGAATTAAGTGTGGAGGTGTGATAACTAGTATTTTATGACATTTTATTTGCTCATTTACTTAGCATTTTTCATCCTCTCGTACGTTTAAATCATGTTTATACCATATTTACAATTAGGATTTATTTTTGGAACTCATTACAATTTCTTCTAAATTTTGGTATTATTTCATGATTTTTGTAGGGAATTAGAAGCTGGGCTGAGGCTGGGTCAAACCAAAGCTGAAGCTGGGCTGAATCCAGCTGCTGGGCCAATGCATGGGCTGGATTTGACTGTTCTCCACAGTCTGAACCCAGGCGCACACATCTGCCCGAACGGATCTCCACACAAGAGGCTCGGCCATCATTGAAGCCGGACTCATCTCCTCTCCATCTCACACACTCGAGACTTCCTTCCCCCTTCTGATCTCCACACAACTTTTTCTTAGATGTCACTCAGATTTGTCTTTCTTTTCTTTGTTACTCATGACTTTGCTTTTAACATTTGCTTCTGTGCAGTTTTGGGTCTCCTGTCGGGCAGTCACCCAGTCCTTTGTCCGCAACACCAGGGAGCGCCGGGCGGCAGAGCAGAGGGTTAAAGAACTGGAGACCCAGTTGAGTCACTACACTCTACCCCCGGCGAGGAGGGCCTGGGGCTCCTCCAGTGTGAAATAGCCGTTTTGAAGGCGCAGTTGGAAGAGGCTGACGCCCGGGCGGAGGAGGAACATGCCCTACTGGCAACCGCCTCCCGGGAAATAGACCAGCTGGTCGTTCGACTAGAAGGCGCGGAGGCTCAGAAGAAAACGACTATGATCTGCCTGTTGGTGCAGAATGCACCAAAGTCAAACCTGTGTTTTGATAATGGCAACAAAGGTCAAAAGATAAGTCTTACTTGTTGTCTAACAAGTTACTCTAGTGTACAGGAAAAGCCCTAGCGAAGGAATGCCAGAGTCAAAAGCCCTAGCGAAGGGATGCTAGGCACCTGGCGAAGGAATGCCAGGGTAAAAAGCCCTAGCGAAGGACTGCTAGGCACCGGGCGAAGGACAGCTCGGCATCCAAGCCCTGGCAAAGGATCGCCAGGCAAAAGTCCAACCAAAGGAGCGGTTGGCATCAGGTAAATTCTCCTGAGAGGAGTAGGTGAGGACGCGTTCCCCGTCGAGGGAACAGTAGGCGTCGGTTCGACCTAGGGCTCCATTTTGGAGACCAAAGTCAGAACCAAGACAGCTAAGGCTGTATAAAATAACAATTAATTGTTTTATTGTGTTTTGGACTAACCCTTGATGCAGGACCGAAGGAACGTGTGTCTGCAACTCAGAGAGTCTCAAAGGAGTGAGGCAGCAGCTGAGCAAGGCGCCCTGAGTGTCCAGGGCGCCCTCAAGGTGAACCAGAACCAAGCGAAGCAAAAAGGGCTTCAGCTGCTTACTGGGCAAGGCGCCCTCAGCAGCGAAGGCGCCTTCGCCAGCCAAGGCGCCCTCAGCAGCCAGGGCGCCTCCACGCCCAAGACTGCGAAGCTTCAGCTTTATCCAGAGCCGAGATTTCTGCGCAGAAGAAGTCAGCCAAGGCGCCCTCTACGACCAAGGCGCCCCCAGAGTCAAACTTATCCCTATTCGGATGGGATAACTGTTGACCGAGCTAAATCCGGATCGGCTGACACGTGGCAGGGCGCCCCCGACGTCCAGGGCGCCCCTGGGTGCTATAAATAGCACCCAACGCCCAAGCCTTCGATATCAACTTCGTACCAAAGCATCCACGCTCTTCTGTGCTCACGCCTTGTCCCAAAAACTGCCCAACTCGAGCGACGACGTCTTGCTGCTCCGGAAAGTCAACCCACAACCGGACATCGGTAATAGAAGAAATTTTCTATTAAAAGTTTATAGTGCTATACTTGTAAATATCTTTCTGTAAACTGATTTTGCGTTCATATAGAATTACCCAAAGTAAACGATCAACGATCGTGGGCCTTGGAGTAGGAGTGGACTTAGGCTCCGAACCAAGTAAAAAATACTGTGTTCGCGTGTCTTAATTTCTTTCCGCTGTGTAAATTGCTCTCTCCATAAATTCGAAAAGTTTTACCGATATTCACCCCCCCCTCTATCGACTCTATCGATCCAACACCGCCAAGCCCGCGCATGCTCGGACTTGGACAAGAAAACTATAAATGCTAAGGCTTTGGCCGGGCAACTAAAAGAGTCGGATGTCGCCCACCATCAGACCCAACTGGCCTTAACTAATAAGGAAACGGAGCTGGCGGCTAAGGAGAAATCCTTTAAGGACCTGGAGGCTCAACTGGTGGCTCGGGAAGCAGAAATAGCTGAACGAGATGTCGAGCTCAATCAGTTGAATGACGAGTTTGCAGCCTACAAGGAGGGAGAAGCGGCTCAGTTCAAAGAACGTCGACTCGCATACCTTAAGTCGGAGCCCTTCTACTGACAACTGGCTCGTCGGACAGCCAACATGTTCAAGTACGACATTGAGAGCGCCCTGCAGTAGCTAAAGGAGGTCGGGCACATCCCTGAGGATCTGCCTCCCAACACAGTGAAGCCTACCCGGGTGCAGGAGCTCCTCCCAGAAGATGCATTCCCTCCCTTTACTTAATGTAATTTATTTTCTTTTTTGATTCGGCCGGTCGGGCCTGTAATTGCTTTAATGGCCTCGGGCCTTATATTAATGTCAAGTTCCTTTCAGTTCTCGTGTTGATGTATTTCTGCTTTGCTACTCTGTTACTTAGGACTCTAGTGTTACCCTTTTAGTCAGTCCCTAGCTTGCCAACATTCCTTCAAGCTTGGGCTTGCTATAAACACAACTCATAAGTTATTTTAAGCCTTTTGGGCGGTCAACCTTGAGCATTGGGTCACTCGGTCAGCCGTGTCAAATAGCTGACTATGATAACCGGTGGCCCTCACTCGGCTCATCCACCAGCAAACCCTCGGGGTCTAGCTCATCCATGGCTAAAGCCTGACAGTTACTGTGAATAAAGATCGCTCGTGCCCCCCTTAGGACACAAGTTCACTCGGGATACATTCAGGATCGATCGTTCGGGCTGGCTAAGACCCTCGCTTGGGGTCGGTCATTTGGGCTAGTGAAGACCCTGTTGGAACCCAGATGGCTAGAGAGAGGGGGGTGAATATAGCCAATCACTTAGAGCTTTGGCACAAATCGAATTTCTGCACTCAAACTTATCAGTAGCACAGCGAAAGAAATAATCACAGAGTAAGCAGAAAAACAGAAAACGAAAGCAAAGTAGACACACTAGCAAGATCGCTAACAAGGAGGGTTTACAAGGTTCGGGGATAACTTGCCCCTACTCCTTGGCGTGCCCTTAAGGTGGGCGATCCATTGATCATCGGCAGATCAAGCCCCGGTTATCACCGGATAGAAAGCAACCTCCTTCTCGGTGGAAAAACCTCTCCACAACGTTTCAATCACAGATTTAAGTTTAAGCACAAAGAAACAACAAGAAGGATCTTACTCAAACACTTAACAAGGACAAGAACACAGCAAGCTTTCCTGAGCTCCACCCAGCGGCGATCTCACGCAAGAAACTCTTCCTCGTGTCTTCCCACTGTCGGACTCCAAGCCTCTTGTTCTCTCCTTCAAGCGCTCAAGTAATGGATGATTGCTTCTCGATTGCAGTAGCTTGCTCAAGGTGATGAAAACTTCAGAACGCACAAGCTAGATGTGGAGAACACACAGGCGCAGCAAGAACTTAGTTCGCAAAGACTAGAACACAACCTCTGCTTCAACGAACCCTTCTTCCACCCTTTTATTTCTCCACTCAGCACCAGGTGACAGCATCTCCTGCAGCCTCCAGTTGCTTCCCTGCCAACGCCAGCTACCACTGAGCCATTCCTGGACTTCCTGAGCTCCCCTCAGCCAAGCTCCAGTCAGCAGCTCCAGTCTGCAGCTCCGGCCGTTGCAACCTGAGATGGAAAACGGGCAAACCTGCTCCAAGGAAAGCCTCCATTGACTTCTCCTTGAGTGTTTGAATCCTCCCCTATCACCTGTAGCTTAATCAGAGTGTTAGAGCAGCATATCAAACAATAAATCATATATCAGATGTTAAGCGCAGAGAATCGGATACGTTCAGACGCGATCAGAGCGTCTCATAGTGCATTTTGAATTAAAGTGATCGGTCACTGGACCGATCAGAGAGCCTCTTGATCGGTCACCAGACCGATCAGGCTGGGTCCAGACCGATCAGGCTTCGTCCTGATCGGTCCCCAATGCTCGATTAGAAATCGCGATTTCTTTGGGACTCTCCTGGATCGATCACTAGACCGATCCCAGGTTGTGGGTCGATCACCCGACCGATCCACCCCTTTATAGGGTAATTTCTGAGTTTCGCAGTCCAGACCCCCTGATCGATCACTGAACCGATCAGGAAACCTCCTGATCGGTCACCAGACCGATCAGGATGGGTCCAGACCGATCAGGCTTCGTCCTGATCGATCATAGAGAGGAACCTGCGATGCTGGATCGTTCTCCAGACCGATCTACAAAGTGATCCTGATCGATCACCAGACCGATCAGGAGCAGTTCAGCAAGGGAACTCAACCTCACTGTTTGCTCCCTGATCGGTCACCAGACCGATCAGGAGCTAAGCAGTGGGTGAAACGCATACTCCCTGATCGGTCACCAGACCGATCAGTCATCGCTGGATCGGTCACCAGACCGATCCACGAAGGAGCACCGTGCCAACTCCCTGATCGGTCACCAGACCGATCCAGGGGCTCCAACCTAGCCCTCCAAGCTAGGGTCTCATCCACCTTAGCCCTCCAAGTTAAGGATTTTTCACCTAACCCTCCAAGTTGGGAATTTGCACCTAACCCTCCAAGTAGGACTTTGCACCTAGCCCTCCAAGCTAGGACTTTTCACCCAACTCTTCCGAATTAGTACTTTTCAAACCTAGCCCTCCAAGCTAGGACCTGACCCTCCAAGCCAGAACTTTTTCACCTAATTCTCCAAGATGGGAATTTGCACCTAACCCTCCAAGTTAGGACTTTTTACCTAGCCCTCTAAGCTAGGAATTTTCACCCACCTCTTTCGAATTAGGACTTTTCACACACCTAGCCCTCCAAGCTAGGATTTTCAACACCTAACCCTCCAGGTTAGAATTTTCCAACACCTAGCCCTCCAAGCTAGGATTTTCCATACCATGCCTGATCCCCGATCAGGACTTAATCATAATCAATAATCATCCACTTAAACTAAAATCGGTGTCAACACCAAAACAACAATCAGGGCCAGACTGCATCAACAGACCCTTGCTCAATTATCTGACTACCACTAGGCTTTTTGCAATTCAGTGGGTCGGTCCCGGACGTCGCTTGGATTGCCTGGCCGAGCATGAACAGCCACACCGGACCGGCACAGAGGTCAACAGGTGCGTGGGAGCAGACCCACTTATAACTCGCCTAAGCGAGATTCTGGACGCCGCTCGGCTTGCCCGATCGAGCGTGAACAGTCACGTCCGACCAGCATCGAGTTCAGCGGGTGCGTGAGAGCAATCCCACTTATAACTCGCAAGGGAGAGAGTTTGGACACCGCTCGACTTACCCGACCGAGCATGGATAGCAACGCCCGACCGACACCGAGGTCGACGGGTGCGTGGGAGTATGCCCACTTATAACTCGCCAGGGCGAGAGTCTGGACACCGTTCGGCTTACCCGACCGAGCGTGGACAGCCACGCCCGACCGACACCGAGGTCGGCAGGTGCGTGAGAGTATGCCCACTTATAACTCGCCAGGGCAAGAGTCTGGACACCGTTCGGCTTACCCGACCGAGCGTGGACAGCCACGCTCGACCGACACCGAGGTCGGTGGGTGCGTGAGAGCATGCCCACTTATAACTCGCCAGGGTAAGAGTCTGGACATCGCTCGGCTTACCCGACTGAGCGTGGACAACCACGCTCGACCGGCACCGAGGTCGGCGGGTGCGTGGGAGCATGCCCACTTATAACTTGCAAGGGCGAGAGTCTGGATGCCGCCTGGCTTACCCGACCGAGCATGGATAGCCACGCCCGACTGACACCGAGGTCGGCGGGTGCGTGGGAGCATGCCCATTTATAACTCGCCAGGGCGAGAGTCTGGACACCGCTCAGCTTACCCGACCGAGCGTGGACAGCTACGCCTGATCGACATCGAGGTCGGAGGGTGCGTGGGAGCATGCCCACTTATAACTCGCAAGGGCGAGAGTCTAGACGCCGCCTGGCTTACCCGACCGAGCGTGGACAGCCACGCTCGACCGGCACCGAGGTCGGCGGGTGCGTGGGAGCATGCCCACTTATAACTCATGTGAACGAGAGTCTGGATGTTGAGTCGTGGTTATCCTGATCATTATCATCATATTTACGACTAACACTATTACAAGGTTTGCTCGAGTCTTAATCATGATATAATTGTAAATGTATGGTGCTCCAGGGTCATCCCAGCCTTTTTTTCTTGAGCGTCTTGCAAGTAGTAGACACCAGACCCCAGCTTCCCGACCACCAAGAAGGGTCCTCCCCATTGGGGTTCCAGCTTACTCACCTCCCCGACTGGTTTGACTCTCTTCCATACACGGTCACCGACTTGGAAACTCCTGGGTATGACCTTCTAATTGTACTTTCGCTGCATCCTTTGTTGGTAAGCAGTCATCCGGACTGACTGCTGCCCGGTCCTGGATTTCCTCGATTAGATCCAGTTCCAGACGCCTCTTCTCTGCATTATCTTCTCCATACATGTGCCTCCGATCAGATTCACACCCTACTTTCATTGGGACTACCGCTTCACTTCCGTACACCAGCTGAAAGAGGGTACAACCTGAGCTTTCTTTGGGAGGTGGTTCAGAGAGCCCATAAGACACTAGGCAACTCGTCAACCCACGTACTGCCTACGTGATCTAGCTTGGTCTTGAGGCCCCGCAAGATTTCTCGATTGGCGACCTCTGTTTGCCCATTGCTCTGGGATAAGCCACCGAGGTGAATGCTTGCTTGATTCCATAGGCTGTGCACCATTCCTGGATCTTCTGGCCTTGGAATTGCCGACCGTTGTCTGAAACCAACTTATGAAGTGTCCCATACCGGCATAGAATATTCTTCCGTAAGAATTTGATGACTGTCTGCTCGATGATCTGAGCCAGGGCCTCTTCTTCCATCCACTTAGAGAAATAATCCACAGCTACTAGTAGGAATTTCTTTTGAGCGACTGCGAGGGGGAAAGACCCTACTATATCCATGCCCCACTGATCAAAAAAGCATGACACAGTGGACATCCTCAAAACCTCGACTGGCCAATGCTTTGGTGCTTCTGGTAGGAAAGGCAGGAGGTGACCATCTGATCGGCATCCTTTTGAAGTGTTGTCCAGAAGAATCCAGCTAGCAAT
The DNA here is from genome assembly GCA_024364735.1 of Boesenbergia rotunda. Classification (NCBI taxonomy): domain Eukaryota; kingdom Viridiplantae; phylum Streptophyta; class Magnoliopsida; order Zingiberales; family Zingiberaceae; genus Boesenbergia; species Boesenbergia rotunda. The sequence continues at coordinate 125,832 of JAGFNQ010005500.1, forward strand.
ACCTTTCGAGCCATTAACCGACCTCCCAGATGGCTTCCACAAGATCCCAAATGTATTTCTCTGAGTACATAATCTACATCCTCTTCTCCTAAGCATTTGAGTAGCGGTCGAGAGAAGACTCGCTTGTATAAGGTATGCCCCACCAAAGTGAATCGGGATGCCTACTTTTTCAACAAGCAAGCTTGCTCAGGATGAGTCGGGAGAGTCTCATTCTGCAAATAAGCTATGAGTGGAGCTCTCCAGTCGTCGCCCACTTCCATTTCTGTCTTCGTCTCGACCTGAGTTACTAGCATGGTTTGAGGTAAGGGCTGAGTGAAGACCCACGGAGTGATGACGCTGGCTAACTTAACCAGTTCATCCGCTTTGAGGTTGTCTTCTCAGGGGATCCGGAGTATCTGAACTTCTTGAAAATCAGCTTTTAGTCGCTCATAGGCGTTTACATAGGTCTACAGCCATTCATTATTTACTTCGAATTGTCCAGCTAGCTGCCGAGTCATCAGTTGAGAATCTGAGTGGAGCATGACCCGAGCAACTCTCACGTGACGAGCAACTTGTAACCCAGCCAGGAGAGCTTCATATTCCTCTTCATTGTTGGTAGCCCGATACTCTAACCGCACGGCTAAGTGGAGATGATCTCCCTTTGGAGAAATTAATATAATCCCGATGTCACTTCCTGCCCGAGTGCCCGAGCCATCAACATAGACCCTCCATGTCTCTTCTTCTTCCTCCGTGTGAAGCTTGCTGAGAAAATCGGCTAATGCCTGAGCCTTAATAGCAGTCCAGGGCAGATATTGAATGTCATATTTACTTAGCTCTGTAGTCCACTTAATCATCCGGTCGGACGCCTCCGGGTTGATTAGTACTCTTCCGAGGGTGCTATTGGTTAACACCCGAATGGGATGAGCCAAGAAGTAAGGATGCAAACGTCGAGCCATCAACACAAGTACATTAGTCAACTTCTCGAGTGTATTATACCTACACTCGTCTTCCTTTAACAAATGTCCAAAGAAGTAAATGGACTGTTGCTCAGCATTTTTTTGTTTTACAAGTACTGCACTCACCGCTCTCTTAGTAGCTGAGAGATAAACATACAAAATCTCTCCTTTCTCAGGCTTAGCTAAGACAAGTAGATTGATAAGATAAGATTTCAACTCTTCAAAGGCTTGATCGTATTCAGCATCCCATTGAAATTTAGTGGCCTTGCGCAGGATCTTGAAGAAGAGCAGACTGCGATCGCCCGACCGGGAAATGAAGCGAGAGAGAGTTGTGGATCCTCCCGGTTAGCCGTTGCACTTCCTTCAGGTTTTTGGGTGGTGGCATGTCCAGCAGAGCTTTTACTTTACCAGGGTTAGCTTCAATACCTCTCTTAGTCAAGATATATCCCAAGAACTTCCCACTTCTCGCTCTAAACAGACATTTGACAGGTTTTAACTTCAAGCCATACCTTCTCAGGGTGCAGCAAGTCTCTTCCACATCCGCTATCAAGTCGCCTGCCCGGAGGGATTTGATGATCCACATAGACTTCTATGTTTCGTCCCAGCTGATCTTTGAATACCTTGTTCATCAATTGTTGGAATGTGGCTCCTACATTTTTAAGTCCGAAGGGCATGACTGTGTAGTAGTAGGTGCCCTTGGATGTGATGAAGCTGACCTTCTCCTGATCACTAGGGGACAACGACACTTGATGATATCCCTGGTAGGCGTCTAACATGTAGATGAGTTCACTCCCAGCCGCGGAGTCTACCATCTGGTCGATCCAAGGGAGTGGGTAACAGTCTTTGGGACAAGCTCTGTTAAGGTCTCTGAAATTGATGCAGACCCTCTACTTGTTCTCAGGCTTGGATACCAACACCACATTAGCCAACCAGGCCAGAAACTGCATCTCTCGAATGTGTCCTGCCTCCAAGAGTCTATCCACCTTAGCATGAATTATCTTGTTTTGTTCGGGACTGAAGTCCCTCTTCCGCTGCTTCACCGGCCTGGCGTCGGGGTAGACATGCAACTTGTGCTCCATGACCACTGGTCGGACACCTTTCAGATCTCGGGTCGACCATGCGAACACGTCTTGATTCTCGCTAGACACTTCACCAATCGTTGCTTGAGGTCAGGCTCCAGCTCTGGTGCTATCTTCACTTTTGTTTCTTCTCGGTCGAGAAGGAGCTGAGCCTCCTCCTTCTGCTTTCTCAGTTCAGCCCAAGGAGATGGTTGTACCATGTTACAACTGGCCGGTGGGGCTCGAAATGTCTTTCGTACTTCCGTTCAGACATCGTCGAAGTAGCATCGACGTGCTACCTTCTGGTCACCTCTTACTTCTCCCACTTGATCGCCGACTTTGAACTTCATCTTCAGGTAAAAAGTGGATTCTACTGCTTTGAATTCATTGACTGCGGGTCTACCTAGGATGACATTGTAAGCAGATGACGCGCCTCCTATCAAGAAGGTTGACCATCGGGTCCTCTTTAGGGGTTCTTCTCTGAGAGAAATGACCAACTTGATTTGGCTGACCGGTTGGACTTCATTTCCTGTGAACCCAAAGAGGGGTGTGGCCACAGGCTGCAGCTCACTGGCTTCGATCTGTAACTGTTCGAATGCCTTCTAATATAAAATATTGACTGAACTACTAGTGTCCACAATGGTTCGGTGGATCTGGTAGTTTGCTATGACTGCCGTGATGACTAGTGCATCGTCATGTGACACTTCTACACCTTGTAAATCTTGTGGAACAAAACTGATCTGGGTCCTCTGGCCTGCGCGGAGCTTGACCCCACCTGGTGAATCTCCAGGCGTCTAACTTGGGACTTCCGGGCTCAATTGAAGTCTCCATAAGTGGGGCCACTGATAGAGCCCAAACTATGTGTCACGAATGTGGGCCTCAAATTTAGAATTTATAAATGAAATCTGGAAACCCTTTTACAATCAAAAGTATAAAAATGTAGCAAAGGGGCCACAGGTCGTATTTTTCTCGGGGCTAGTTGACGTTATTTGATTCGCGCTTGTATTTAGGTCGTTTGTGTTTTTCGGGTTTCAAATAAAATTTGGGTTTTGGGGTTACAATTCAGAAATGGATTCGCAATAAAAATGGAGGAAACTAAACCAAGCGAATTTAACTAGGTAGTGCAATTTACAACCCAACCAATGAAGAAATTAACTCTAACCATTCAAATTGAATGCAAACAAGCTGTTAAGTTCTCAATTCTGAATATATAAGAAAGATCAATAATTGCAAAAATGAATCACCGTTCAAAATCGAATCTCCACTTGGTACAACAGGCAGTAATAAAATCTGAGATGCAACTCAAAGCAATCCAAATGTTAAGCAAGCTGTACCCATTTTAGGATTTTCAATTGATACGAATGCAGAGTTTTGCTTCAGAGTTTGCAATTCAAAACAATCAAATTGCTAAGCAATCTATATACAAATTGATACACAGTTAGTATCGAAACCTTACTTGATTCAAGATGCAGGAACTCAACCAGAAATGTAGAGGTAAAGCTGGAAATTCAGACTTAAGTTAGCTGTACACTAATCTGTTTTCATACTCAACAGCTCACTTAAGGGTTGTTTAAATTAGACACCATCAATGTTGCAACTGAACTCACTTCAACATGCAGAATTGTGGCAACCTAGATATGCAGAAATGGAAAACCAGCGTGCCAACATGCAATTGATGCTAAGTGCTTAAACTGTGAACTTGCAATTTCGATTGGCTGATCAATTCAGATTAGGGAAGCAAGAGATTGATGAAGTGTTTTGCAGGAATAAGTAAGTGAATTTAGAGTTGGACAGCTAATGAATTCGGACACAAAAGCTGGGTTGGTGAATTCATGCGCAGGAATGCAGTAATGGATTTCAGATCTCAGAAAGTGAATGCTGCAATGTAATGGATAAAAACAATCTAGCAAGCCACTAAAATCCCATGCTTGAAACTAGCTTCACCAGTGATAAATTCAGAGTTGCAGAATTGGAGCTGATAAACTTAAACAAAGCTGAATGAAAAACTGAATGTAGAATCGATGGTGTGCAGAAATTGAGCCAATTTCAGAAATGAAATGCAGGCTTTGATGAAAACGAATGCAGAGACTGCATGCAGCCAATTGAATGCAAAGAAAAACTAATAAGTAGCCGAGATCAATTGTCCCCAAACTAGTGTTCAGACATGGAAGTTGATACGCAGGGCAAAGAGCTGAAAAACAGGAACTTGAGATGATACGCAGCTAATTAAACCAATAGCAGAATTGAATTCAGTAACTCTGTAAATGAAACAAAATTAAAAGTGAATTTCAGAAGATTAAAACTAAACTAATTTGATGCAAGAATCAGAAACGGCAGCAGAACCATCTGAAACGCAAAAGAACACTGATACGCAAGTGCCGGATTGATACGCAAATGCCGAAATGTAAAACTAATTGCAATTAAATCTGCTCGTTCGCTAAACACACTCCCTAACTAGTTAACTAGAAGAATTGAATCCTAATTAAGCAGAAACCAATGCATTAAACGAAGTTAACTAATTCTGAGACAAAAACAGAAACTAAATTACAGCAGTGATGGAATTACAGCTACAACAGGAAATTAACTACGGAAATCTAAACATCGATCTCTTCCCGAGCTCCAGAACTCCTTGTTCGTCACGCAAGGGTGAGCCTCGAACCCGCAAGCTCAACAAACCAATGGAAAACAGCCTCTATGAATCGATTTAACCCAACTTGGCTCAAAGCTGAAAACAGCAATCTATTAACTCAATCTCGCAATATAGTATGGCGATGATGATTTGGGGATGTTCTGAGCTCAGCCGAGGACCCTCAGGCTAGCTCGGATGGATGTGAAATGGCACAAAACGAGACCAAGCCAATCAACTCACAAATCTGACGAGACCCTCAATCATCTCTGTTTTTGGCCGAAATTGAGCTGGAATCCTCACGGAGAACCCTTCCCAATGATCTAGAACTGGATCAAGGGTCGAAATCGATGTGGTCACGCCCTCTGTTGAAGAAAATTGTAATAGAAATGAAGAACAGCTGAGAAATGTGAAGAACTGCGGAAGCTACGGCGAGGACGCGACAGGGAAGAGCTTGGCTATGTTTTTGATTAAATAGTTATCAACGGACGACCCAGATTGATTGGAGGAGATCCAACGGCTGATCTTGCTCTGATTTGAGCCAAACTTTTATGATGATGATCTGGGGTCAGGATCTGCCTTGTGGTAGCTCGGATCCTCCAGATGTGCAACGGATGGTCCAGATCAACTCTATCTGTGAATGGACGCTCTAGAGCCCTCCTTGCTTGATCCAACGGTTGATTGAGCTCTGATTGGAATGAAACCTTCAGATCTTGATTATAGAGCTTGATCAACCCTAACCCTAGCTCGGATTGCTTCAAATCGTCCCGGATGGCTCAGATCTAGCCGCTCTTGAATCGGATGGCCCGGATTAATTGTAAGCTTGATAATTCGATCCGGTTCACATCCGACTCAGGTTTGACCCAGTATGCCCTAGGTCCATGATCCTTTCATGCCTGCAAAAAATATATCAGAAAATTAGTGGTCAAATAATCCAAAAATTATATAATTTTGTAATTAAGTCCAAAATAAGATAAAGTTCCAAAACCTAGGGTAAAATCATAATTAAGCAATAAAAACATGGGTCAAACATGGATTTTAGCAATTAAAATAATCAATAAAATGATGCTTATCAACTCCCCCACACTTAACCTTGAGCGTCTCGCGAAACAACTAAATATGTATCCCTTAGGTTTTCTAAAGCATAATTAGAAGCAAATGAAAAGAAATTACCTAAGGTTGTCAATTCTCATAAATCTAAGCTCTATGGATTACTATCTTGTCTTTAAATCAACAACTTAGCCTTTTCATCATCATGAGTCATTGAGATGAATTTAAATCACTAGCCTTTCATGGGAAGTTTTGGTGGCTCTCTCCTTAAGTTCTAACTTGATGATGGAAGTGGAGCTCACTCAACACACATGCTTCTTGCACTACCATAGGCTTGCTTATTGTCTAATCTCCACCATTAATCATGATTAGGATCAACATCTACAAAAACAAATGAAAACATGGAAAATGGTAAGAAATGGAATAAAAATTAAGGAAATGGAAAAATTGATGGAGTGGGAGACTTTGTTGCTCAAAGATGTTTCCAATGTGCTTTGCCCCTCTTGACAGTCCTCTAGTGATATCAAAAGTATGGTGGAGTGAAACTTGAATAATTGCCTTTGATTTGGATGAAAAACCTTTCTTTGACTTCAATGTGCCATGTTTTTCAATTGTGTGCCAATTCTTGCTTCCTTCCTTTTCTGATTTTTCTTTTTTTTTCTTCTTTCTTTTTTTCTTCTTTCTTTCTTTCTTATAAGGTCAGAAATGAGATGGACTAAAGCTTTAATGTGGATGAGAAAAACTTCACTTGATTGCATGGTGCCAAAATTTCACTTTTTGTGTCACTTTGTTTCTCTTTTTTTTTTCTTCTTCTTTTTTTTTCTGTTTTGACGAGCAGTAGTTGCTCTCAATACTTTGTGACACATTTGTGTGCTTCATTTCTTAATTCACAGCCCTTGAAGAACCGAAATCAGCCAAAAGTTTACACAATTTCTGCACAAGCTGCTTATATGGAAAACCACCAATCTGAATTTTTTTCTACTGCTTTCTCAGCTTGCTGCTTTCCAAACCTTTTGAGATTATTGCTGAATTCACTGCCCTGCAACATCCTTCTGTGTTTTACAGCCTTGAAACCAACTCTCAGCTCATTTTGATACAAACTGTCTTTCATAGCATAACCTCCTGATTTTTCTCTGCTGCAGATTTTCAGCTTGCATTCTCATCCTTGCTATTCTCAGATTTCTTCACAGCAATTAGTATATAGGAGTAGTTGAGCAAATGGTAGTGGACAGCTTTGAAAAATGAAATTCAGCCTCAAGTTGACACAAGTTTTGCTCAAAATCTGCACTTCCAATCTGATTTTTTTTTTCGCCTACATTTTCTGTTTTGATCTGAAAATTCAATCAATAGACTGCTGCATTTGGAACCACTGCAGACAAAACTCTTACCCGAAATTAGCTTATTGATTTCCTTCAAAAATTCAAAAATTTTCAGAATTCATCTCTTGTCACAACCTTTGCCATTCCATTTCTGCCTTGAGTTCAGATATTTTTTTTCTTTCACAGCTTCAAATCAGATTTTACAAGATGTGGCTGATCTTGACTTCCCAAATTCCAACTTTCCAATTTGGATCCAAGTCAATTTCGATCCAAGCTAGTAAAAATTTTTCTTCTTCACCTTGGCACAAGAATTTCTTTCTTTTTTTACTTGCCACTTTTAACTTGGATTTGCAGATTTTTTTTTCATTCATTATCACTTGGATCTTCAAAGTATGATAAAGACTCTAGATGCTCCACTTTCTTCCATCCTTTGCTCATTTTCGAAATTCAAATTTAACTCACTTGGCACCTTTTGGCTTCAACTAACTTTAACTTGGCAAAAAATTTTTTTTCTTTTTGACATGAAATACATCCAAAACTTTAGTCACTCCCCCACACTTAAATTTTTGTCCGTCTCGGGCAAAATAACATTAGAAACAAATCAAACAACAAGTCCAAAGAAAAGTGAGGGTAAGAGTAAGAGATAAGCAAAGAAAAAGAGAATAAACATGATTATTGCTAAAAATTAATGTGGGAAGGGCAATAAATGGATTAGCCTCTATAGATGTGATCCAATCATTGAAACATGATTTTGAAAGAACCTAAGCAAGTTCTAGAGTTTAATAACATGTGTGTGTCACAAAAATAAGGCTAATTCTCACTAGGTCAAAATAATTCATCCCAAGTCCTCAATTAAGAATCTAAAGCAAGTAGTACTCAAGCATCCAAGAATTCATCCATTAGCTCAAACCTTAAGTCTTAACAACCAAATTTAACTTATTTTTCAAAAGATTCTAAAATGCTATGGAGATAACCTAGAGGGATACTTTTATTTATACTCATGCTAGAGAAAGTGACAAAAGAAATAACATGCATTTATTTACAAGGACTCAGTTCAAAGGAAAATTCTAATTCTAGAAGCATGGAAATGAAAAATAAATAAAAGAAAATACAAGAAAAATCAAACTCCCCTTTATTCTGGTGGACGGAGTCTATCCAAAGTAGCCTCCATCTTGGTAGTGGAGGAGTCTGGGTGGCTGAGTGATTTGGGACTCCCTCACACTTGAACTTCATAAAAAATTGCTCTGGTGGCCTAAGTCGATTCAGGTTCAAAATCCACTGAAGGAATGGAGTTCTTCGAATTAAAGCAAAATCATCTCCTCCTTCTTTATGCCTTTCAGAAGTCCTTCCAGGAGGCTGAAGTCTGTTCAGTTGGAGCACCCACTCCTGAAGTCTTCTGGACCCTACAAAACAATGTAATACCTCTCTCAAGTGTGCAGGGTCAGAAAGAAATAAAATAATATCAGTCTCTGCATAAAGTGAATCCAAAACTGCATCATGTCTAATTAAATCAAATTCTGGTATCTCAATGAAATTTTCAAAATTATTTCCTACCAAATTTGCATCCAGGAACTCATCACAAAGAAATGAATCAATTTCAGGCTCATCAATAGAAATTTCACAATTATCTTCTACAAAGGATGTATCAAGCAAAGGGTCACAGCCAATCAAATCAATATCAGATATCTCCATGAGTTTTTCACATTCAACCTCAGCATATGACATAGCAAGAGATTCATCAAAATAAATAACATTGAATTCAGGCACTTCTAAAAAATTTTCACTATCCATATTCACAAAAGATGTATCTAAAGATTCATCATAACAAACTACATCAATTATGGGTGTCTCTAAAATTATTTCGCTATCCATATGTACAAGAGATGTATCAAGTAATGCAGTACGATCAATGAAATCAATGTTTGATACCTCTATTGGATTTTCACAAACAATCTCTACACAAGGTATATCAATAAATCCATCATAATCAATAAAATCAGTACTAGGTACCTCACTGCATTTTTCTGAACAAAGAGGAGAAATACTTACCTGAGCGTGCTGGATAATACCTGGAGGTTCTACAAGGGTAGATGTATCCATGGCCTCCTCCTGGTCAAGTACATGCTCCTCTTCAGCCTCAGACTCTGGTGGACACTCAACTAAACTAGGTGATCCTTGGGTGCTTGCTTCCACCATGCAAGTCCCTACACTTTCTGGTTCGTTATCTAAATCTTGTGGTGGTCCCTGGGGCTTAGTGCAATCCCCTACACTTATTGAATCATCTCCTTTGCATGCTTTTCCTGTAATATCTGCAATAACAGTGTCAGAAAAATTAGGACCATCAATAATGCTATCATCAGAAAATAAAAGTCTAGAATGGTCCTGTGGAGCTTCAATTTCTTCTTCTGGAGCTGAAAAATTTAGAATTGGATTTTGAATAGGAGTCTCCGGAAGAATGCATGCTGTAGGTGCCCAGACTTTAATGTAGTCTTCTTCTTCTTCTTCTAAAATTGCAAGATCCATTAAAGAAAGATTTGGCCCTGCACTAGGGTCACCTTGAACTTGCATTTGATTCATTTGACTAGCAATTTGTCCAACGCCTCTTTCGATGTCTTGAAGCCTTTGCTACTTTTGATGATATTGTACAACTTGTTGATAAATCTCCTCCAACCTTTGTTGTTGCCTAATTTGTTGCAACATTTCCTCGACCTTCTGTTGGAGCACATTTACTGCACTAGAACTCCCATAGCCTCCTTGGTTAGCATAGCTCCTTGATTGACCTTGAAAGGATGAAGTAGGCTGAAAATTTTGAGCTTGCTGATTTGGTTGAAAACATGGCTGTTGGGGCTGATTAAAGGGCTGATATTCTTGGAAATTTTGCTGGGAGTTGTAGCTTTGAAAGTTCTGATTTTGGTGTGGAAAATTCTGTGGCAAGGGCTGAAAATTCTGATTTTGAAACCCTTGGTTGGAAGACTGAAAATTTTGATTCAAGGGCTGTGTGGGCTGATAAAATGGCTGGTTTTGAGGCGGATCTTGCTGAAATGTTTGGAACACTTGTTGCCCCTGTTGATAAGGCTGAAATTGTGACGGTTCGAATTGCTGAAATGTAGGCTGGAATTTAGATTAGAAGGCTGAAATTGCTGAAACTCGGGGCTGAAAACTCTTGCTGAAATTTGGTTGATTGGGCTGAAAATTTTGGAAAGGCTGCCCATTCTGAAAATTCTGGAATTGGTTGAATTGGCTGAAAATCCGGCTGAAATTGTTGGAATTGCTGTGGTTGCTCGAATTGTTGAATGGTGCTGAAAATCTGATTTGGTTTGCTGAAAATTCGAATTGACTGCTGAAATCTTGACTTGGTTGCTGAAATTTGAATAGTATTGCTGAAACATTTGATCTTGCAGCCCTGTCACAAAACAAACAAGAAAAATGGCAGCAACCGTATACAAAGATAAAGCAACAATAAAACAGAACCCAATGATATATCCAAAAGTATACAAGCAAAAATCAAACAAATCAACTAGTTGCCTTCCCCGGCAACGGCGCCAAATATTTGACAGGCTCAAACTATGTGTCACGAATGTGGGCCTCAAATTTAAATGTAATGAAAGCTGGAAACCCTTTTACAATCAAAAGTATAAAAATGTAGCAAAGGGGCCACAGGTCGTATTTTTCTCGGGGCTAGTTGACGTTGTTTGATTCGCGCTTGTATTTAGGTCGTTTGTGTTTTTCGGGTTTCAAATAAAATCTGGGTTTTGGGGTTACAATTCAGAAATGGATTCGCAATAAAAATGGAGGAAACTAAACCAAGCGAATTTAACTAGGTAGTGCAATTTACAACCCAACCAATGAAGAAATTAACTCTAACCATTCAAATTGAATGCAAACAAGCTGTTAAGTTCTCAATTCTGAATATTCAAGAAAGATCAATAATTGCAAAAATGAATCACCATTCAAAATCGAATCTCCACTTGGTACAACAGGCAGTAATAAAATCTGAGATGCAGGGAAGAATTTTGAACTCAAAGCAATCCAAATGTTAAGCAAGCTGTACCCATTTTAGGATTTTCAATTGATACGAATGCAGAGTTTTGCTTCAGAGTTTGCAATTCAAAACAATCAAATTGCTAAGCAATCTATATACAAATTGATACACAGTTAGTATCGAAACCTTACTTGATTCAAGATGCAGGAACTCAACCAGAAATGCAGAGGTAAAGCTGGAAATTCAGACTTAAGTTAGCTGTACACTAATCTGTTTTCATACTCAACAGCTCACTTAAGGGTTGTTTAAATTAGACACCATCAATGTTGCAACTGAACTCACTTCAACATGCAGAATTGTGGCAACCTAGATATGCAGAAATGGAAAACCAGCGTGCCAACATGCAATTGATGCTAAGTGCTTAAACTGTGAACTTGCAATTCCGATTGGCTGATCAATTCAGATTAGGGAAGCAAGAGATTGATGAAGTGTTTTGCAGGAATAAGTAAGTGAATTTAGAGTTGGACAGCTAATGAATTCGGACACAAAAGCTGGGTTGGTGAATTCATGCGCAGGAATGCAGTAATGGATTTCAGATCTCAGAAAGTGAATGATGCAATGTAATGGATAAAAACAATCTAGCAAGCCACTAAAATCCCATGCTTAAAACTAGCTTCACCAGTGATAAATTCAGAGTTGCAGAATTGGAGCTGATAAACTTAAACAAAGCTGAATGAAAAGCTGAATGTAGAATCGATGGTGTGCAGAAATTGAGCCAATTTCAGAAATGAAATGTAGGCTTTGATGAAAATGAATGGAGAGACTGCATGCAACCAATTGAATGCAAAGAAAAACTAATAAGTAGCCGAGATCAATTGTCCCCAAACTAGTGTTCAGACATGGAAGTTGATACGCAGGGCAAAGAGCTGAAAAACAGGAACTTGAGATGATACGCAGCTAATTAAACCAATAGCATAATTGAATTCATTAACTCTGTAAATGAAACAAAATTAAAAGTGAATTTCAGAAGATTAAAACTAAACTAATTTGATGCAAGAATCAGAAACGGCAGCAGAACCATCTGAAACGCAAAAGAACACTGATACGCAAGTGCTGGATTGATACGCAAATGCCGAAATGTAAAACTAATTGCAATTAAATCTGCTCGTTCGCTAAACACACTCCCTAACTAGTTAACTAGAAGAATTGAATCCTAATTAAGCAGAAACCAATGCATTAAACGAAGTTAACTAATTCAGAGACAAAAACAAAAACTAAATTACAGCAGTGATGGAATTACAGCTACAACAGGAAATTAACTACGGAAATCTAAACATCGATCTCTTTCCGAGCTCCAGAACTCCTTGTTCGTCACGCAAGGGTGAGCCTCGAACCCGCAAGCTCAACAAACCAATGGAAAACAGCCTCTATGAATCGATTTAACCCAACTTGGCTCAAAGCTGAAATCAACAATCTATTAACTCAATCTCGCAATGTAGTATGGCGATGATGATTTGGGGATGTTCTGAGCTCAGCCGAGGACCCTCAGGCTAGCTCGGATGGATGTGAAATGGCACAAAACGAGACCAAGCCAATCAACTCACAAATCTGACGAGACCCTCAATCATCTCTGTTTTTGGCCGAAATTGAGCTCGAATCCTCACGGAGAACCCTTCCCAATGATCTATAACTGGATCAAGGGTCGAAATCGATGTGGTCACGTCCTCTGTTGAAGAAAATTGCAATAGAAATGAAGAATAGCTGAGAAATGTGAAGAACTGCGGAAGCTACGGCGAGGACGCGACAGGGAAGAGCTGCGGAAATTTTTGATTATATAGTTATCAACGGACGGCCCAGTTTGATCGGAGGAGATCCAACGGCTGATCTTGCTCTGATTGGAGCTAAACTTTGATGATGATGATCTGGGGTCAGGATCTGCCTTGTGGTAGCTCGGATCCTCCAGATGTGCAACGGATGGTCCAGATCAACTCTATCTATGAATGGACGCTCTAGAGCCCTCCTTGCTTGATCCAATGGTTGATTGAGCTCTGATTGGAATGAAACTTTCAGATCTTGATCATATAGCTTGATCAACCCTAACCCTAGCTCGGATTGCTTCAGATCGTCCCAGATGGCTCAGATCTAGCCCTCTTTAATCGGACGGCCCGGATTAATCGTAAGCTTGATAATTCGATCCGGGTTACTTCCGACTCAAGTTTGACCCAGTATGCCCTAGGTCCAGGATTCTTTCATGCCTACAAAAATATATCAGAAAATTAGTGGCCAAATAATCCAAAAATATATAAATTTGCAATTAAGTCCAAAATAACAGGAAATCCTAATACCTAGGGTAAAATCACAATTAAGCAATAAAAACATAGGTCAAACATAGATTTTAACAATTAAAATAATCAACAAAAATGGTATCTATCATATATCTTAACCATAGAATTACACTAGTGTACTTTGTGTACATTGAGTAAGACCATAAGAGAGGTCATCCAATTTTGTACAGACTCAGTAAATTGGATTAGACCTCGGATAATATTATGCAGTATGATCTCTTAATCCCGAAATAATGACGGACATGTATTATTAATTATTGTTTCTTTGATTTACCAATGGGCGATATCTATTCTGTTAGATTGATAGGCCCGGTAAGTTGGGAAATAATATTAATAATATGATGTGTCATTAATTATTGATAGAATCCGTGTCCTGGTGAGTCGGGATGATGGGCTCAAAAAGGTCATCATGTCAAATCTTGCAAGTAGACTATGGTCCGGCATGATAAAAAAGTTGAGTGGTACTAATCAATGATAAAGAAGATAATTAATTTAATTATCAGTAAATTAAATTAATTATTGGGCATACGATATCTTAAACACGGGGAGATGGATGAGTCGTAATTAGGGGGAGCCCATATGAAAATATGGGGGGTGGTGAGCAAGTTTAATGGGATCCTTTAGTGGAATGGATCACCATTAATGGATTGGGTCTGAATCCATTAGCGGGCCAAGAACCAACTCCTCCTCATGGTCTCTCTCTTATCCCAATAAATACCCCATAGGAGTCATGATACAAGACCAGTTATTTAAGGAATTAATCTATGATTAATTGAGGGAATAATCTTTGATTAATTATGGAATTAATCTCGAATTAATTAACTGATTGATCTCGGATTAATTAAGGAGTTAATCTCAGATTAATTAAGGAATTAATCTTTGATTAATTAAGGAATTACTCCCTATAAATATTAGAATTAATCATCCACAAAACCCCAAGCCTTCCCTCCTCTCTCTCTCTCTCTCCTAGGTCACGCAAAAGAGGGGAGAAGAAGCTTCTTCTTCTTCCCCTTTGGTTCTCCTCTTCCAATCCAAGTGGTGGCTGGTGACAAGGAGGGCTCGACCCATTCTTGAGGAACCCGCAGCAGCAAGGATCGCAAGGCAGTTGACGGCGTGAAGGAGGCTCTCGGCAAGGGTGGTCGGCGGCGGTGATGAAGAAGAAGAAGTGACTGGAAGAGGTTGAAGGAGTGCTTTCTCCTTCTGGTTCTCTTCTTCTACTCTTCTCCTATTCACCGTGATCACCTAGGTAGAGGTCGGATCTCAACCGGCAGCAAGGACCTTTGTTCCTGCGGCGCCGGTGGTGGAGGAGGAGCGGCGGGTTTAGGGAAGGAGAAGAGGGTTACTTCCTCATCTTCTTTAGGGTCTTCTCTTCTTTGGCTCGTTCCTGGAGCTGCCTTGTGGTCGGTGATCTTTGGCAAGGTCCGTGGCCGGCGGCACAAGGCGGAGGAGGAGCAAGGGTGGTCAGCGGTAAACCCTAGGGTAAGGGTTAGTTGGCGCAAGTGAGAGGAAGAAGAAAGGTGATCAATTCAAGGGCCTTGGTGACTTCGCGACTTGGAAGATCGTCACCCACATGACATCCAGGAGGGGGGGGGGTCATAAGGTAGAAGACTGCGAGGTAAACTGTGAGTTATAACTCTCCCGAGCTCTGTTTTTCTTATCGCATGTTTTATTTGTGTCATTATGTTTTGTCTTGTCATTTCATGCATGTTAATTAGTTATTTTGATTTGCGATCATAGATAATAATTAATTAACTGCACCCCGAAGATAAACACAAAAACCGACGATCCAACCCGTCATCTTTTTCACGGTTAATTAATCCGGAATGTTACATGGCCCTAACATCGGTTTCGGCTATGTTGTGACTTGGATTAATTAACACGACGACGAGTCGTCGTTAGAGGGACGAGTCTCTATTCAGATTAAATTTTTAATCTGTAGCTATAGAGAGGTCTAGAAGATACGACCACGTGGTTGTCTTGGAAACCGCCGAGCCATACCCTACAATTGGTATCAGAGCGAGGTTTCTGGTTTTGTGTGTTTAGGATTCGGTTATTTTTCTGCACATTATCATGTACACTATTTTGCTGGATAATATTTAGATGTGTGTAGGCTAACATTGTGTTACAGGCACTAGATTCCAACTATTATGGCAATTTTGTTGTTTGTATGTGATTGATTGTGTGTGATGAAAATTATTTGAATCCTCGGGGTTGTCGAGGCTAGATAAGCTATTTAATTTTGGTAATTAAATATGGAACTTGTTTAGCCAAGCTTTTGATTTACTTTTGATCTAGATGACATGTACACTTCTTCGTGGAGTATAGGATCAATGAATGTAAATAAGTAAGCTAGTTATCTTGGCTCGAAGAATCCTTCATGGTGGCTTGCGCATGGAGACGATGGAGTGGACGAGGTGACGATATGAGTGGAGGCACATTGGAGACCAAGGCCATAATAGTTGGAAAAATCTAGGATTTTTTTTCATTGCACTATTATTATAGTTTATGTGCTTGTTGTGTATGTGCATGTGGAAAACCTCAACGCAAATAACTAAGTGGGAGAGGGACCCTAAGGGTCCCACGACCTCCATTACAATCTAACAAGTGATGCGAACAAGCCCGCGCATTGGCTCTGAGTGCCTTCCTCCATAACGGATATGCTTGTTCTGCGGATCACTAGGTTAGAAAAGATTATAGAAAATTATTGAAGAGCGTATGTACTTCCCCAACGGAAGACACATAACCGGAAATAATTTTCTTAGTGTCGTGTAATGATAAACACTTAGATACAACCCAACGGAGACACTCCTATTATTTGTAAGGCTGAAAATTATTGAAGAGCGTATGTACTTCCCCAACGGAAGACACATAATCGGAAATAATTTTCTTAGTGTCGTGTAATGGTAAACACTTAGATACAACCCAACGGAGTCACTGCTATTATTTGTAAGGCCAAAGAGGACCAACTATAAATTTTGTTTGTCAAAAAGTTTGGTTGACAAGATAGTAAAATTAATGGGTAAAACCTCCTCTCACAAATGAAGAATTCATATACGTCCACACTAACGTGGCATGCGAAATTCTCGGTGTTTGAGGTGTTGGTAGATTTTGTAATAAATTGTTTTGAGGTGTCAATTTATTTCAAAAATCTAAAGTGTGTGATTGTTATGATTCTCAGGTGCTTTAAAATGGATTTAGACCGACAAGACCTAATTCAAAGAGAAAACCAATTAAATGTGTAGGACCGGTGCCGTCGACAGAGGGGGGTGAATATCGACCAAGAAATCTTCGCGGTATATAGAAAACTTTCGATCATTCTAATCAAAGCGTTAGTAGCACAGCGGAAAAGTAAAACAGGAAGATAAAAGATGACAGTGCACACAGGATTTTTACTTGGTTCCCAACCCCCAGGGTCAGTACATCCAAGGCCTATGCACGGGAATGCCCGTCCACTATTGGTCTCCTTTCCAGACTTTCCGGAGGCGGAGAAACCCGTCTTACAGTGCAGAAATTACAATCAAAGATAGATAAAAATAAGTACGGAGTTGTAAATTCCTCCTGGAGCCTCACGGTCACAGAGCTTCGTCGTTAGTGAGTTGTCGTTACTTTGGAAGCTTAGAATAATGTTTGGAAGTTGTGATTGAAGCTAAGGGGTTGAAGCCCTTTTTATAGGCTTGATACAGGCTCCTGTGTCGATGGGGGCGGCCAAACTTGGCCTTTCCTGCGCGATCTCTTATTCGCAGGCCCGGTCAGTGCTTATCCTCTCCACAGGTGTGCCTGAACTGATGGGGGCGCCCGTATGATCCCGGGCACCTGAATGGAAGCATGTTCTGCCTTCTTCGACTAAGCCAATTTTTGCTTCTTTGAGTCAGGCGACCCTATTGATGGAGGCGCCTGATTCCATGGGGGCGCCCCAATTAATGGGGGCGTCTGGCTTCCAAGCTTTCAGCTGTGTAGTGTATTGTTTACTTGCTTTGTCATCCATTCTAGGTGTTAGTAATATGAGAGAAGTGTACTAAGGCAATCGTCTTATGATTGTAATCATTTACTTTAATAAATGAATATACACTATTTGAGTATACATGTTCATGTATTTGATTAAGATCTTAAACTTATTTACTGAATGTCCGCAATACAATTCACAGCATGAGAGAATTTGTGATGAATTCACAAACTAGTGATTATCTCTACATGTGCAATTGTGAAGTATTGAAATTGTCCCTAGTCGATGAATTGATAAATATGGACACTGTCAATTCTGTTGAGACTAGCATGGGTTATTCTCTAATCAGCTGATTCTCACTGGCTGGTGACATTGGGATGTCCGGAGATAAACATGGATGCTAGTTAAGGGAACTAGTTCATTGGAGTGACTAGCTGTAAAACTTCATATGGTAATCTACATATAGATATGTCAATGAAAGTTCTTACTGCAGCTTAAGTGAGATGTTCCTTTGACTTGCGGTGTCAAGTCATCTTGGTCACGGAGACTTATACTTTGACATGTTAAGCAAGCATCTCTAAGGAGGTGTGGACCCAGGATGGTTGGGTATAAGCCGAAGTGCCCGAAGAAGTTTGAACAATCTACAAAAGATTCACCACTCCTTGCGAGGAGATGTATACCCAAGGCCTATCGTCGGATTGTTACTCGAAGTCTCTGGCCAGAGCATAACATGTTCCGAGTATGAATCTCTAGGAAACATGAGAGTAATTAGAATCCATTGGACGAGAAAGACATTACTTGGGCTAGGTGTGACGTAGTCAGCCTATGTTAGTAATATGAGAGAAGTGTCCTAAGGCAATCGCCTTATGATTGTAATCATTTACTTTAATAAATGAATATTCACTATTTGAGTATACATGTTCATGTATTTGATTGAGATCTTAAACTCATTTACTGAATGTCTGCAATATAATTCACAACATGAGAGAATTTGTGATGAATTCACAAACTAGTGATTATCACTACATGTGCAATTGTGAAGTATTGAAATTGTCCCTAGTCGATGAATTGATAAATATGGACACTGTCAATTCTGTTGAGACTAGCATAAGTTATTCTCTAATCAGCTGATTCTCACTGGCTTGTGACATTGGGATGTCCGGAGATAAACATGAATGCTAGTTAAGGGAACTAGTTCATTGGAGTGGCTGGCTGTAAAACTTCACATGGTAGTCTATATATAGGCATGTCAATGAAGTTCTTACCGCAGCTTAAGTGCGATGTTCCTTTAACTTGCGGTGTTCAAGTCATCTTGGTCATGGAGACTTATACTTTAACATCATAAGCAAGCATCTCCAAGGAGGTGTGGACCCAGGATGGTTGGGTATAAGCCGAAGTGCCCGAAGATGTTTGAACAACCTACAAAGGATTCACCACTCCTTCCGAGGAGATGTATACCCAAGGCCTATCGTCGGATTGTTACTCAAAGTCTCTGGCCAGAGCATGACATGTTTAGAGTATGAGTCTCTTAAATACATGAGAGTAATTAGAAATCCAAAGGACGAGAGAACGTTACTTGGGCTAGGTGTGACATAGTCAGCCTAGTGGGGACTGACACACACAGACCATGTCCTGAACCAAGTGGGTATAAGATGGTGAAGGGAATGAGGCACGATTCATTAGAGCTGCTGAAGAGTTTCAGAATTATTTCTGAGGTCAACCGTTGATCTTTCGATTAATTGGGGATCATGATGTACTACTAGGTGCCACTCATGATCGTTCTATAATTGATGAATTATAGACGGCCAACATAAATTGAAAGCTTATTTAGTCACAGGCACTACGAGTAATCCGAGGGATTTAAAACGAGTTGAAAATTAGATTTTCCGATCAAGAGAAATAAGTCGAATCTAAATTTATCAGAGGGGCACCGGAAGCTTAAAATGACTAAGTCTTTTGAAGGCTTATTGAACGAATTAAATGAGTTTAATTCGCAAGGGATTGACTTGGTGAGGCCGGCCAAAGAGGGTGCCCACCCTCTTTGGTTTGGCCGGCCACAATAAAGGAGGGTAACCAATTTATTTGGTTTAAATTACAAAATAAATCAGGCACAATTTGTTTTATAAAATTATGGATAAATAAATTTATTTTCATGGAAATTAAAATAAACTTTAAATGGTTAATTTTATTTTATAAAATGAATTATGAATTGATTTTTCCATGATAAGAAAAATTTATATAATAAATTTATTCTTTTTATGGAAATTAAAATGAACCATGAATTGGTTTATTTTATTTTATAAAATCAATTATGAATTTATTTTTCCATGATAAGAAAATTTATATAATAAATTTTATGAAAATTTATTCCATAATAAAAGAGGAGATGTGTTTGTTTTATTATAAAGTTAGTTATAATAAAACTTGGCATAACGGAAAAATTCATAAGAAAATTTATAAGATAAATTTCTTATGAAAATTTATTCCGTTAAAAAGGAGACTTGGCGATTGAGAGGCTACTATATAAAGGAACCAAGGCAAGGCTTGAATTACAATCAATTAAGAGAAATAGTAGCAAGCTCTCTCTCTCTTCTCTCCCCCTCTCTCTAGGGCCGGGGCCCCTTTCTCCCTCTAGGGCCGGCGCCCTCTCTCCTCCCCTAGGGCCGGCGCCTCCTAGGATTGCCGTGAGCCTCCTCCACCAAGAAGGTGCCAAAGAAGAAGAAGAAGCAGGTCGCAACTCCTTCCTTTCCCCGGAATCTTGATTCCGTTACTTGGTGGTTAGCTTCCATCTCTCTCTCTTGATATTCTAGTTGTACCTTCGGAGAATCTAGTAGTTCTCGTCGACACATAACTCGTGGCTTTGCGAAGTCATCCCGAAGAGAACTCGGCGTGGACGCGAATAGAGGCGGAGCTTCCAAGGGACGCTACGGTTGGATCTCGTCCCTTACTTCGAGTTACGCGAGGTATTGAGTAAATTAGTTTACTTTCTACAAAATTTTAATTTATGATCATGTCCACACATCATAAGATTGCATGCTAGATACGAGGTTAAAATAATTTGAGAAATTATTTATGCTAATTCTTCCGCTGCACGTAATTAATATAAAAAATTACGAACCCGTATCCATGTCAACATGCACCCGGTCCCAACAGCCTAGTGGGGACTGACACACATAGACCGTGTCCTGAACCAAGTGGGTATAAGATGGTGAAGGAAATGAGGCACGATTCATTAGCTGCTGAAGGGTTTCAGAATAATTTCCGTGGTCAACCGTTGATCTTTCGATTAATTGGGGATCATGATGTACTATTAGGTGCCACTCATGATCGTTCTATAATTGATGAATTATAGACGGCCAACATAAATCAAAAGCCTATTTAGTCACACGCACTATGAGTAATCCGAGGGATTTAAAACGAGTTGAAAATTGGATTTTTCAATAATGAGAAATAAGTCAAATCTGAATTTATCAGAGGCGCACCCGAAGCTTAAAATGGCTAAGTCTTTTGAAGGCTTATTGGACGAATTAATTGAGTTTAATTCGCAAGGAGACGGCTTGGTTTGGCCGGCAAAAGAGGGTCCCCACCCTCTTTGGTTTGGCCGGCCACAATGAGGAGGGAAACCAAATTATTTGGTTTAAATTATAAAATAAATCAAGCGCGATTTGTTTTATAAAATTATGGATGAAGAAATTTATATAAAGAAATTTATACAAAGAAATTTATTCTTTTTATGGAAATTAAAATTAACCATGGATTGGTTTATTTTAAAATCAATTATGAATTGATTTTTCCATGATAAGAAAAATTTATATAATAAATTTCTTGAAAATTTTATTCCATAATAAAAGGGAAGACATGGTTGTTTTTATTATAAATTAAGTTATAATAAAAACTTGGCATAGCGGAATAATTCATAGAAAAATTTATAAGATAAATTTCTTATGAAAAATTTATTCCGTTAAGAGGAGACTTGGCGATGGAGAGGCTACTATATAAAGGAACCAAGGCAAGGCTTGAATTCCAATCAAGAGATTAAGTAGCAAGCCCTCTCTATATCTCCTTCTCTCCCTCTACCTCCTCTAGGGCCGGCGGCCTCTACCTCCTCTAGGGTCGGCGCCCTCTCGCTCCTCTCGGGTCGGCGCCCCTTCTAGTTGCCGTGAGCAACATCCACCAAGAAGGTGCCGAAGAAGAAGAAGAAGCGGGTCGCAACTCCTTCCTTCCCCAGGAATCTTGATTCCGTTACTTGGTGGTTAGTTTCCATCTCTCTCTCTTGATATTCTTGTCGTGCCTTTGGAGAATCTAGTAGTTCTTGTCGGCACAAAACTCGTGGCTTTGCGAAGTCATCCCGAAGAGAACTCGGCGTGGACGTGAATAGAGGCGGAGCTTCCAAGGGACGCTACAGTTGGATCTCGTCCCATTCTACGAGTTACGCGAGGTATTAAGTAAATTAGTTTACTTTATGCAAAATTTTAAATGTATGATCATGTCTCCACAACTTAAGGTTGCATGCTAGATACGTGGTTAAAATAATTTAAGAAATTATTTATGCTAAACCTTCCGCTGCACGTAATTAAATTTTAAAATTACGAACTCGTATCCATGTCAACATGCACCCGGTCCCAACAGTGGTATCAGAGTCGGTTAGTGTTCAACATAATCATATAATTGTCTTGCGGAAAACTTTGTCATGATCTCAATTTTGGAAATTTTCCAATTATGGAAACTTTCCAATTATGATAAATTTTAGATTTAGGAATTTTGAAGATTGGAAATCCTCATGAAATTTCGCAAACTTTTGAAATATCATAATTTCTGAAATTTTATGATAATTGTGAAAACTTCCCATTTTTTGGAAACTTTCTAATTTTGGAAATTTCCTATTTTGGAAATATGTAAGTTTTCTTTGTATCAGAAACTTACAATTATTCTGAAAACTTATTATGAAATCTCGCAATTTTGGGCATTTTCTTTCAAGAAAGTCTAGACAAATTTATGGATTATTAATTGACAATTAAATTCGAATTGGTTTTAAATTATTAATAAAATTCTTTATTTTGGATTGAGCCTCGGGGAGCCGTCCAATATAAAGTTAGTTGTTGTAATTTAATTTCCTATTTTGAAAAAAATTATCATGTTTAATTTGGTTATGCCTCGGGGAGCGGACCAAATTAGATTTACAACAAATTTCTTTTTTTTTATGTATCTGAGCCTCAAGGAGCCACCCAAAGAAAACAATTTGTTGAAATTAATAAATCTATAAATAAAATAAGTAATCAAATTTTGGAAATTTTGAGGTGATTCTCAAACGATAATGTCCTTATTTGATTTAAGAGGTGATGCTCTTACATATTGATGTCTCCAAAATTAATTAGGAAAATGGTTTCCTATAGAGTTTTCTTAAACGAGATTTTCATGAAAATAATATGTGGTTGAATTAAGGGAATCTGTCTCTTAATTTAATAAGATTTGATTTAGAGAAATCAAAGTCTTAAACATATTATTTCCGAAATTGATTATGACAATTTAGGAAATTGTTTCCCAAAATAATTCCTTGAATAAAGTATGAAATTAGAATTAGGAAATCCGGTTCCTAATTCAATTAATGAGACATGATAAATTAAGTCACATACATACTTTATTAAGGAAATCGTTAGTACATGACATAATTATATGTCATGAATGTGCTTAGAAAAGAAAGGATGAGACCCAAAACCCCTTACAAAATATTAAGGCCAACACCTTCCATTAATATGGTTAGAACCGGAGTTTTGTTTCTCGTTTGGGTTGATGGACATATCCATGCCCGACTTGAACCTCAACATGTTCAAACCATAGAATTAGTTTATGATTAATATAGTTGGAGTCAGAGGTCAATCCTTAGTTTTGGTTGTTGGACACATCCAAGCCTGACTAAACGGTTGAATGAGCTCCAACCATATTAAAACTATTTCTTGATTTGTAACGCCCGCTTTTTTTTCTTTTTCATAAGCGACGTTACGTTAACATGCTTAGGGCATGTAGACATCATAAGGCAGCGGAATAACTTAACTTATACATGCCCTGTTGCCATTCTTAACTTATTGACATGGGAACCTTAGCATATTAAATTTGAACTTAAGCATCATATCATGTCTCACATAACATCTTATCATAAGGTTCCACAAGTCATTATTCAAACATATAAGTAAACATATAATTTCCTGGGCCAAGTCACTACGACACACATGCGTTCTTGCCCTCCTGCTGCTTCCTTCATTGTCCCCTTGAATGATCTGCGGTATAAGGAAATAAGACTATAAGCACACAGGCTTAGTAAGACTCTTTCCTACTCACAAAACCATTCATCATTCATCATCTCATAATGAGCACATAAAATATTAACATACTTGGTGCTCTACTTAGAACATAGCATCTTACGTCACTTGTCGTATACATAGCATGGCATGAACATAAACATAGTAACATTCTAAGCATCGCATGATACATGGCATAACATACACATCATAGACATTCTAAGCATGGCATAATTCATGGCATAATTCATAAACATAGTGAACATAATTCATGGCATAAATCATAAACATCGTGAACATTCTAAGCATGGCATAATTCATGGCATAAACATAAACATCATAGACATTCTAAGCATGGCATAATTCATGGCATAAATCATAAACATGGTGAACATTCTAAGCATGGCATAACTCATGGCATAAATCATAAACATAGTGAACATTCTAAGCATGGCATAATTCATGGCATAAACATAAACATCATAGACATTCTAAGCATGGCATAATTCATGGCATAAATCATAAACATGGTGAACATTCTAAGCATGGCATAACTCATGGCATAAATCATAAACATAGTGAACATTCTAAGCATGGCATAATTCATGGCATAAACATAAACATCATAGACATTCTAAGCATGGCATAATTCATGGCTTAAATCATAAACATAGTGAACATAATTCATGGCATAGATCATTCATTCTCATGCATACTTCTTAACATGAAACATACGCATAAAATCTTATCAATATAGCATAATGCATAACATGGATGGATGCATGAGTGGAATGCATATACATAAGGGATGCTTAACTTTTAAAACATACTTTTAAATGCTTAAACATAATCATCATAACATCATTTGGGGTCCCCGGCTTGTACCACATACATACATCATAGCGCGCATCCCTAGCAAGTCCGAGGTCGCGAGCCCCAACCTACTAGGGTAAGGACAGCATAGTCGGTAGTCCCCGAACCAAGGCGTTCATAAGGTGCCCATCCCTGTTGCCCAGCTCCGGTAGGGCCAGAACCGTGGACAGCTACGGTAGTCCAAAACCGGGGCGTTCTTAAGGTGCCCATCCCTTGGACCCATACTTCGGTCCGGTACAAGCCCATACATAAAGTAAAATACTTTTCATGTGTCATCATTCATCATTCATTCATAGCATACATAACATAGCATAACTTGTTACGGCTCGGCCCGTCTACCGGCCCATTTACCGGTCCTCTCGACCGTCGTACTGTCAACCATCGACCGTGCCGTTTAGCATATTTATGCCTTAAAGACATAAGCATCATCTTTCATTCATCATACTTGTCGTTCATCATCATTCATTCATCATACTTGTCATTCATCATACTTAACATCATAGCTATGCCTTAAAGGCATGTACTTAACTTCATTCATAAGACATGGCATACATACATCTTATTCATAAATCATGCCATACATATGTATCATTCATAAGACATGGCATGTATCATTCTTATCATGAACATAAACATAACATACTTAACATGGCATCATTTTCATTCTTAAACATGGCATCATTTTTATTCTTAAACATGGCATCATTTTCATTCTTAAACATGGCATCATCCTCATTCTTAAACATAAACATAACATACTTAACATGACATCATTCATATCATGAACCTAACATATCATAGCATCATTTTTATTGTGATCATAACCCTATCATTCTTATAATGGCATCATTCATATCTTGAACATAAACTTATCATACTTATCATGGCAACACATAAACATATACTTGAAGTTAAAGGCTCAACCCTAACCCTTGGGTCCTTGAGGTTGGCCGAAACATATGGGGTCTCTAGGGTACCCCAAAAATTCCCAAAAATTATATTAAACCTCAAGAAATCATGAGAGTACATTAAACATCATGATTGGGATTTTTATCATCATTTTAGACCCTTAAACATGGCGGCCAAAACCCTTGGGTGTCCTAGGGTGCTTGCTTAGGTTCCTTCATGTTGGCCGAAACCCTAGGGTATCCTAGGGTAGTCCAAAAATTCCCAAAAATTATACTTAACCTCTACACATCATAAGGGAACATTAAATAACATTATCAAGATTTTTGGAATAATTATTGACCTGTAAATCATGGTGGCCGAAACCCTTAAACTTAGGGTTCCTAGTTTTGTTTCTTTCATGTTGGCCGAAACCCTAGGGTGTCCTAGGGTACTCCAAAAATTCCCAAAAATTATACTTAACCTCTACACATCTTAAGGGAACATTAAATAATATTATCATGATTTTTAGAATAATTATAGACCTGTAAAACATGGTGTCCGAAACCCTTAAACTTAAGGTTCTTAGTTTGGTTTCTTTCATGTTGGCCAAAACCCTAGGGTGTCCTAGGTTACTCAAAAAATTCCCAAAAATTATACTTAACCTCTACACATCATAAGGGAACATTAAATTGAATTATACGGATTTTTAGCATATTTATAGACCTAGAAATCATGGTGGCCGAAACCCTTAAGCATGAGGGTCTTGGATTTCTTTCCTTTCAACATCAAATTCGAAAACTAACCAATATATCATGCCAAAAATCATGAAAATCATAGGGAACTATTATACCACAGGTGAGGGAGTCTTACCTTGGTTTTCTTGATTTTTCGAACCTTGGAAGAGAAGAAAATGGTAAGATCTTTGGACCCTTGAACACCCTTGTCCTTGTATCCTTGGAAGACCCCTTAGATCTTGGAGATGAGACCTTGGTGGAAGTTTTTCCAAGGGAAAAACCTCTTCTTGGTGCTCGGCATGAATGAGGGGAGGATGGGGTTCGAATATGCAAGTAATGGGATGAAGAGGTAACTCCCAAAACCCCCCTTTAATAGCCCATTAAGAAGGTAAATGAAGAGTCTCTCCATGACTCTTCATCTTCTTCTTAATCTTAACTTACATCCACTTCATTTCCTCATAGAAATCCCTTGCTAGGTGAGTTGGTTAAGGCTTACATGGTTGTACAAGAGGTCCAAGGTTCAATCCTTGGCTCATGCACCTTTATTTTTATTTTATTTTTATTTCCTTTATTTTATTATTTTTATTCCCTAAATTCCGAAAATCCCCCCTAAAATCCCCCATAATTATGCCAATATTCTTAAATAAAATTCTTTTATATTTATATTAATTTTACCTAATTTATATTAATTTTACCTAATTAATCCCCATTTTTGGAGCCCATTTAAAGCTCATTAGTACCTAGTTTTTCTCAATTTAAATGAGAAAACATGGATTTCTAGGCCCAATTTTACATAATTATTTCTGGACCACTCGGAAAATTATCTAGACATGCTCAATATTTTAAGAAAATATTAAGCGAATTTTTTGGGTCGTTACATGATTAATGGATCAGCCTTAAGCTTGGAGCATCGATTTATTGTGCCACAGCCAAGGTCGATGTAAAGATAGGTGCAGTTGGGTGCTATGTATATTGTTGCATACTTGTTAATGAGTTAACAACCCAATGATATATGCAAACATTCAATTAGTTGATAGCATAAAGTGATAGTTACATATATGTGATATGTAATCGGTATAATTACCTACCTTCATAGCCAAGAATAACTTGATGGCCACAGCCATGGTTGTTCTTATCTATGCTTGGATATCAACATATTTGGAGATGTTCCTACGATCTCCCGAATTGATAAAAAGGGTTATTCAATTCGAAAAAATAAATAGGATTTAATTAATGTATATTGATGCATTCTATATCATTCTTCTCACATAAGCTTAATTTATATTTCTAGGATAATCACTCGATCATGTCTTCTCTGAATTTGCGTTCCATTTTGGACACCAATAAACTAACTGGACCAAACTTCATGGACTGGCTTCGAAACCTGAGGATAGTCCTCAAGGTAGAGAAGCTTGCTTATGTCCTTGAAGATCAACTTCCCAACCGTCCTCCAGAAATGCAACTCCAGACCAGTTAGTGGCCTATCAGAAACATGTGACTGATTCTGAACTTGCGAGTTGCATCATGCTAGCCGCTATGGTACCTGTGCTGCAAAAGCAACATGAGCATATGGATGCTTATACCATCATCTTCCATCTTCATGAGTTATTTGACGAGCAGGCGAGATCCGAAAGGTCCGAGGTCTCCAGACTCCTCTTCACCTCTAAGATGCAGGAAGGCTCTTCTGTTTCACAGTTTGTGTTGAAGATGTTGGGGTACATTGAGCGACTGGGCACACTCGATTTTGCAATGGATCATGAACTAAGTATTGACTTAATTCTGCATTGTTTACCCAAAAATTATTCACAATTTGTGATGAACTATCGGATGAACAAGCTGGAGACTACCATTCCTGAGTTGCTCAACCTGCTGAAGACTATAGAGCCTTCTGTGAAGCAAGATTAGAAGACGGTACTGTTAGTTGGTTCCTCGAAGAAATGTTCTAAGAGGAATGCCAAAGAATAGAATAAAGGAAAGAAGAAAAAGGCCAAAAAGACTGAAAAGACACCAAAAGACACTTGCCATCACTGTGGCAAAGAGGGTCACTGGCGAAGAAACTGTAAGGTTTATCTAGAGTCCTTGAAGTAGAAGGCATCCGATGCCCCATCCTCTTCAGGTATCTTCGTTATTGAATGTCACTCTATTTCCTCAACCACCTGGGTACTTGATACTGGGTGTAGCTCACATATATGTAATGACATACAGGGGCTAAGTAATAGAAGAAGACTCGTCAAGGGAGAGGCAAATTTGCGAGTTGGAAATGGAGCAAAGATTGCTGCTGTTGCCATCGTAACATATTTGCTAAAGCTCCCTACTGGACGTGTCTTAGAATTGGATAATTGTTATTTTGTTCCTTCGTTAATAAGAACATTGTATCTATTTCATGTTTAAATGAAAAGGGTTATCATTTAACTTTTAGTAACAATTGTTGTTACATAACTTTAAATGGTGTTCTTTATGGGACCGGAACTTCGTACAATAGTATCTACACGTTAGATTTATCCGGTGATGTTTTCAATATCGAAGTTAGCAACAAATGTGCTCGAATAGATAATCAAATCATGCTTAAAAGGCAAGATGGCCAAATTACCCTTTTCTGAAAAAGGTAATCCACTGGGAGAATTGCTTGGTCTAATACATACTGATGTATGTGGACCAATGTCAACTCATGCACAAGGAGGCTATAGCTACTTCATTACCTTATCAATGATCACTCATGATTCGGGTAAATGGTCTTGATGAAACACAAATCTGAAGCTTTTGAGAAATTCAAAGAGTTCAGAAATGAAGTAGAGAAACAGCTTGGCAAAAGTATTAAGATACTTCGATCCGATCGGGGTGGTGAATACTTAAGTCAAGAGTTTCAAGATTATCTTAGGGACAATGGGATATTGTCTCAATGGACTCCGCCATATACACCACAGCATAATGGTGTATCTTGTTGGGACCGGGTGCATGTTGACATGGATACGGGTTCGTAATTTTAAAATTTAATTACGTGCAGCGGAAGGTTTAGCATAAATAATTTCTTAAATTATTTTAACCACGTATCTAGCATGCAACCTTAAGTTGTGGAGACATGATCATACATTTAAAATTTTGCATATTGTAAACTAATTTACTTAATACCTCGCGTAACTCGTAGAAAGGGACGAGATCCAACCGTAGCGTCCCTTGGAAGCTCCGCCTCTATTCACGTCCACGCTGAGTTCTCTTCGGGATGACTTCGCAAAGCCACGAGTTTCGTGCCGACAAGAACTACTAGATTCTCCAAAGGCACGAGAAGAATATCAAGAGAGAGAGATGGAAACTAACCACCAAGTAACGGAATCAAGATTCCTGGGGAAGGAAGGAGTTGCGACCCGCTTCTTCTTCTTCTTCGGCACCTTCTTGGTGGATGTGGCTCACGACAACTAGAAGGGGCACCGGCCCTAGAGGAGGGAGAGGGCGCCGACCCTAGAGGAGGTAGAGAGCGCCGGCCCTAGAGGAGGTAGAGGGAGAGAAGGAGAGAGAGAGAGGGCTTGCTACTTAATCTCTTGATGATATTCAAGCCTTGCCCTGGATCCTTTATATAGTAGCCTCTTTATTGCCAAGTCTCTTTTTTAACGGAATAAATTTTTCATAAGAAATTTATCTTATAAATTTTTCTATGAATTATTCCGTTATGCCAAGTTTTTATTATAACTTAATTTATAATAAAAACAACCATGTCTCCCCTTTTATTATGGAATAAATTTTACAAGAAATTTATCTTATAAATTTCTTATGAATTATTCCGTTATGCCAAGTTTTTATAATAACTTAATTTATAATAAAAATAACCATGTCTCCCCTTTTATTATGGAATAACTTTTACAAGAAATTTATCTTATAAATTTTTCTTATCATGGAAAAATCAATTCATAATTGATTTTATAAAATAAAATAATCCAATCTAAGGTTTATTTTAATTTCCATGAAAATAAATCTCTTTATATAAATTTCTTTATATAAATTTTTTTATCCGTAATTTTATAAAACAAACCACGCGCGGTTTATTTTATAATTTGAACCAAACAATTTGGTTTCCCTCCTCATTGTGGTCGGCCAAACCAAAGAGGGTGGGGACCCTCTTTGGCCGGCCAAACCAAGCCGTCTCCTTGCGAATTAAACTCATTTAATTCGTCCAATAAGCCTTCAAAAGACTTAGCCATTTTAAGCTTCCGATGCGCCTCTGATAAATTCAGATTCGACTTATTTCTCTTGATCGGAAAATCTAATTTTCTACTCGTTTAAAATCCCTCGGATTACTCGTAGTCCGTGTGACTAAATAGGCTTTCGATTTATGTTGGCGGTCTATAATTAACCAATTATAGAATTATCGTGAGTGTCACCTAGTAGTACATCATGATCCCCAATTAATCGAAAGATCAACGGTTGACCTCAGAAATAATTCTGAAACCCTTCAGCAGCTATAATGAGTTGTGCCCCATTCCCTTCACCATCTTATACCCACTTGGTTCAGGACACGGTCTATGTGTGTCAGTCCCCACTAGGCTGACTACGTCACACCTAGCCCAAGTAATGTCTTTCTCATCCAACGGATTCTAATTACTCTCATGTTTCTTAGAGATTCATACTCGGAACATGTTATGCTCTGGACAGAGGCTTCGAGTTGTTGGGACCGGGTGCATGTTGACAAGGATACGGGTTCGTAAAATTTTAAATTTTTACGTGCAGCGGAAGAATTAACATAAAATAATTTCTCAAATTATTTTAACCACGTATCTAGCATGCAACCTTATGATGTGTGGACATGATCATAAATTAAAACTTTGCAGAAAAGTAAACTAATTTACTTAGTACCTCGCGTAACTCGAAGTAAGGGACGAGATCCAACCGTAGCGTCCCTTGGAAGCTCCGCCTCTATTAGCGTCCACGCCGAGTTCTCTTCGGGATGACTTCGCAAAGTCACGAGTTTTGTGCCGACGAGAACTATTAGATTTTCTAAAGGCACAACTAGAAGATCAAGACAGAAGAAAGGAAACTAACCACCAAGAAACGAAATCTAAATTCCAGGAAAGAAGAAGAAGCAGATCGCAACTCCTTCCTTCCCGGAATTTAGATTCCGTTTCTTGGTGGTTAGTTTCCTTTCTTCTCTCTTGATCTTCTAGTTGTGCCTTTAGAGAATCTAGTAGTTCTCGTCGGCACAAAACTCGTGACTTTGCGAAGTCATCCCGAAGAGAACTCGGCGTGGACGCGAATAGAGGCGGAGCTTCCAAGGGACGCTACGGTTGGATCTCGTCCCTTACTTCGAGTTACGCGAGGTACTAAGTAAATTAGTTTACTTTTCTGCAAAGTTTTAATTTATGATCATGTCCACACATCATAAGGTTGCATGCTAGATACGTGGTTAAAATAATTTGAGAAATTATTTTATGTTAATTCTTCCGCTGCACGTAAAAATTTAAAATTTTACGAACCCGTATCCTTGTCAACATGCACCCGGTCCCAACAGTGGTATCAGAGCCGGTTAGTATTCGACATAATCATATAATTGTTTTGTGGAAAACTTTGTCATGATCTCAATTTTGGAAAATTTTCCAATTATGGAAACTTTCCAAATATAATAAATTTTAGATTTAGGAATTTCAAAGTTTGGAAATCCTCATGAAGTTTCGCAAACTTTTGA
The DNA here is from genome assembly GCA_024364735.1 of Boesenbergia rotunda. NCBI lineage: Eukaryota > Viridiplantae > Streptophyta > Magnoliopsida > Zingiberales > Zingiberaceae > Boesenbergia > Boesenbergia rotunda. Next base: position 157,552 of record JAGFNQ010005500.1, read on the forward strand.
AATTTTCTAGTTTCTGAAATTTTATAATAATTGTGAAAACTTCCCATCTTTGGAAACTTTCCAATTTTGAAATTATTTCTGTTTTAGAAATTTTCCAATTTTGGAAATATGTAAGTTTTCTTTGTACCAGAAACTTACAATTATTCTGAAAACCTATTATGAAATCTCGCAATTTTGGGCACTTTCTTTCAAGAAAGTCTAGACAAATTTATGGACAATTAATTGACAATTAAATTTGAATTGGTTTTTAAATTGACAACAAAATTCTTTATTTTGGATTGAGCCTCGGGGAGCCGTCCAATTTAAAGTTAGTTGTTGTAATTTAATTTCCCAATTTTGAATGAGATTGTCATGTTTGATTTGGATTGAGCCTCGGGGAGCCGTCCAAATTGGATTTACGACAAATTTCTTTTCATTGGGTATCTGAGCCTAGGGGAGCCACCCTTAGAAAACAATTT